>OY293306.1:6478640-6728697 GCA_958502075.1 Orchestes rusci
ACGGAAAGCTTTTGTGACAAATAGGTATAATAGGTACTAGTTAACATGAAAGAAAGCTCTCATGTTACCTATCTCGAAAATGAAAATGTTCAGAATAAAAGCAGATAGAATAATTTGGCATGAGAAAATGTTCATTTCAACCTATATACATTGGTACGCCACAAATTTATTAAAAATTTGGAGCCAGGTGATTCCGTATGCACTGGGTGAAATATCCTGGAAATTTAAAGTTGGTTTACCTATAGAAATAAAAAAAATTACTTCATTAAATTAATCAATGCCTATGTACCTATTATCTCCAAAATTAATTTTTTTTTCCTAAAAAAGAGCCTAGGATTAGTATAATGACAGCACTAACCTAAAACCTGATCTGGTCACTTCGAGTTATGTCACTATTGCTCGAAATGTTGTCTTCTTGTTATCAGGAAAATATGGGATGCGAAATGATATTCTTGCTGTACGGAGTAGTTTGAACTGTTTGAAACTAAGGGCATGATTTTTTTCTTTAGGTCATTCATAAAACATAAATTTGTTAAAAATTTTAACTAAATCGAAATTGAGTTGGAAGTGAATTGAAGTTGGGGCGCTTTATTTGCAATAGATGTACCTAGTGAAGACTGAAAAAAACGCTGATAAACAAAGCACAAAGCAAAATTGAAGGAAAATGGACAGAGTCATGCATGTAAGTGAGGTGATCCAAAAACAATTTGTTTTGATATGAAATAGTGACCTATCTGAAATTTTCTCCGCTCATCGTTGGTCGTAAAGTAGGCAAAAATATACCTTCACGTCTCTGCTGTCCTGATAGAAAAGTGGAGAATTCAGAGGAAAAGTGGCGTAAGTCCACCTAACCACATCGGTTGTGTTTGCTCGGTATTTGAAGAAAAAGCTTGATCAAGAAAAATTCATCTTTTGATTGCAGTTAACTACCTAACCACTCTAACCAGTTGAGGTCATAGATTTTATAATTATCTATGGTTGAGATATTTGGAAACAGTTGAAAGAGACGAAAATATTATGCTATTGAAAGCTCAAAAAAATCAAAATAGGCCTGACCAAACTTTTACTTGATCTGGGACAACCGTGAAAATTCCAATTTTAAAACTTCTCACCCGGAATAAATATGAAATTGGTTTATTTTTTATTAAATATCGAATTGTCGCCAATCAAAATGAAATACACTGTATGTAGGGTAGGTAGGTAACAGGAAGTTGAAAATTGACAAAAAAATCTCCAATTTCATGGAAACTGCTTTCTGTATTTTGATGAAATTTGATGTGTACGTACAAAATTAGGGTTTTACTACTTTCACAGTCTCACCAGTGTCGTCCGCATAGGTATTTCATTGAATATTTTATTCGAAATAATTATAGCACCAAAAGTAAAAGTGATTCTTTGAATTTTCTTCATCCGACGAACGGTTCCGAGAAAAAAATTGAAAGCCATTCGTCTGTATACAGGGTGTTAGTAAACAAGCGCGACTAGCTTCAGGAGGTAATTCTGCATACAAAAATAATGACAGTTTGCTATATAAACATACATATGCCCGTGAATGCTTCGTTTTCTCTTGTCAAAAATTGAGATCATTACCCGTATGCGCGCCACTGATGAACATAAAAATCTCAATTGCATGCCAAAAAATGCTCAATAACTACCTCTTAAAACCCACTAAATTTCATTTGCGTATGTTCATGTAGCAAACTGTCATTATTTTTTCAAAAAAGGAAAATCTTATGAAACTGTTTCCTCAGTCTGACCATGACCAATCTATATACGTTTCGTCCTACTAGGACTCATCAGTCTGCCGATAGATGGCGTTATGTACTACAACATTTCACATTATTTTTTCATGCAAGAATTACCTCTTGAAGTTTGTCGCAAGTTGACGATGGTTTCTCCGAAATGAAACGTCATCCGGAAAATCTTTCAACGCTGTTTGGTAGAGCTTAAAAAGTGGCCATGAGAAAGTGTCTTTTGTTTTTCCATATCTTTTTAAATAACGTAAAAAAAAAATTGAAGCGAAATCGTCAAATTTCGGTTTTTTAGACATATCTCCGGAACTACTCGAAATTTTTAAACTTTCTAAACGACATATTGTTAGGCTTAAAAATGCACAACTTTCCTCTAATTCAACCATCCTCGTATCTCTTATGGTTTCCAAGATCTCCAT
The DNA here is from genome assembly GCA_958502075.1 of Orchestes rusci. Classification (NCBI taxonomy): domain Eukaryota; kingdom Metazoa; phylum Arthropoda; class Insecta; order Coleoptera; family Curculionidae; genus Orchestes; species Orchestes rusci. The sequence goes on from OY293306.1 coordinate 6,480,811, forward strand.
GATAGACACTCTTATCTTGGACACACTGTGAAAACTGTGGTTTTACCAAGTAATGAACAGCAATTTCAAAAAAACTAAGTTTATTTGAAACAAAAGCATAGTGCCGTATCATTTTCTTAGATTGAAATATTTCATGCGATAGGTACTACAGTGGAAAGCATAATATTATGAATTCGCACACAATATTTTAAACAACCCTCGTAAAATGCCAAACTTTGTCATAGTACCACATCACTTTTGTCAAAATGACAAGTCATAAGTAAACAAAAAAGCTGGTTTTTTTGGTTTTGGGATTGATTATTTCAGCTTAGTTCGAATAATTTCAATACAACAAGATGCATGGTTACTCAAATATATTATCCAGTGATGCGAAGGGCGAAGGGCAATTGAATTATTGGCTAGTGTGTAAGATATTTATGTAGAAAACAAAATATAAGAAGGAAATGAGAATTACATTAATTGCATCTCTTTTATATCAGATTACTAAATATATATCAAGCGCAAATACTACACAATACTCACCGTAGTGGCTTGATAGTTTTTGTTATTCATGGTTTAAACCCAAAAATCATCGAAGTATACAAATGACACGTGATTAGAGACAGTGAAGCGATCTAGCAGATCACATGTGTGTGTGGTTTATTTCACCTATGCATATTACGAGGGTTGTCAAAAAATAACTGTTTGTGCGAATTCATATGCTTTCCACTGTACATATACGGACGCCACTGAACTTTTTGGAGTAGAAAGTTTTTTCATGAATGGTAAGGTTTTTCAATTTCTGTCACGCTGAAATGACTGTACAACGCTTAACCACAAATTCCTTGACCAAAAATAAAGCGATCTAGGCAAACTTACCTTTAACCAAAATTGCTACATTAAGTCTAAAGAGGGCGTCAAAGATGCAAACAAATTTTGGATTTTCCTACATTTTCCAAAACGTACAAATCGATTTTGATAATACCTATTCTTGGACAATGAAATTACGTTTTTTGTTTCTATAGCGAACGGTTGTAATTGATCGGAAGTGTCATAAAAGTGACTTCACATGTTGTTATTTCTTAAAAAAAATAAATAAAATCAGTTATCATTTCTTTACTTGTAATTTCTTTGGATTTTTTTTTTGGAATTGACTTTTTGATAATTCAGATGCTTGTATCTAATAGTTCAATGTATTGGGGAGTTTTTCTCTCTCTTGAGAAATTTCGCTGGGATGAGTGGTTGTGTCAGAAAAAAAATATTTTCAATTAGGTACACTTATAAATTATAATTGATTTATTTTTTTCTATCATAACTACTTAACCCATCAAATTTTTTCAAGAGAGGAAAAAACTTTCTTTCACACTGGGTTATTAGATGAAAACATCTGATTTTTCATAAAGATAATTCCATGAAAAATCAAAAGATATAGCTGGATATGGGATACGACGTCACTGATTATTTATGGAACTGACTTCCTGATTATTTAGATGTTTTCATCTGATAACCTAGTGTGTAAAAAAGTTTTTTCCTCTCTTGAAAAAATATGCTGGGATAAGTAGTTATGCTAGAAAAAAAAAATCAATAGTAAAATATTTGTGAAGCTAGTTGAAATAAATTTTTTGCACAACCACTTATCTTGGCAAAATTTTTCAATAAAGAGAAAAACTCATCAATACATTAAACTTTTAGATAAAAATATCTGAATTATCAAAAAGTCAATGCCAAAAAAAATCAAAAGTGATAACTACATATCACGTCACCTTTAAAACACTTCCGGTTAATTTCAACTGGCCGCTATAGATACAAAAAACGTTATTTCATTGTCCAAGACTAGGTACCAAAAATTATCAAAATTGATTTGCACGTTTTTGAAAAATGTAGAAAATACAATTTTTTTTTTAATCTTTGACGCCCTCTGTAGACTTAACGAAGCAATTTTGGATATAGGTGAGATTGCCTAGATCACCTTATTTTTGGTTAAGGAATTTGTGGTTAAGCGTTGTACAGTCATTTCAGGGACACCCTGTATAAAAAATTAAACGATTACGGACCTACACTGTTGAAAGTAACTTTTTTCTCAAAATCACTCAGGGATTCACATCCTTGCGGATCAGTATCTTATTCTGAAACAACCTGTATATCACCCCCGAATTCACTCGAAATAATCAATTTTTTTCTTGCGTAGCTACCCATTCGATTAGATTTTTCTTCAAATGCCAGCAAACACACTCGTTGTGGCATCTGGTTGCACTTACGCCTCTTTTCCGTACAATTCTCGTCGGCTTTCTACAAGGAACGCAGAAACGTGAAGGTATTTATTTGCGTGCTTGATAGATGGAGCAACGACGGATGGAGAATATTTCAGATAGGACACTATTGCTCGGAATAATGCTGACTTGTTAAAAGGAGATCATAACATGCGCAATGTTATTTGGATCACTTTACCTAAATTCCCCTGACAACTCTCTATTTGCTTGCTTTTCTGCGTAATTCAATCTGAGAGTATTTTACAGTCACTTTTTAGGTTTAGTCACTGCAAATAAATCGTCCTGCAAGCAATTTCGATCAGTTTCTCAGGTTTCTAGGCAACAGGAAAAAAATTGGAAAAAATGTTAATAATTATTAATTATTTCATATACGTAACTACCTACTTCCAAATTTGTCTTGCTCCTGTTAATCAGTAATAACAGTAATCCATAACACACTGTTGTACTGTTTCACCCTTCCTGATCAATAAGAATTTGCCATATCCATAACGTTATTGATAATTTTCGGTCGAACACGTTCAGTCTGCTCCAGATGCCCTCCTCAGTAAAACATCACGTTTATGGCCAATCCGGAAAACTCTTGTCATAAAAATAGGCTTAGGTACTTTCATAATACTTACTTATATACTTACTTACTTTTTATTATGCCCAAATATTGTATCTTCATTCATTCTGAATATAACAGATCAAAAGTAAACAGTAACTCATTTAGGCCCCCATAAGATTTAATGTTAACGTGCTCAAATATATAAAGTTTCATAAATATCTCCTTTGAAAATGATAGCTTCTTTTTGTATTTGAGCTTGTTAACAAATCTTATGGGAGGTGAATGGATGTATCATATTTTTTGTACCATTTACATTTAATTCTTATGAACAAAATCAAACTGAGCTGATTGACTTGACGTGGACTTACGCCACTATTGCTCCGAATATTGTGTTCTTGTTATCAGGAGAACATAAGCAGGCGGAATGATATCCGTGTTTCTTTCAGTGTGGACTAGCTTGAAGCGTTGATTGAATAAGTTACACTGTTACAGGTTACAGGCTTGAAGCTTTTAATTTGTAGGTATTTTACGACTTTTACGAGGGCATGATTTCCCTTCTTCCTTCTACAGCAAACAGCACCCTGCCTTTGGAAGCTTTTTCACAAAATATTATAAAAGCACATTTGGTTCAAAATTTTAACTAATCCCTGATCTAAAGGCAGCCTTCAAACCTGAGAAACTGATCGTAATTGAGTTGGAACTTGGAACTGTTGGAAGTAATTCGGGTTTGTAGTGAAGTGAAAACTGGGAAAAACGCTGTTTAATCAAACAGCAAACTTGAAGGTATCAATTAGATGAAACTGCAAAATAAAAGGAAAATAGACAGTCATGGTAATGTAGGTGAAGTGATCCAAATATTATTGTTATAATCTTTTATCATGTCAGCATTATTCCGAGCATATCTGAAAATTTCTCCGTTCGACGTCGGTCCATCAAGTAGGTGAAAATATAAATATATATATATATATATTATACCTTCACGTCTCTGCTTTCCTGGTAGGGAGCCGACGAGAATTGTACGGAAAAGTGTCGGAAGTCGAACCAAATGCCACAACGCATGTGTTTGATGGCATTTGAAGAAAAAGCTAACCAGATGGTAGGTACCTACCTAAGGAAAAAAAAGTAGATTATTTGTAGATTGCCATCAGGTCAAAAATTTACAGATATTTGCGACTGCAAAAAATTCAGGGTTATTTTGGCCAGATAGGTCAAAGTGGAGATAAACAGTTAATCAAATGTAGTTTTGCAAACTTTTTTGAGGTACGGAACGTTACCAAATTTACCAAAAACTGTTATTTTTCCACTTTTTCGGCAACAAAATTATTCCAAAACTTCTGCAAACTTTAGAAATAGATGAATATAGTATTTAACATAAAATGTTTGCAACTATTTTGAAGGTACGGAACATTCTTTTTTATGGAAAAAAGAATGTTTTGTTGATAAATTTCGCCAAAAAATTCCAAAAGTTTTGCAAATTTATAATTGGGACTTGTATAACGTTCTATATAGTTCTTTTGGCAAATTTGCAACCCTGGCTTTCTTCCGGATGCCAAAAAAAGTGATTTAGCATGACGATGTTACAAATAGTCTAGAAATAATTACAAAACTTTTGATTTCTGGGTGCAAATTATGCAGATGACCCATTGCATGAGTAAATAGTTTTGCCACCTTTTTGGTATACCGGAAGTATATCGAAATTTTAGAAGTTCATTGGGTTTGAATTTTCATCCTCGAAATAATTCCAAAAGTTTTGTGAATTGAAATACCTTCTCTAATGTTCACGGAAAATGTTGTGTCAAGTTTGCAAAATTTTCTTTTTTTCGGAATGTAGTTTTTTACACCAAAATATGTTTTTTTATCTTTTTTCATACAATTAGTCTCGAAATAATCACAAAACTTTTGATTTCTGGGTGCAAATGATTCATTGTATAAAAATATAGTTTTGCAACCTTTTTTGTAAACCGGCAGTTTGTCGAAATTCAAAAAGTTCATTGTTGTGAATTTTTATCCTCGAAATAATTCCAAAAGTTTTGCAAATTGAAATACCTTCTCTAATGTTCACGGAAAATGTTGTGTCAAGTTTGCAAAATTTTCTTTTTTCCGAAATGTAGTTTTTTACACTAAAATATGATTTTTTATCTTTTTTCATAAAATAAGTCTCGAAATAATTACAAAACTTTTGATTTCTGGGTGCAAATTATGCAAATGATCCATTGTATGTGTGTATTGCGGGGGTGTCAATTGTCCGCAAATTTGTTTGACAATCGGCACAAACATCTTTCATATCTGCAACAATTTTTCAAAACTTTTGGAAATATTCCGAGAGCTCTGCTTGATTTCCAAAAAATTAAAGATATAATGAAAAAAATACATTCCGGAAATCCAAGAGGGTTGCCAAGGTTCTAAATGTTCTAAATGTTATTTAAAATGAATTAGTCAAATTTGCGAGACTCTTGAAAGTTTTTCTTGGATGAAACAATTGGAAAAATAGTATTTGGTGTTTACGCTGTGTTGCGGAGGTGTCAGTTGTCCGCAAATTTACTAAGAATTGGGACAAACATCTTTCATGTTTGCAACCATGTTCCAAAAGTTTTGGAAATATTTCAAGAGCTCTGGTAGTTATGGTACGCAAAACATAAGAAATAATATAAAAAAAGCACATTCCGGAAATCCGAGAGGGTTGCAAATTTGGTGAATGGTTTCAAATGTTGTTTCAATGCATTGTTCAAATTTGCAAAACTTCTGGAATTTTTCCTGGGACGAAACAATTGAAAAAATAGTGTTTGCTGTTTACACTGTGATGCGGAGGTGCATTATTTTCCTGGAGGATATCAACAAAAACAGATTTTTTTTCGTAGAAATACAATCTTCCATAAAGGTTGCAAATCTTCAACATCCTAGTTAATTTGTCAAAAAACCTTGTTTTGAATTTGCAAAACTTTTGGAATTTTGTTCAATGATACAGAATTTTTTATATGTTTTTCATTGTTCCGGACCTACGAGAGGATTGCAAATTTGTTTCACCTGTTAAAATATCAGCCACTTCATCATATCAAAATTTGAAAACTTTTGGAATTATTGTTAATTGATTTGCTTGTCCGCAAGAGCTTAATTTTCAAGATTCAGGGTGTTGAAATATCAAAAAATAAATTATTTTTTTATAATTACTTTGATTCTTTTCCAGATATCTTTATCAAATTTGGTACACGTCTTCTAGGCTTTTGTGATGTACAAACAATTTCATTATTTTTACCAGTGGCGTCCGTACGGGCTTTGCACTCAATATTTTTGGAGAAAAAACTTGTACGCCACTGCGTCCTTCCAAAATGAAAATCATTTTTAAAATCTCTATTTATTTCTGAGCCAATTTGTTTTCCTGATTTTTTCTCGTCCGGCGCATGGTTTTCGCTTAAAAAAATAAAATCTACATAATTGCATTGATACCCTGCTGTGTCATCCAATATTTTAAGTCAGTGGCGCCCTCTCTAACATTCCCATGCATTTTTATGCATAGAAGACGTGTACCAAATTTCAAAAAGATATTATATATATATAAGAGAGATTTTTTTTTTAAATTTCAACACCCTGTATCTTAAAATATATGCTCTTGCGGACCTATGTCCATATGAATTTTTTGTCTTGAAATCATCCAAGGATTATCACCCTTAAGTATCGACATTCAATTAATAAACACCCTGTATTGAACAAAAAGAATGTAAGGCAGAAACATATTTTTTTATATTGATTCCGGTGCTCTTGAAGTCGGGAGAATAAAAAAACCTTTCACCCACTCTGACCCTACCCTCACAATGGACAATTTGCATACATTTTAAATAACTTGAAATTTTATATACGGTGTGTCCACTCTGAAGTCGCCCACCCTGTATTAGGTATCGATGATTTTTTGTTTAAAACACACATTCTGGGATTTTAATAACAAATTAGAACGAAAATTAGAATTAGAACGTACAGGAAGACTCAATGAGCAGTATAAGTATTAAATTAACAAAAAAAAAAACCAAAACAGTGACTTTTTTGAAAATGTGAACAGGGAGGTTTTTGGTCATCCTGATTGAGATTCCGTTGTCAGTTTTTTTCAAAAAAATTCCCTAATACGATTTTCTGAAATTTGACCCACTTTGAATACCCATCACCCAAAAGTACGCCCCTGGAACTGATTTGGTATAATGTTCAAAAAGTGTTTGACGAGACCTAACAAACAAAAAAAATTATATCGTTTAATAAACAAAAATGTTACAGTGGTGGTGCAGAGTTTTCATCCCCCCAACTCTCTGCCCTCGAGGTCGCAAACGATGTTCTATCAGGGGACCTATCTCCAGCATCCCACAAAATTTCATTTCTGTTCGAAATAGAAACCCCTGTCGCTTGGCCTATTACTAATCCTTATATTTTTCATATTTTCAAAAAATGTGCAAATTGTCCATTGTATCGATCCTAACCCTCTTTTATATTTTCAGAGCTTAGTATGGACTCAACAATCCTTTTATTGGCGAGAGATAGCTTGAAACTCCAAACTTTCAATTGTCGACATTTTTCAATTTGATGCAAATCTTTTCGACATCCGTCTAATTAAATTTAAGTTGGATCAATAGTCCAGGCAAAGCGCCGTGAAATAGAGGGTCACTTTGCGTTGAGATGCCATGTTTGATTTTTTTATCAACGGAAGTGCCATCATTTGAAAATTTTAAATCCAAATTTGCAACCTCGACCTCGTGCGATTTTTTTCGCGAAGATATTCCCGAAAATGCGTTTTGTTGCGTATCTTGGCTCCTAATTGTCGTAAAAGAGGTCGAATTTTTGCCGCGTTTTTTTTTTTATTGTGGTTTCCCAGTAGGCCTATTCCACATCAAACTTTATATTCTCCTTTCTCTCAGCGTTTCTTTTTTGCGCGAATCTAGTATGTTTAACATACCCAACTTCTCACGTGGATTGCTCGGCTTCTATAAGTTGTATCGGGCTATTTTTTTTTAATTGTTGAGAATTACGTCACCTACAAAAAAGTACTTGGCCAACATCTGCCCTAAAGTGCAAGTTGTAGCTCATTTTTGTGCGTAATAGCTCTTTTTCTATTGTTGTAGAAAAAAGTAATACATTATTTCATAACAAAAACATATACAGGGTGTCCACTCTGAAGTGTCCCACCCCTGTAACATTTTTGTTTATTAACCGATTTACATTTTTTTTTGTTTGTTAGTAGTCCAGTAATCCAAAGTTTAGAAACGGTGTTTCCAGGATAAAAATGTAGAAGTACTTTTATCAATGGTTCTGTATGTTTTTTGATCTGCTGAATCCGAATCTGAGGTTTGCCACCTCGCCAGGTGTCGGCTTGACAACGAAAATTGTAGAAAATATCAACATTTTGGCACTTTTTTCAGTTTTTCAAGTATAACTCTAAAACTAAGCGTTTTAAGAGGATAACTATGGAGCACCAAATTAAAGTTGACAAAATTCGCTATAGATACATGTAATAACTTTGAACTATAGACATTCCATGAGGTCGATATATCGGTTAGAAAAAATGGCATATCTTGACATTCCGTCAAAAAGTTGATAACATTATTTTGAGTTCGCGCATATATTCCTCCAAAATCATTTTTTTTAAGACTACCTGGTATGTCCTGGTTACAAGTTAGCAAACGTGAGTCAGGTCCAAATACACTCATGGTCAGATAAATAGCAGAAAAATGGCAAGCACCATTCGAAAGGGATGCAAAATGTATGCACTTCCTGTAAATTTCACAATGATTGAACCAAGGATAGTCTACGTAACTGATTTTCTCAAAAATGGGCAAAAATCATTCATTTTTGTCAAGTTTTAAATTTCATAGATAGACTATCCTTGGTTCAATCATTGTGAAATTTTTGATAAGTACATAGATTTTTCCCCCTTTCGAATGGTCCTAATCATTTTTATCACCAATCATCAGAAAAAAGTTTAATGTGTAACCAACGTGACGAAACAAGTTTTTAGAAAAAATTCCCAGGTCTCATAAACTCACAAATGGAACGGGCCACCCAGTTCAAACGAAATCGTACTACCTACTCTTAATTTAAAGAAAATAACGTTTTGATAAAAGGACACATATTTGGAACAAATCTTTATATACAAGAGAAAAAAGCAAAAATACCATTATTTAATAATTTCCATATTATTCATTCCTCATCTGCATACACATCATCTGCATAAACATCAATGGCATCAGTACTTACTAATCCTTATATTTTTCATATTTCCAAAAAATGTGCAAAGTGTCCATTGCCTATACATTGAAAAAAATGAGAATCTGACAATATGAATAGGGGCATGAAGGCTAATATTATTATTTTCAATATTTTGGCACTTCCGATTAGTGGATAGTGAGGCACCATCGCGCACTCAAAATAACGTTTTCAACTTTTTGTCAAAAATACTGAATTTTACCCAATTTTGAAAAAATCAGTTAGTTAGACTATCTTTGGTTTAATCATTGTGAAATTTTCAGGAAGTGCATAAATGTTGTCTCCCTTTCGAATTGTGCTAGCCATTTTTATCAAAATTTACACAGAAAAAAGTTTAATCTGTAGTCATTTTTTTAAACATTACGGAGGGGCCCTAGACACATTTTTGAAAAAAATCGCCCGGACACATAAACTGACAAATGCATTGAGGTTCTCGGATCCACCATTATTTCCTTGATCAATGATGCAGAATCAAAGTTTCATCAAATTTATCTGACCATGAGTGTATATGGACCTCACTCATGTCATGAAATAATTAACTTTGAAAGAGTATAAAGCGCAAACTTAAAATAATGTTATGAACTTTTTGAAGAATGTCAAGAGATGCCATTTTTCTACACGAGTTATCGACGTCATGGAATGTCTAAAGTTCAAAATGTTTATATGTAATTTGTAGCAAATTCTCTTCACTTTCATTTGGTGCTTGATAGTTATCCTCTTAAAACGCTTAGTTTTTTAGTTATACTTGAAAAACTGAAAAAAGTGCCAAAACTTGAGGTGTTCTGCAATTTTCGTTGTGAAGCCGACACCTGGCGAGGTGGCAAACCTCAGATACGAATTCAGCCGACCAAAAAACATGTAAAACCAGTGAGAAAAATACTTCTACATTTTTGTCCTGGAAAAAACCTTTGCTTACTGAAGTATAGGTCTCGTCAAACACTTTTTGAACATTATACCAAATCAGTTCCAGGGACGTACTGTTGGGTGATTATGGGGGTTCAAAGTGGGTCAAATTTCAGAAAATCGTATTAGGGGATTTTTTACAAAAAAACTGACAACGGAATCTCAGTCAGAATAACCAAAAACCTCCCTATTCACATTTAAAAAAAATATATGTTTTGGTTATTTTTTTTGTTAATTTGTTAATTTAATACTTATACTGCTCATTCAATCTTCCTGTACGATCTAATTAAGAAGATGTTAATAAAATCCCAGAATGTGTGTTTTAAACAAAAAATCATCTATACCTAATACACGGTGGCGACTTCAGAGTGGACACACCGTATGTCTTTTTTGGCTTTACGACAAGTCAATGTAGACTACGATTCAACTAAGAACTGTACACCGACCACGTATTCGTCTCTCTCACGCTATATGAGGCCCTCACGCAGCCTGAGAGAGAGGAAGACATAGGGGTATACAGTTCTTAGATGAATCGTACTCTACGCATCGCCTGCAGTGGGAGTGGGACTCTGAGTAGAAAAGTATTATGGCATGGAAAAGGGACGTCTCGATCAAAAATTAGCTCTCTCATAGAGTTTTCTACCGCAATCCTTTTTTTCTCCATAACCCTGTAAAATGGAAACGTAGCGATTAAACCCACTTTGTCGAATTGTATGGGCGGAGTGAGAGTGTTACAACACAGTATTTTCGAAAATGGTCGAACTTCGTTTCTTTTTCTGAAGGCATTTGATGAGTGTACCAAAAAGCGATTCTATCCGTTTCGAGTAGAATCGAAACGTAGCGATTCTACTTTTACTTTTCTATTCATCAGAGTCTGCGAGCTGGACTACAAACGTGGGTCAAATGAATTTTGACCGTCGCGTCGTTGCAGTCAATTATTGATCTGTTAGTCATATATGCAATGTTAATCTTCGATAAAAAGCTGGATACTTCATCACTGTGCAGCAAACGCTCTGGATCAATCTATGTTGGTTTTCATGACAAACGTATGAGTCATTTGATCAAATATATTATAACTTTGTTTTATTTTGACTCGATACTGTAATGTAGATACAGGGTGAAAAAGGAAAATGTCAATTTTTAAAAAACCACAATAATTCGCTTATTATAAAAGCTAACATTTCCAAATTTTCAGGGTATGGGTAAGAGTATACGTCGATTCTAAAAACGGTATCAAAAAAATTGTAGGCCCATTATGTTGCGTCCGGCTGAGGTCAACTTTTGTTTTTCTTATGAGGGCCATATTGAATTTCTCCATTTCCAAAATCCGCATCAAAAATATTAAAAAAATACACTTGACTTTGGCTGGACGCAACATAGCAGGCCTACAATTTTTTTGACTTCGTATTTAGAATCGCCGTAACCTGAAAATTTGAAAGTGTTAACTTTTATAATTGTGGTTTTTTAATAACGTACCTTTTCTTTTTTTAACCTGTATTCACATCACGGTATCGATTCAAAATAAAACAAAGGTAGAATATTTTTGGGCATGCGAATACGCTACTTTTCTTCCATTTAAGCAACGTCGTATCTCTTACAGTTTCCAATATCCCCATGTACATCATTTTATTCGGGACACGCTGTGTATCGAAAACAAATCAGAAATCCCAGATGATGTGAGTTGTGAGTTATTTGAGAAATATCGAAACACCTTTTCTCGATACGTGATTTTTTGAACAGGAACATATAGAAAGAGGACAGTGCATTTTTGCTTAATATCAGACGAAGTCATGGAGGAGATAGGGTCACGTGCTCGAAATAGTCTGAATACTTGTGCTCTCGATGATACTTTAGTTCAGTTAAGACACAAAGCGAACTAGTCTTGTCCGAGAAGCTAAAAAAATACCGCTTGGAACTTGGATAACAATGAAAATATCTTATATTTCTTTTATTGATTCAATCCGATTCAATTTTCACTCATAATCTCCCTAGAGCTCGAATTATTTCCGGATTTTTAATTCGAGCTCGCGGGAGATTCGGCAAGAAAATTTCATGCCAAAACTATTTGAGAAGATTTAATAGTAGCGGCTGGATGTAGCTCCCATGCACCAGTTGGGTTGGGATTGTTAGGGAGAGTGGGGACGGCAACACTGTAATCATATGAGAGCTACATCCAGATGCAAAGCCAGGGAGATTTCCACTTATTAATCTTTCAAACACGTGATTATGAGTAGGGTGATTTCCGATAAAATTAGGTCGTTGCCATAGCAACATGTTAAAATGCAAGCCCATGATTGGCTAGAATTGACTGGTAGGAAATGTTCACAATTATTCATCGATAGTTTTGTTTGTTAGATCGCATGGTTTTTTCGGTGGTCTCGTGTTTTTGTCAAAATGAAATAACACAACATCTTCCAAGAAAAGAATGTATGTTCATAGAAAATAGTTAGCCCAGTAAAGTTGTCGTCGGCTTATAGGGGTCGGCAAAAAAAAAAAACAAACAGAAGGATATCCAAAAAATCTGACTCGAAGTCATGGTAGGTTTTGCGCAGAAGAGGTGGTTCCCTAAACATTTTTTTAGAGTAAAATGACCTGAATAAAAGTTATAGAGGATCAAGAACTGAACAACTTTGCCTTATAAATCTTTTTGACAGCTCCAAAACTTGATGAGTTACAAAACAGCAAATGTGAAAATTCCGCTGGCAAGAGAACATTTGTTTACCAAAAAATAACCTTGATCAAAGTTTTAGAGAATCAAAGGATGTACAACTTTTTCTTTTAGAATTTTTCATGATCTTCACCGCGTAATGACTTACACCGCTTTTTTTCACCGCGACGTTTTGGTCACATTAAACGTAACTCGTTACCTAGCAGAGATAATAAAGACTAATATAAAGCAAACTTGTAGAGAATTTAATCAACTTGAATGTTTACCAAGACTCATGAGAAAAAACGTTTACGGGACCTTCTTGTGATCTCCAAAATGTTTGTCAAAAAAAACGGTGTACATCGTTTAGCGGTAGAGATCATGAAAAATGTTATGAGAAAAAGTTGTTCACTCTTTGATTCTCTGTAACTTTTATCGAAGTGATTGAAAAAAAGTTTCTCCTGTTCAGTAGACAGCTTAACTTTGTCATTTGATGCGCTGTAACTCGTTAAGTATAAGAGCTATAAAAAAATGTTATGAGGCAAAGTTGTTCAGCTCATCGTCTACAACTTTTATAGAGGTATTTTTTTTTCTAAAAAAATGTTTAGGAAACCACTTCTTCAGCAAAAAACCTACCAGCAGTTCGAGTCAGATCTTTTGGTTGGATACTCAGGAGACAGTCCTTAAGCAACCCTTAAAATATCTTTCTGTTTGGATTTTTTTTTTGAAAAACCGACATCTTTACTGGGCTAAGTGTGATGTAGGTATTTCAGCGATCTCGGGTCTACAGGGTGGTCCGTAATGAATGCGTCATATTAAAACGGTACATTCTTGACGCTAAAATATTGCGATTTTGCTAAATTTATCTTGATACCAAAATCGATGATAACCAAGATACAGGGTGTCAAAGTTAAAATATTGTTTTTGATTTTAACTAATATTTTCATAAGTATCTGACTGATCTTGCTGAAAATTAGTATGTTGGGGTTTCTTTGGGGTGGAAAATAAGAATCTAGTGTCGATTTTGTTACACCTGATAGGGGGCGTCATCTACCGACCGCTTTGCCTATTAATGAGGCACTTACTTTTTTGTGCGCAACTGTACAGTCGATCTGATCACAAAATGTGATTTTCCTATGTTTTGTAGGGAAAAAAGGTACTCATTTAATTTGATTTACCGCTTTGTTTCCAAAAAATTCGAACTAGAATTATTTAAAACAATTTGATTTTTTGTTGATACTGCCAACAATATGATTTTAATTACAATACCAATACCCCAACATACAAATTTTCAGCAAGATCAGTCAGATACTTATGAAAATATTAATTAAGCTCAAAATCAATATTTTAACTTCGACACACTGTCTATCGGTTATTATCGATTTTAGTATCAAGGTAAATTTAGCTAAAACGCAATATTTTAGCGTCTAGAATCTACCGTTATATTATGACGCATTCATTACGGACCACCCTGTGTATGCCACTGACCTGTTTTTTGTTTGAACAACTTATTAGGTACCTCTCTTATTACTAATCCATTTCCAGTTAACCAACAGCATTTCAAATCATGCGAGAACCAAGTCAAATTGAATCTTATCTGAATTATTTATTGTTGATTCATAAAATGAGGTGCACCGAGTTTTACACTTTACGGTTGATAATAAACATGGATTACGTTTACTATAGTTCGTGAGCACCAATATTTTGTAAAATATACCTACAAAATGTATTTACATTTGTTAGTTAGTGTACTATCGTACTTTGCAGTTAGTTACGTGTTGGATTATTATGTAAGTACATTTTAGTTGGTTACAATTTACCTTGAACGAAAATGTTTTTTTAGTCGGGCAGCTAAAGATAGTCGCGAGCTATAAGTTTTATAATAATCAAAAGAAAATTGGCTTTAACAGATAGCGTTTTCATGGATTATGCATGGTATCATGAGACCACTCCAGTTTGGTCTGTCATTAATGTCACTTGCAGCTCGATGATTGACTGAAAGTGACAATAATGACAGACCAAACTGGAATGGTCTCATGATACCATACCATATATATACCTTTAGGTATATGCTTAGATCATATATACTAACGTGGATGCCTCAACACCTACCAGACTATGGCTCCAACATATCCACGACATTCTATTTTGACCCGTCTTTGTTTAAGATACGGTTTCTTCTATACTGCATCTCTCTCTAGTGCCCGAGATCAAAGCTACGTTCGAATATACAAATCTGATGTTCGGTCATGTGACAAACGTTCTTATTTGCAAATCGTCTGTCACATGACCGAACATCACATATGTCAATATGTGGGTATTCGAACCTAGCTCAAGGTGACGAATCAACAACGAGTTTTTTGGCGGAATATTTGAATGGTTTAAAAATGATATTTGGTTATGATGAAATCATATTCTGCCCTGTTAATTCAAAGGGGCGTATCTGTCTGAAAGAAAGAACGGAGAAAATTGAATATTTGTGTTTCAACTTATGTCGCCATGATGTTTTACAAAAATATGAACTTTGATTGTACAGAATAAATATGAATAGTGATAGGTATTCTATTGTATCCTTTGAACTCCAAAATTTGATTTCAAAGAAGAGTTTTGATAGATACGCCTTTTTCGACTAACATGAGCAATGCGAATAACAGATACGCCTTTGAATCCTATTATAGGAATGAGTTATATATAAAAATGAGAAGAAAAAAAACGAAAACTTTATTACTGAGCTTAATATATATTTCATAATACTATGACATAGAAAAATCCTAAACTAAATTTAAACGAAAAACATAAATTCAAAAGAAGGGAGAGTCTCAATCACTATCTTGATTCCTCCTCTTTGCTTATTATTGCTGGTAGAGATTCCCAAAAGTTTAGTCTATTGGGAGGAAAAATAGCCCCTTGTCTTGAAATTATAGTTTGCTTTCTCTCACAAGAGATTCCTCTAGGAACCCCTACTGAATTTGGCATTTTGAGTTCAGTTTTGAAGCTCCTATGATTTAAAAAATTCAGTGTAATGAATGCGGACCCTCAAAAGACTCTCGGTACTGGTTCTTTCTCCCCTGGTAAAAACTACTTCAATCATGGACTTGAGATAAGGTCTTGGTGTTATTTTATTCAGTTTATACTGGGATGTGTGGTCTTTCCAGGAATAAAATGACTGCTCGTTCATCACTGCTACGTTGATTCCTTTGAATGACGTTTTCACAGCATCCACATAATCATCAAAATCATACACTTTTCCTCTTTTTTTTCAACGACTTCTCAACTGCATGGTGGAAGGAGTCTGCTGCCATGAATGTATGACCCGATTCAAAGAATTTCAGATGCAAGTTCGTCAGAGCGACTTCGTTGGAATTAACCAAGTACACAAAGAAACTGAATATACACCAATTCTTATTCTGAGCTGAACAGTTGTCAGCCCATAAATTTACCTGTTCTGTGTCACGAATTTGCAAGAAATATTTATAAAAAGCACTTGTAATGTCAAAGCAAGTGAAACAAGTCGTTTTCCTCGCTCCATTTTATTGATTCTCACGATACAATAATAATACGTACATAAACGTGAAAGAATCAAAATCTTCACCACGAATAATAATAATTCATTTTGAGGTTAGAAAATACACCGATAATTCGCATGCGCATATTACAGATGTTAATGAGAAAGGGCGTATCTGTGAATGGGTCTTGTAGATACGCCTTTTATTATTAACACACTTTGCATATACGACCTATTTTCGTAACAATATCACTTACGCCTTTTTAAATTAACAAAGTTGATGAAAAAGCAGATACGCCTTTCTGTTTTAGGTGTTTCCTAGACGTAGCATAGCGATTTACGTCTTTTTAGGCTAACATATGCGAAGATATCATATTAAAGAACCTGTATATGCTTTTAACTCATTTTTGAGAAAATGTGCAGATACGCCCCTTTGAATTAACAGGGCAGTATTATGATCTAAGGATGAAATGTTCGTATTTTTTTTTTTCGCAAAATTATGCATATCCCATGTTCAAATCTACTAATGTATAGGTGATTGGTTTATATATTGAGGTGAATAAAACTTTTTTGAAATGCAATATTTGCATAAATCAACTTTTTACAGTATAATATAAAAGATGTTCGAATTATAGTCGGAGATACATCAGGGATGTGATTACTTGTAATAAGTTACGAGAAAAAGTTCTTGAGTATAATTTTCAAGATAGGGTGCTGCTTTAAATTAAAAAAAAGTATTACGTACCCTGAATTTTTCGCTGGTATGTATTTCGTTTTTAGATAAGAGTGCACATTTTTATCTCGATTTCGTCAGTTGGCTTTATCAATATCAAGATTCATTTTTCGTGGTCGCTTCATATCGAATAATATGTAGATAGATCGAGACTCAAAATTTTAAGTAGTGTGTTAATTTCCGTTTTTTTTTGGATAATTTTAACGATATATAGACCACAGTGGCTTGAACATAACGTGTAATGCTGGACAATATTGTTACGAGTCCTTCTATATCGATACGTGCGTCAGGCTTTGGGCACAAAATAACAGATTTAGGTTAGTTGACTCAAAAAACTCAAGCTTGTGTGACATAATAATTGACTCTAGATCAAAATTATTGTGAACTGTAGCACATTGTGGTGCACTTAAGGAAGAATTATTATCACTGATTAAAAAAAATGTTTCTGATTTTAAATTTTGTATTATATTTTGTTTTATTGTCCAGAAATGGTATACAAAAATTATGGGAAAGAACAAAAGAAGGCCGTAAAGAAATAATACTATACCTATCAAAATTTTATTTATTATTTGACAATATATACACATATTATTGAACAAAAGATTTTATCAATAGTTTGGTACACATAATTATTATACTTAATACTTATATCAGAACTATACCCATATTATTAAATTATCAATATATTAATATATATTAATTGCAACTTGCAACACACAGTACACACACACAAGTAAATGTCTATTGTCTATTGATAACAGTCCTTTGGATAAATCAGAAAAAAGCTTAACAAAAATCACAACCACTCAAAAAACACCTCTACACAAACCACGAACTCCAAAACGAAAAACGAAATCAACAATGGCTGCTCGGCTTGGCTTTCGCTTGTGAGGTTTACATTCAATTTGTTTTCGAATTGGAACTGTCAAGTTTCCGCTTGACAAACAAGAATCATATGCTACCATCTACATCGTATTTAGTTCAAAGTCACGATTACATCAAATTCAATGTAGCTGGTACCATATGATTTCTGTTTGCCAAGCGGAAATTTGACAGTTCCACTTAGAAATGGAATTGAATGTAAACCAGACATTCGTTTTGACGTCATCAAGGTTGCCACGTCTAACAGAAACTTTTTCTTGAAAGACAGAATAGGCACATTCTCACTAGCATAAACTCTTGGAGTTGTAGTTCTATTGTTAAAACCAAACCTACCTTAAATATTTATATTTTTGTGATCAGTGGAAAATTTGAATTTCAGATTTGATATTGCATTAAATTATTCAAAATGATAGGGATTAAATACAAATTTATATCTTTGGCAACGTCGCACAGCTCACGAAAGATCTGAACGTAGGTAACAGACACCAGAGAGAAAATAATAAATAGAGAGTGTCATCTCTTATAGCCGCCGATGGTAGCGAGACGACCGATATCGCTATCTTTGTTGCACACCGACGGGCCAATCAAATCATTTCTCTGTCCGCCACAAAATTATGCGTGTCAAAACTGTCAATAGTGTCAAGATTAGAGCTTAAAATAATCACCAAATATTGAAAATTAGATAATTCCGTTGTGTCTGTTTACCAAACTGAAAAAAACAATCAAATTAGCATAATTTTACCAATAATTCATTTATTTATGCAGATAAGTACTTTCGCTATTGTAAGTTGTGAGTTGTTTAAGCTGTTAAGCTTCACTGTTAACGTTACTCTGAAGAATTAGTATCGTCTGCATGGTAACTGGTAAGTTTCAGATAATCAGCTTATGCAGACTTTTTTCAACTAATTTTAAATACTATTAGGGACATGGTATCAATATCAATATCCCGAGCAATATACATATCCATTCGTTCGGCCTGATCCAAAGAGTATTGTGATTTGTGCAGAGTTCAAAATGAAACTTGGTAAGTTCTTCGGGTAATTAAGTTTTTAGCATAATATTATACGTTTCCGAATGAGTACTTTCTGTTACTTATAAGGAATATGAATATTCACCTGCGCAGAGACAAAAACTGTTTTTGTCTTGATGAATTTTGAAAATAAAAAAAAAAAGGGATTTGAGAAGTAAAAGTTTGTTCTTTTGAGCTAGTTTTCAGTTAGAGTAAGATTAGGTACGTTTTGGATTAGGATGGGTTGGTTTAGTTTTTGTGAATCTTGACACATTCAAAAATAATCTTCATCACGATACACCATGTATGCTGAATGTGTAAAACTGATAAGGTATCTTTGATGCATCGAAAAAAAGTGTGATTTTTTTTTTAGTTTAAATAGCTTTCTTCCATCTGCGCAAGTGATTTTGTATTCTTTATAAAGAATAAACAATGTATTGGCCAAAATTATAGCAACAGCCTGAAATTTTATAAAATTTTGATCCTGTATGAAAAATCAAAAAAATTATTATTTTTTGGAAAACTTTTCAAATGCTTTTTTGATACGTTCAATAAAAAGGTTGAACATTAAACTTTTTTCTGTATAAAAATTCGAAAGAGCAACATAAATCATTACTAATTTTTGAAGAAATTAAGGAAAATGGGTGAAAAGTTCAAAATTTTATAGCTTGATTTTTTTTTTCAATTGAGTATTGTGAAATTTTTGAAAGATACACAGAAAAAAGTTTGAACACTTCTTTTAAACGTGGCAAAAGGAAACAATTTTTTGGAAAACATCAGGGCACGTAAACTGATAAATGGATTGAGTTTTTAATTGCACCATTTCTTCTTTGATAATTGATAAAGGTCAAAGTTTTACCAAATGTTGGTCTAATGTTATAATTTTGTTCAATACCGTATACAGTAAGTCCGCTGCATCGGATATGAGATGAGGGCAAATGGACGAAAGTTTGAAAGATACGGATTAAAGTCATTTTTAATAAAAAGTCTGCTTATCAAAGAAATAGGAATGACGATGAGAAAATTGATTCTTATGATTTACACGGCTTGTTGTCAAAAATGCAAAAACACAAAATTGCTCCAAATTCAGTCCTAACTCTTATTACTTCGAACTTACTATGAAAATCAAAAATCAAACATTTTTGAAAGTCTGCATTCTTTCACACATTCATGTTACAACTTTTATTATACATGTATATGACTGTTTGCTTTTGACTTTTGATGGATTTTATGTCCTCACATTTTTGACACACCCTTCATAAAAAGAATCAATTTTCTCATCGTAATTCCTATATTTTCGACAAGCAGAGATTTGTATCAAGGTGGACTTTCTGTATCTTTTTGGATCGTTTGTCCTCTTGTTAACCGCATCCGCAAACATACTATATAGGCAAAATTGCTATTGATAGGAAAAAGCCATTTTGTAATGGAAACTATCCATGGCAACAGTGTTACAAAACGGTTTTTTTTTACCAAATATAAGCTCCATTTCATGATGTTACGTCTGTTCGTTGTAGACGATACCCTCCTCATTGACGAAAGGTTAAGTTCCACCTGTATATGCTAGCCTGCGATGAATTGGGCTGGGCAAGTAGCAGAGAGGCTCTTTTCAACTTTGGCTGTGCTATAAGTGATTCAAGAATTTCTACCTTGTACCTGCGATAATTATGATCAAGACTGGGGATGCCGATGATCCCGTATGGCCGTTATTAGAAGACTTGTTCCTTAGGTTAGAAAGTAGCATAATTTGTAAGTATAGATAAGTAAACGTATGCTGAAGTGTGAAAAATGTCGCAATCTCCTGGGCAGATTGTGGTATCGCTTTTTTTTTCATGTAATGAAAAGTACATTACCCACTATCAGCTAAGTTTTTTTTGTTAAAATTATATTCTGTTTGTGTTTAATATGTAAAATAAGACTTATTTCTCATATACTGAATGTTATTTTATTGCTTTAAACCAACCTATGCTACGAAGGCGTTGAAAGGATATTTTTTATTAACTTTTTATTTGCCAGGACTCATTCACAATTATTTCCGAGTTATTTAACACGGAATTAACACCCACCTATTAATTTCCGAGTGATCTAACGCGAAATAAATCCCCTCCTATTTAATTTTGTGTCATCTAACACAAAATTAGTTCCCCTTATTTATTTCTGTGTTACATAACTCAGAATTAATAATTGTGAATCGGTCCTGGCAGATAAAAAGTTAATAAATGTCCTTTCTATGCCTCCATACTTATCAATTAGAAAACCCGCCAGATTTTGAATGAAGCCACAAATTCATTGGCCCGTCGGTGTGCAACAAAGATAGCAATAATATCGGTCGTCTCGCTATCATCGGCGGCTATGCGAGATGGCACTCTCTATTTATTATTTTCTCTCTGACAGACACGGGCACAGCACGAAGATAGTGCTATGCCGTTAAAATGTGATAGAAGAAAACAGAGAGAAAAACGTATGGCGAGATGTCGGGGCCATAGTCGTAGCTCAGTTCTTATGGGGTTGAGGTATCCACGTTAGTATATATGATCTAAGGGTATATGTACCATACTCCATGAAAACGCTTCAAAGTGACCCATCTTGAAGCGGGCCGCGTGATTTCTAAACGTCATGGACTTGTGAATGGGGTTAACGCTATTGGCCCAAGGAGGTCACGTGTGCAACGTGTTTACTCGAACAGCTGTTAGGCTCCGGCGTATATTCAATATTCATCTTTATTCTTTATCATCTATGGTGTTTGTTTTGATTACTTTTGATTTTGTATACGGACCAACTTCACCTATCCACTTATTTGTGTTTTGAGTTTAGTTCAGAAAATATCAATTCCTAATTTATTAATTTGTGTAATTTTATTTTGCAAGATTCGCAGGAGATTATTTGTGTTGTGTTCTCTTTTTTACTATACCTCTAATTTTTGTGTGATTTTTAGTTTATAGCCCAGTAAAGTTGTCGGCTCAAAGGGATCGGCAAAAAAAATCCAAACAGAATGATATTTTCAGGGATGCTTGTGGACTGCATGCTGAGCAGTGAGCATCCAACCAAAAAATCTGACTCGATGTCTTGGTACGTTTTGCGCTGAAGAAGTGCATGGTTCTCTAAACATTTCTAAAGCGAAATGACCTGGATAAATGTTATAGAGGATCAAAAACTTAACATTTTTGCCATATAAAATTTTATGACTGTAACACTTGATGAATTACAGCGCATCAGCGCTGGTTTCAAAAACATTTTTTTAAGGGATCATGAAAAAAGTTATGAAGAAAAGTTGTCCAGCCTTTTCTTCACTGAAAATTTCATCCAGGATTCTTTTTGCAAAAAAATAATTCTAAAACCACTCCTTGTCAGCTAAATTTCGTCATTTGATGCGCTGTAACTCGTTAAGTATTAGAGCTATCATGAAATGTTATGAGGCAAAGCTGTTTCTAGTTCTTGGTCCTCTATAACTTTCATTCTGGTCATTTTTCTCTACAAAAATGTTTAGGAAACCACCTCTTTAGCGCAAAACGTACCAGGACTTCGAGTAAGATTTTTTCGTTGGATGCTCAAGAGGCACAAGCTACAAGCACTCCTGAAAATATCATTCTGTTTGGAATTATTATTATTTTGTTAAACCGACATCTTCTGAAATCACTGGGCTATTAGTATTTGGATAATATTGGACATTGGATTGGTTTCTGTTATCATGACAACAATTAATATTTTTGTCATCAAGAATACCTGCTAGTTGTATTTTTTATTGAAGCAAATATAGGTATTTTTATAAAGAATAACTTTTTGTCAAAAAATGATATTTGGTACATTTGGACATCTGGACATACCTATTTTATTATAAGGCTGCGCCAAAAAAAAAGGGAAGAGCAACTCTCATTAAAATAAATTGCCTATAATGTTCAGATTATTTATAACAGACTATAGGAGCTGCAATTAATAGTTTTAATTTTTTTCGCAACTATAATAAAGCACAGAATATTATCAATTTAGTAGGTAAGGTAAGGAAATAGGTATATTGAAATACCTTCTGAATAAATTTCTGAACAAATATGTGATACTTTAATATCTGTTTCATCTAATAGACAAGCATTTTTTGATTATTTTTTTTTAACAGTTAGGTGCTAACACTATGAAAACAACGTAGGTATTGGTATCCGAGTAGGTAGTAGGTACCCCTTGCAGAGCAGTTGGTGCTTGAACCTCGGTTGAACTTATGAATTTTGTTTCTAGAAAAAATCATTTTTTCTTAAAAGCTTCTCAACTAATCCACATAATTCTCCCCACGTCATTTCAAGAAGCTCTTTTCTCCAAGTGTCGTTTATTCTAGTTTGTTATTGAGAGTGGAATTCAAATTTTGTATTGATCAAATTATAGAAAGCGGTCATGGGAAAAACAAAAACCGACATAATATCTTCAAATTCTCAACACTGTACCTACTTATGTCAAAAATAAGAGGACCCACATTCTACATCAAGAATCTACACCTTTAAGAATCAGCATTTTATTCTAAACCACTCTGCTTATGACATATTTCGTCATTTTCATAATACAAAATTTAGAATGGCTTTATTAAAATGTTTCCAGTTTCAAATAACGCGGTTATTTTCCTAAAGCGCAGTCATGAGATGTTGCAGCCAATTGGCGGCCTCTCATTCACAAGTCCATGATGTTTAGAAATCACGCAAGGCCCCCCGCCCTCATAACATTTGGAAGCTGAAAAATCTAGAATTCAAATGAGCGATTTTTCTTTACAAAAAATCTGCCTACGGCACTGGATTCGTCAAACTGATATGGATCTGTACCAAATTTCATGAAAAAATCTTTAACATTTTTCTATAAGAAAGTAGCAGCGACTTTGATATTTTGTATGGGACACTATGTATATTATTGCATTTTCAGATTCTTCAGAAAACTTTGGGTATTTTTCATGAATATCATCTTATTTTGAGAAAATTGATTAATTTTTCGAAAACCGCTACAGATAAGTATAGGATAATATTCATGAAAAATATTCGTACATAGTAGTACATAGTAGTGTCACATTTACCATTTCAAAGTTGCTGCTACTTTCTGATAGAAGCGGCAACGTCGCATCACTGGGAATATTTTAGATCGATAGAGCATTACAGCTTACCTCAATGACCAAACTTTCAGAACGATCCCAGCACCCATTTTCCTTGAACGTCTAGGCTACCATACGCCTTGGGACACCCTGTATATTATACTATTGTCAGTAGAAAAAAAAAGGCAGAGTCACGAAATAAAACTATTTTTTTACTACTTGAAATTAATGCGTTTCTTGCAAAAAAAAATTAAATCGCTATTATCCCCCATACTATTGGAGATACGTACCTATATAGGCAATGATCTAATTACTATAGACGAAACATTTCATCCATAAACTGTGAAAAATTGAGTGGCCAACATCGAACATAGAAGAGACGTGAGGAGGAGTTGAGCGGGGCACTGAGTGGGAATACGTTTGCGCCTCACTGGAATGTGCTTCGGCTTCTAAACGCGAAGAGGCCAGTGGCGTAACTATTTTACAGAATTCTTAAATTCTTATTTACTGCAAGCTTGACACTTGCGAGTCATTTTAATAAACCATATAAGTAAATAATGAAGCACTACAAATTTAACCAGAATAATAACAATAACACAATAAACATTCACAAAATCAACACCAAACCCCACTCAAAAAACAAGAGACGCCAATGAGACGAAATATGAATGAAACGTTTAGACAAAATCCGATCGATAGGGGCGGACCCAATTTTGGTGCGTTGCCGTACTTCAGCTCTTTTAATTTTCAGAAGAAAATACTGGTTTTTCTAAATCCTAAATACCTAAACAAATCTTGAAAAGATGTTTCAATTTAAACAAAAAGGTAACCATCAACTTATTTGATTAAATTCATTCATAAAATGGTTTGAAAAATTATTCCAAACAATGTTTTAATCTTTTTTCTGCGTAGTAATACTTTTAATAGAGTAAGTTTGGCAAACAACGTTGTGGGAGAAAGTCTGCAGCCGAGTGCACCCAAATAAACAGTTCGATGTTGTCCTCATGTTTAATTTGCTATGTTTCATCTATAGTTATTAGATCATTGCGTATAGGACATCCAATAGAAATTCACTTTTATTCTTTATGTAGAATTCATTTCTGGAATAATATACAGGGTGTTCCATTTATATGGAAAGTGGAGTCCAGCCCATGGAAAACCGGGCACCCTGTTTATGTCAAATGTATATAACAATAAAAAAAAACAATAAGAATTTACTCTTTTTCATAAATCGGATATCTTCCGAGATAAGGGAGTGGAGGATCTTATATGGGACACTCTGTACACAATTCTTCAATCACGCATGCACATTTTTCTGTCCATTTTTCCATAATCCTCAGATTCCAATCCCAATTCTAAATTTTCTTTCTACTTGGTTCAAGGTCAACGTAGACACATTGTCCTTAATCCTCAATAATTATTGTTTACCCCTTGTTTTGTTTTCCTCTGGCATATTCAAAACCAATTTAGGTCACAAAATGTAGATAATACAGTGTGCAAGTGATCAGTTATTATTCAGAAATTATACTCCACCAGGGGATTTGCCAACCGAGCAAATTAAAGCTGGGTAAATAGGAACATGCAAATTTTAAGGCATCCCAGACCCATCGGTCTATAGATTTGCATTTCACAGTTTTGTGTATGTTCCATCTGTGCAGTTTAATCTGTTGCAATAAAGTGACCGTCACATAATGACACATTTTGCTGACTGATTCTCGTCGCTGAAATTAATAACTGAAAATACCTACGTTTAAAGTTATGATAACGATTTATTTGTGCTGTTCTTAACGAACAGTTCACTGAACTGACGTATACTTTCTTTCTAACGCCATCATGGAAGAAGTTTTTGTCTGATCATTTTTGACTTTTTGAAAAATTTTCGACAGTTAAGGTGAGGATTAAACTCACCTAAACTGTCGAAAACATTTTTTTGAAAAATATAAATACTATAACATGATTCATGATACATCGCATCATATGCAAAGAAGTCTTCATAATTTTTGATTCAATGAACACGTTCACTAATTCTATAATCTTTATTCGTTAATCTAATGAATGCATTCGTTGATCCAGTTACCAGGTTCATCAATCCAATGACCATTGATTAGTTAGTAACCACTATAATACTTACTTTGGAAATGCTAGAAATGCTAAAAAAATATAGTAAGTAAAACATTTATTGGCATGAAAGATACATAATTTCATCCGGGCAGAAAAATAACACAGGAAATAATAAAAATATATAACGTAAGGGGTATATAAAATAACAAGATATTTTCTTAAAAATTGATGGTAATCTCTTTTTCTTAAAAAATAACATTTTAAAATATTCATAAGTATCTAAGTGTTCGTAACAACAAAAACTGCATAGCGAAAATGAAGCACTGCAAATGAAGTACAGCATAGTGAAATATTGTAAACTGAAAATACATACTTTCATCGGAAAATACCATCTGAATTTCAAAAATCCCAACTTGAACTTCGACACCACTCGCATGACAATTTGACGCAACGGAAAACTAAATAAGACTGAATGGTCGGTCTTTTCTGAAATACGCCTATTTTCCGGCAATTTTGGTTTGGACCAATGAAATCCTTTACATCTTGTGTATAGTGTACAGTTCATTGAAGTAATAAAAACATTCATTGGCTCAACGAATATGTTACATCATTTATGAAGGTTCGTTGAGTCAATGAACTCGTTTATTGATTCAAAGAAACCTTTTTATAAGTTAATGATTGTATCCATTGAGATGATTAACAATTGTTCGTAATATTAATCAACATATTTCGTTGAACCAATGTACAGGGTGACCCATTTTGGGTACTTTTTCGGGGTATCTCCGTTATTCTTATAGATAGAAAGTTGCGGTTTTCGCGACAGTGTGCTACTTTTTCGTGAAACTAAAGATGCCGTTAACAAAATCTTCATAGCCCTCTCAGTTTTTAAGATACAGGGCTAAACTGAAAATGTTGCATTTCAAGGTACCCCTCGTATCTAAACTATCAGATAAGTTATGGAAAATGTGAAAGCTGTTTCTTATATAACTTTTCCCGTAGAACTCGATTCTGCCTTCGGAATTAGTATACGGGGTCAGGTCAAAAAGTTATCGGACCCAACTTTTTTTTTTAAAATGGAACACTGTATATTTATAGTCCATGAGAATTGTCTTTTCTTTACCTTTTCAAAAATATATAAGAGTATGCACATTTAAAATAAAAAAATGTTTAGCCTATAACTTTTTGACCTGACCCTGTATAAAAATTCCGGAGGCAAAATCGAAAGTTATATACTTTTCCCGTGGAACTCGATTCTGCCTTCGGAATTAGGATACAGGGTCAGGTCAAAAAGTTATCGGACCCAACTTTATTTTTTTAAATGGAACACCCTGTATATTTATAGTCCATAAGATTTGTCTTTTCTTCACCTTTTCAAAAATATATAAGAGTATATATGCACTTTTAAAATAAAAACATTTTTAGCCTATAACTTTTTGACCTGACCCTGTATACAAATTCCGGAGGCAAAATCGAAAGTCATATACTTTTCCCGTGGAACTTGATTCTGCCTTCGGAATAAGTATACGGGGTCAGGTCAAAAAGTTATAGGCTAAACATTTTTTTTTTTTTAAAGTGCTTACTCTTATAATATATTTTTGAAAAGGTAAAGAAAAGACAAATCTTATGGGCTATAAATATACAGGGTGTTCCATTAAAAAAAAAAAGTTGGGTCCGATAACTTTTTGACCTGACCCCGTATACTAATTCCGAAGGCAGAATCGAGTTCTACGGGAAAAGTTATATAAGAAACAGTTTTCACATTTTCCATAACTTATCTGATAGTAAAGATACGAGGGGTACCTTAAAATGCAACATTTTCAGTTTAGCCCTGTATCTTAAAAACTGAAAGGCCTTTGAAAATTTTGTTAACGGCATCTTCAGTTTCACGAAAAAGTAGCACACTGTCGCGAAAACCGCAACTTTCTATCTATAAGAATAACGGAGATACCCCGCAAAAGTACCCAAAATGGGACACCCTGTACATGTTCATTTATTTGTCGAGCTGAATCATTGATATAACATTTCTTAATTAATGCTCGTTCGTCTAATGAATATTGTTTGATAATTTACGAAAACTGACTGGATGTATATATCGACCCAATAAACAGGATTCGTTGAGTCAATAGCCTAGTTTACACCGACAACTTGGTCCACGGACCAGGTACTAAATTCGAACTATATCAGAACCAAATGTTTGGTTCGAATGGTGTAAACAGTTGCGAACTAAGCTGGTCCGCTCTTGATTCGGTACTTGCCAGCAGGTGTACCGAACTAAATTTGGTTCGATCTGGATCAAAATTATGGGGTTATGTTGATTGTTATTATTGTGAATTGTGTTGGTTCTGAGTTTCTCAAGGCAATCTGAGCGTCCTCAATCATGTTTTTTTGTATGACGAATTGTGTTGATATTTAATTTCGACTTGTTTTTGACGTTTGACGAATTGAGCGCGTACTCATTTAGTTCACGCGTTGCAAGACGGTGTAAACGGACGAGAAGCAAGCATTGGTCCTACAGAACTATCCCCACCCACTTGGTCCTATCGGACCGAACTAAACGAGTTATCGGTGTAAACTAGGCTAATGAAGAAAGACAGTGGCTAAGAAAGGAAAACAATAATGAATAGTAATTCGCTGAACCAATAACCCTTTTCATTAACCAATAATCTCTGATGATCCACTCAACGAACCTTTTTATCAACATAATAAAATTGTTCGTTGTGCCAATAAACAGACTTTGATTAACGGGGTTTATTGATATTACGAACAAAATTATTTTCAGTGTAGCGGCATCCATTACCCCTCGATGTGTACTTACTCCTGAATCTAAAAGATTTTTTTGTCTTATACCACAAAATACAGATGAAAAAAAAAATGAAACCTCAACCCTTAACCAACTTAGACTATAAGTTACCTGTTTGAACTTGTACTGAATCTTGTTTTTTTCATGTTCCCTTTTATAGTTGATGAAACACATGGTTCGGATATCAAAAGGATAGTTGGTGGAGCGTGTTTGTGACTTTATAAAAGATATTTCAGTCTTTATAGATGTAACAGTCATATTATGTTTACTGGTATAACTTTGGCGTTTTGACGACAACTTATGTGATACTTCACTTTACATATCATTACGTCCAGCCAAAATTTTTCTACCGCAATCGTCATTTCGTTTCTCAGCTATCATAACAGACGCTGCACTTTTGGATTTAGCACCATCGATTTGTCCCTGTCACTCATAGGTTTTTCACAATTATATAATACACTCAATCGGTAAAAAAGTTATAAACAATAGTTTTCAATAACCAATAAATTTTATCCTATGCCAACCACGCTATGCAACAACCAAGATCACTATACAATAGATCGCCTCACTTTTCCGGTCATGACGTCATCTGTTTCCAGTGTTGCCAGATGATCCCTATCAAAAACAGTAGTTCTGTTCTACTGGCAACCTTGTCTGTGATAAATTCATAATCATAACCTCACTTTCTTGAGGTTTTGGTAGTTGAGAGTATGGTGAGAGATTTTTTGTTGTGTCGTTGACTTTTCTTTTGTGGAACTTGAAAACTGTTCATAAGTGTCTTATCCTTGGGTTTGTCCATCAAATATAGTGGTTTAAAGATAGGTCTGTCTATAAAATTTTAAAATAGAGTTTGTTTACATGTGTTCAACTGGCTACTTTATGTGTATTTTACGCGAATTAAGCTTTTATTATCAATAGGTACTAGGTTTCTTAGTAGATTAAGGTAGGACTAATATGAACTAATAGATAAAAAGTTGTTGAAATCTGAGGGTTGATATACAGATCCATACAAATTATTACAAATCTCATCGATCGAATGACACTATGACATGACACATGACACGATATAATGCAGACCGATGCAATCGAATGACAGGATTGAGTCTACTGCAGCCCTAGAAACAGATGACGTCATATTTCCCCCCCTCCGTCTCTTACCTCAGGCGAAGTGAGGTAACCTATTGTATAGTGATCTTGGTCAACAACTGAACTGCATTGATAAGAAGCGCGGATGCCGCCGATGCTGATGCACGCTGCTTTTGGACCTTTGCGCGGTATTGTAAAATTCATGGCAAAAAAACTATATACCTAATCAAAATAAGAAATTCTCACTTCAAAAACTTTTTGAATATTTTTTCTTTACTTTCTTCGCGGCATGTTTGTGAAAAAAATAAGAAAGTTTGTCGCCTAGTGAAATTTTAGTCATTTTTTTGTGACGTCACCCCTTACACGTCTTTTGAATAATAGAAGAAATTATGATAGGGCATGTATAAATCTCTGTTAGACCAATAGAATAAATGGACTTCATTATGGTAAAAAAATTGATGTTCTAGCTTTGTCAGTTAAAGAGTTAAAGTATATTTGAAATAGAGGTAATCCATTTTCGATTTTATCCAAATTGTTCTCTCAAAAATATATTATATATTTTTTAAACATAATAATCATAGTCTATTTTACAAACATAAATCGATAGAATATCTCAAAAAGAACGTTTACCTATCCATACATCTTCGTCAGAACTGAACAAAATCGCTCAAGAACTCTTCCTCACTAAATATCTCACTTATCTCAGTCACATACGTATTATGTTCCTCTGCCCTATTTCATGGCACAAAGCAGCTTAATGTCTTTCATAGAGTTTCAAAATAAGAAGATTCTCCAGCCTAATCCGCAAAGAGAAAATGCTGGAGGACCTAAGTCAGGTTTTTTATCATTGCTGACGTCATGAAATGATAATAATTATAATTATACTTAGAGTTTATATACAGGGTGAGTCCCTAACTTGGAATAAATCCAGTTAATCCGAAAATAGACTCGGACACGTCTAATTAGTATTTTGAATGACGCTCTTTCTGATGTATGAAGATTTTATACAGGTTCTGAAATTTGAGATATGACGTTGACATCGAGAAAAATGAAAAAATAATACAAATTTTAAATTAGACAAGCATGTTTAGTTTTCTTTTTTTCATAACAAAGTTAATGATTTGCCAACCGATTTTTACCGGAATCGGTTTACACAAAAGTTCGCCTTATACCAAATATTTCCAGAAGTAGAATCCAAAATTGCAATAATATACAGGGTGCTCCATTTAAAGTAAGCGAGAAAATTGATGTTTTGTACCATTTTTTTTATTCGATTCAAAACTCCAGTATTAGTTTTACTTTTTACCCATATAATTGTTATATTATCGCCTTAACTAGATTTCAAAAATTTCAGTAACACTCAAATCTTTGTATTTTAAATTGTGGTAACTACATTATTGGCAAAACTGATTTGTTTCGAATATCCAAATAAATGGTTTTTGCCAGAATGACATTTACCACGAACTAATGATATTCAAATTTCTTCAAATAATCAACCCATTGCGGCATTTTTTAACAAATAAAAAGAAATACCAACGCTACTTAAAAAGTCATTTCCTCTTAAGTTTTTATGGCCAAACTTCGCTTGACGGTCTAAAATGACGTTGTTGAAAAAGTTTCCAATCTCGATCGCAGTCTGCTGGAGGGATAAACGATTTAGACTTTAGAGTAGTTCAGTATTGGGGAGTTCTAGCACGATTTCATGTGTGCGTCAGTACATAGCATTATCAAACATGTTCTTCATCAAGTCATCGTAAATAATGCAGTTAAAAAAAATATACGAGCAATTTTACATTCCGTCACACACAATCTTACTGACAATAAAAGCTGTGAAAGATCGTTAGTATACACAAGGAACAGAAGCGGACTAAGCACGATCAGACCATATACTTATGAAATGATGAGTTTATGTATGGATCAGACGAATACGAGAGAAATACTTTTTCAACCATGACATGACCTCTAGTTTCTGATGTCTCAATCTACATTTCAACGCATTAACCGCATAGAATAGCGAGCATTGGAAGTATTTTTCAGCGTTATTTTTGCGGTGGCAAAGCTGCCTATTTATCCAAGGGTTATTTTTAGGTGGAGTGTGGTTGAACCTAAGGGCTGAGCATTGATTTTAGCACAGCGATTCCGTTTTTTTAGAGTATGTTGTGTAAGTCGCTGCATTTCCATGCAATGGTCTTTTTTTTATTTCGTATGGGAGAATTTTGCGCTTGCAATAGTTGCAGATTTTAAAAGTGATATAGAAAATAGGTATAAATAGCTACACGGACTTTTTATTTCAGTAAATTAGATAATTAAATGATCCATCATCAAATCTCATACAAGGCAAAGAAAGGAAGTTCTGTCTTGAAAACAAGTAAACCTCAAACAAATGAGATTCTACAGTTTATATGGGGGAAGGCTTTTTTTTCTATCAATTTCTAGAAGAAAGCTTTTCTACGAAACACGACACGGCCACTTTTTGACACTCTCACAATTTTTACTCCCTGAAACTCGAGAATACGGACCCCAGTTCGGTCAGATGTGAAGGTTTCACTCACAGTTTTCGCTCATTATATGCCACTTTTATTGTTACCAGAACTAGAAAGACCCATAAAAAGAATTTTGACACGATCCAAAAAATACAGTCTCAGTCTTTCACGAGGTCTTTAAAAAAAAGGACACTTTTTATAACTTTTTGTTTGTCTTTTTCGATAGAGGGCAAAAATTATGTACTTCTTAAAAATGTCACAATAATTGAACAAAGGATGTTGTTTTTCAAGGCTTGGACGGGCAATTCTTTTCTCGATTTGAAACGCAACAAGTGGCTTATTGTGCTGTCTTGACCTCGCTGTTCTAGACCAGTTCTGTCTCTGTCCCTTCAATCAGGCCCAATAACTAACCTGCAATTTTTTGATGAGAGAGTGGTCCCTCGCCGTGTCTGCGAAAATATCGTACCTTCTGCTAGAGCTTCACAGTTCAAGATGATGCATGAGGCAGTTTACTCCTCCATCGCAGGTACCGAATCTCTGCATATTATGTACTCTTAGGTTGGAGTGCCCCGTAAGATGCTCCACCACAAGTCTTAACTGAGTACGTGTTGGCCGCAGTACTTCGTAAGTGGATCAGATGTAGTGTCATAAAATAACTTGCCACCTGTTTGTCCGAGCCCTCTAACTTTACTCCCCACAACCCATCAGGGTTCCTGGATGATGTCGTAAGGGCTAACGAGATATACAGGAAAGGCTCCTTGGATAGTCTGGGGTTCAAAGCCGTTTGGAAGCCATCCTTGCTTCCACTAGCATTTGCAAGGACACTGAAGAAAGCCTTACCCAGTCACACATATGCCTCCATGTTGGTCTTTGTTTATCAGCGACTGTTCGTCGACCTTTAATACCATGGAAATGCGATTCGTCGGTTTCCAACCCTCCATTCTGAAGTTTCACCAGCTGGAGGATGGTTTTCGGTTTTTTATTACCATGAAAATAACTTTAACCGTATCTGGTAGGTCTTTAGACATCCCTTCGCCCTCCCACAGCTTCAAGGTGGTGACTTGGGAACCAGTTCATCGTCCCCTCATTTTGTCATGACAGGATGACAGCACCCTCATCAAAGTAGCAGCTATTGAACTTCAGTCAAGTCCCTTCCAGGTTTTATGGAGTCCACACATGGAACAATATCGCTTCAGCGTTATCCCTATTTGGCCTCTCGGCTAGTGTTATAGATTGTGCTATCGCTTGCTGCCAGGGTGTATGGGGACTTTAATAAAAAAAAATGACTTCACGGTAATTATTAAAAAAAAAACATACAAGTCAACATTAACCATTATCTTCAATATTCAAACGCTTTATCTTTTAATAAAACAGAGCATTTACTTCTTATCAGTAAATTAATTTCAACTGAAATGTCTGCGATGTTATCGTATCCCCAATTGCTAACTTTCGTGCTACATATTCATTTGGGCATGAGTTACGTCGTGTGGTTTGTGTTGATTGGATGCCTAAATATAGATAGCTTGCATGAATAAAGCATATGCGAAATTGGAAATTGGCACTTGTTTTATTTGGCCCGTTGTAGGTAATTTCGGGTTATAAGTCCTCTTTTCTTCATGATCAACACGATACTGGTAGAAATATAGCTTGCGCTACTTTTGAGAGAAAATCTTCTATTCATTCATTTTATTGTGAAATAAAATAAGTAAGGGAGTAATGCTAGGAGACTTGGAGAATTGACTC
This sequence comes from Orchestes rusci, assembly GCA_958502075.1. Lineage (NCBI taxonomy): Eukaryota > Metazoa > Arthropoda > Insecta > Coleoptera > Curculionidae > Orchestes > Orchestes rusci. The sequence goes on from OY293306.1 coordinate 6,514,758, forward strand.
AGGATTATATATGCAATACCTATGAAGAGCAGATGCTCTTCAGTTCGACTCGATGGTTTCTGATTCAACTATTTTAGTAGTTACAATTATTATTAATCCTCAATCAATGGGCATATCATTATATTGTTTAATTTTACCATTGACATTTATGTTGATCTGTTCTCAAAATTAATATTGATAGGATTGACCCATAAATTGATTTTTCAACATAAAGTTTTTTCCAAGCGCCCAACTAAACTGGCAACATTTTTTATTCGAGTTCAATAATTCATTTTCTTACCAATTTTTCAACCGATGCATCACCATTTCAATACACCCATCCATTATTCATAATGATAATATGAATACGTAGTGATGAACAAACTTTATTCCAGAATATTTCGAAAATGACTGAAAATAATCATGAGTACAAATTGATGTATTTCGACTCACCTGGGAGAGCCGAGCATATACGGTATATCTTTGCATATGCCGGTGTCAACTATGAAGATTTTAGAATTCCCAAAGACAAATGGCCAGAATTCAGAAAAGGTGAGTACTTACTTTGACTTTGCTTATCAGACTTCAGAAAAGGTGAGTAGTTACTTTGACTTTGCTTATCAGAATCACCTAAGTACAGACTTTTCTTTATAAATCGATAAATGTATAAATCTTTTATTTATACACAAATGCATCACATCTTTCCAAACATAATACCTCATACTTTTTACACTCTATTTAAACTGAAAAAAACGGCTCGTGATAGTTTTTAATTTTACAGCTACCCCATTTGGCAAAGTTCCAGTGTTGGAAATCGACGGCAAACCGGTAGCCCAAAGCAATGCCATAGCCAGATATTTGGCGAAGAAATTCGGTTTGTCAGGAAAAAATGAGTGGGAAGCCCTGCAGTGTGATATTCTGGTTGATACGCTAGGCGATCTTCAGGCTAGTATGTAGTTTATATACGTTTCATTTGTTTCCTTCTTAATGTTTGTTCAATTTTATGTAATGGGTGTTTTTTTAGAGGTATAGAACTTTAAAATGAAATAAAACCCAAGAAAGTTATCGTAACGTCCATGGTTTTGGCTTTATTGTGAAGAAACTTTTATGCCATTTGTGCTTAGATGTGATTTGGGGCATAAGGCCAATTTTCTACCACTTTTTTCAACAACATATAGACCATAACGGAGCTAATGTTGGCTTCCAGCTGATCCAACGTCGTTGATTTATCAGAATAGACTTGCGACTTCACTTATCCCCACAGAAAGTAGTTCATGGCTGAGATATCACACGACCTTCCATTGCGCTTTATCCGCGGAATCCGGGCCAGCCCATATGCCTCTAGTTACATTTAAGCACAAATAACATAACATTGTCTTTACAATAAAGCCAAAACCATGGACGTTAACATAGCTTTCTTGGGTTTTATTTAATTTTAAAGTTATATACCTCTTAAAAAAAAACACCCGTTACTTATCATTATAGCGATTCAATTATTTTGAAATCTTTTATTTGGTTAATTTCCAGGTGTAATGGAGGTGATGAAGGAATCTGATCCGATAAAACGAGAAGAGATCAGAGCCAAAGTAACCAAACAGGACCTTCCATTTTATCTTTCAAAATTTGAGAAAATTGTGAAAGAAAATGGAGGATTTTCAGTCGGAGATGAGGTAAGTGTATAAACGTGATACGTATAATAACGTTTTGTGAGGATTTGTCTGTTCCGCGAAAACGAGATGGCTCAAGTGAGAGAGATCTTGAATGGATAGCACGTGTTTCGTTCAATATTGCCATCAGTAGACCTAATATGATCTCTACATATAAAATAACAATACATGTGCTAATCGAAAAATAAGGGAGTGAAATGCGAATAAAATGGTATAATTTATATAAATTTACTCTTATGGATCAACACTGACAAGTTATCTGCCATAACAATAAAATTCCGTGTAAAAGTATCAAAACAAATAAAAGTTTGCTCTTGTCAAAATGGAGAAAAAATGATTACAACGTTTCGCTTGTCCGATTTAAACGAGCTTGGGCTCATATGAAAGAGCATGATCTGCACTTCAAAAAACTTTTTTGGTTTTGAATTTTTGACCTTCGCCATCGCGGCTAGATGGCGTTAACTGAAATGGTAGCATGTTTTTGAGTTTTTTCCAAAAAAATCAAATGTAATGGTATATTCATTTTTATATATTTTAAAAGGGGATACATTTTCCTTTAAAAAATAACAAAAAAATTAATGTTTTTTTTTGTTTTTTTTTGTTTATAGGAAAATGTGTCCCTTTTTAAAATATATGAAAATGGATATACCATTACGTTTGATTTTTCCGGAAAAAAACTCAAAAGTATGCTACCATTTCAGTTAACGCCATCTAGCGGCGACGGCGAATGTTACAAATTAAAAAGCAAATGAGCATTTTATAGCGCAGACTATTCTCTTTCATATGAGCTCAAGTTCGTTGAAATCCGTCAAGCGAAACGGGAGAAATCTCCGTTTGCTTAATAAAACAATTGAACTTCCCCCACCACTTTATTATGATAGATAGAAAAAAAACGTTTGTGACAAAAAGTGTAGGTAAATAGTCAGTAAATCCGAAAATGAGCTCATCGATATATTTTCATTGGAGAAAATTCCATAAAAATCCTATTTTTCTACTTGGTGTTGGTTGTTACGCCCTCTAGCGACCATTTCAGAATCTTGAAAATATTTTCCAGGTTTTTCACTTGGCCGTTTTAGTAATAAAATTTTTTGCCGCAAGCCTCTACGATGTATAGTTTCCGAGATACAGTACCTCGCATTCTTAGTTGGCCACCCTGTATAATAATATAGGCGGGTGCACCAAAAGCAAGGTACGACCAACATTTTCTTTTTTTCAAATTAAAATACCTATTTTTTATTATACACATAATACACCTCATACCTATACCCAATCATTTTCGAGAAAATGGCCTTATAAATTCATAATATTTTCACTTGAAAAACAGGTTATTGTTTTTATTGGTCCAATAATTGAATTGAATATCCAATCAGCTACGTAAACAAGAAGTGACTAAGCAACTCAACAAAACAGAATCGCGTATTTGCCCATTTTTATTTTCGCAGCAGAAAGGCAGCAATATAAACAATTATTGGTAAATACACGCTATTATGTTTTTTTTTTTATCTTACTCATGATGGTTATAGGTGTTATTATTGATGTCATTTTGGACAAGTAAAGTGTCAAATAACACATACACTACAGTTGTTATAATCCATAACTCATTGGTCACCAGTGAGTTATGGATTATAACTCACGTTCTCGTAGCAAACAAACAAACAACCTATCACGTTCCCGTGGCAACCAAACAAACAACCTATTTTGACTAAAATGTAAACTTGTCACTGTCTAGTCATTCCGACACTGAAACTTATATTAAATTATCATTATCTTATTCATAGCAAAAACGATTTTCTCCATTTGTTGGATCAAACATTATATGCATGGCACTCGTGCGTTATGTTTCACAAGTCACTTGGGAATCTTTCTCGCGTGACTTATTTTCAACACAACGCACTAGTACCATAAATAACTATAAGTCGGTCAGCACTTTCTTTTGTTGTTGAATGAAAATTCAATTCAGTTTTTCAACCACGCAATGACAACATTGATCAGTTTTTAAATAATTAATATTTTAGATTTAAAATGCCATTTTGAAAAAGGTTGGGTTTAGGTATGAGGTATATATATATATAATGGCTTAAAAACCCCAGGCGGGGTATCGCCGCAAAAAGCTTTCTAGATCTATTTAAATAGGGGTAGATCAGTCCCCAGTCTCTAATTCAAACACTTTCACATATCTGTCTCCATATATCTCTGTCCCCTGTCTTCTTCTGCCAGTTACGTACTCCGGCCCTGCTTAGGTCAGCTTGTACCTCTCTCATCCAGCTAGATCTTGGTCTTCCCCTCCTTCTTCTTGCACTAGGTTGCCATTCCACCATGCTATATATTGTAGATCTGCTTCCAGCTCTCCACACATGTCCCAGCCATCTGATTCTTTGTCTTTTTATCCTCTTTATCACGTCTTCCCCTTCTAGTTCCTCCAATATTTCTCTGTTCGTCCTTATTTTGAACTCACCATTCTCCGTCCTAACAGGTCCTAGTATTGCTCTCATTATCTTTCTCTCTTGTACTCTTAGCTCTTCTTCCTGTTTCTTAGTCATTGTTATCGTCTCCGCAGCGTACATCATTGTAGGTAGTATTATCGTCCTGTATATCCTCATTTTCGTTTTCTTGCCCAGTGTTTTATTTGTTAATAACTTCTTGTTTGCTTGATATACCCTGTTTGTGTTCCTTATTCTCTCCTTTACCTCTGCTCCTTTATCTCCATTATTGGTGATAGTCACCCCCAAATATTTGAATCTATCCACTTCTTCTAGTTTGTGGTTGCCTATTTTGATTTTATCATTTTTACTTCCTACTGCTTTATCCATTATCATCATTTTTGTTTTTTCTGTGTTTATCTTCAGCCCCATCTTTTCTCCTTGCCTCACAATTTCTTCTAACAGGTTCTCTGATGTTTTACGGTTCTTTGAAATGATGACTATGTCATCGGCATACCATATTATTTGTCCTTCTCTTGTTCTCAACGTTCCTTTGTTTATTTTTCTGACCACATACTCCAGAGCTATATTAAACAGTGTGGTCGATAGTGTGTCTCCCTGCTTCACTCCCTTATTAATTTTGAAGTCCTCTGTGTTTCCTTTTTGTGTTCTTATGCTAATTCTTGTATTGGTCATTGTCATCTGTATTAATCTTTTCAGTTTTCCTTGTACTCCCATTTTCTCCAAGACTTCCAGTACCTTGTCTCTGTTCAGCGAATCAAAAGCTTGTTTAAAATCCACGAAAATTAGCTCAGTATATAATTTATAATCATGAGCCTTTTCTATTATTTGTTTGAGGGTATGTATAGCGTCAGTCGTTGATCTGCCCTTCATGAATCCACATTGATACTGTCCAATTAAGAGCCTTGTTTTGTCCATTAGTCTGTTTTGAATTATTGTTGACAGTACTGTAACAAGTTTCGCTATAGAAAACACTTTTAATTAATTAATTAAATAATTTATTTTACAAGTAACTATGTACAGAACTCACTATTCACATACAAAATCACAGCTTATTTATGTTTTACGATTTATATTTCTCGACGTATTCAGAACTGAACTAACTAACTTGAAATGACGGATCTCATTATATACCCTCGCCAGAATTGAGAGAACATTCCAGATATTTTTAGAAAAGCGAAAAACGTTCGACGCCATCTAGCCTAGCTAGAATGTACCAGAAGCCAATCGATTCCAAACAATTCTACACAATGTGGTGGCTGCGGCGGCGCATTCACCATGTTTGTCATGCCGGTTGAATTGCCTTCATGTCGGTATCGGCAACTGTCCCCAAACCGGCAGCCTGATGTCCTATGGAAGTAGCAGTCCACTGTCCTCTGGTTCGTCCTCCGGGAAGGATAGCAGCACACCAGGATGTCAATACCGCTTTCTTTGAAGATCACCTCCAGCATGCTTCTCACCACTCGCCAGTCCACTCGGTCATTAGTCATCTTCGGAATTGCCAAATGAGTCAGGTCCTGTGACTGCATCAAGTCACGAAGATGACTGAGGGCTTTCCAGATTTCACTGTAGGTGGTCAGATGTTGATGGGAGCTTCTTCGTCACAAGGTACAACAGGTGTCGTGTCCCATTCGTGATTTGGAGCGGCTTCCCTACCTCTGGCTTTTGTCGTCGCAGATGGTCCAATCGTCCAAATTTTCGTTTAAAAGCTGCAGCAAGTCCACTCCTCATACTGAGGTCTTCAGTGACCCAGTGAGCCAACGAGTATTCGGCCGGTGCTTCAAACAAATCCAGCTGCCTTTCTTGGACAACGCCGTTCTGGACTTTCTGGCCATTGGAGTGTAGAGACATGAAAGTTTCCAATGACATGTCCTCCTTGGCTGACCTGATCTGCCTCACTTCAGCGTCCTGATCGTCGTGGTTCCCAGCATACCGAGCTAAACGATTGAAGTGAACAATCCTCGGTTTTCCTCGTGGTGGCTTTCGAATCCTGTAGACGACGTCATTGATTCGCTCCAGAATCTCATACGGGCCCTCCCAAGATCTTTGCAGTTTTGGGGAGAATCCACGTCGCCTCTGTGGGTTGTGAAGCCAAACCAAATCCCCAACCTGGAACCCTCCTTTTTCGGCCTTCACGTCGTACGCCTCCTTCATCCTGTCGCTGGCACTTTGGATGTTTAGTCGGACTCGTTGATGGATATCGTCCATTTTTCTACGAAGATCACTTGCGTAGTCTTCCCCAGCGACATCCTCACCAGGTGGACAGCCAAACTTCAAATCGCAGGGCATCCGGAGTTCACGACCCATGATGATCTTGGCAGGTGTTTCGCCCGTCGATTCATGAACTGCTGACCTGTACGCCATGAGGAATAGGGGGAGATGTTGATCCCAGTCTCTTTGATGGTCAGAGACGACTTTGGCCAAGTGTCGATTGATGGTTCGGTTCATTCGCTCCACCATGCCATCCGATTGTGGGTGTAACGCCGTTGTCCTTGTTTTCTTGATCTTCAAGACATCGCAGACGTTCTGGAATAGCGTCGATTCGAAGTTCCTGCCCTGGTCCGAATGCAGCTCCAACGGGACACCGAAACGGCAAAACCATTCCTTAACCAAGACATCGGCAACGGTAGCCGCCTCCTGGTTTGGCAAGGCATACGCTTCAGCCCACTTGCTGAAGTAATCCATTGCGACCAAGATGTATTTATTTCCTTTGTCCGTTTCAGGGAACGGTCCAGCCACGTCGATTGCGATCCTTTCAAAGGGGCTTCCCACGTTGTATTGGCGCATAAGAGCTTTTGGCCGTTTCTGGGGTCCGTTATTTGCCGCACATACGGCACATTTTCTGCACCATTCCTTCACATCGGCTTGACAGTTGACCCAGTAAAACCGTTTTCGCAGCTTTCCCAGCGTCTTGGTTACACCCAGATGTCCACCCGTGACGCCATCATGGACCTCTCTCATCACCTCTGCCTGTCTGTTTCCAGGAACGACTAACTGCCTCCGATCTTCCGTGCCATCCAGATTCTTCACCAGCCTCTTCAGGATGCCGTCATCAAGAACCATCGAGTCCCATTGAGCCCAGTAGGACTTTACGGTGGCCGAGAATCGCGCGACTTTTTGCCAGGTTGGTCGTTGGCCTGCCAGTTTCCATCCGATGACAAGCTTCAGATCTGGATCTTTCTCCTGGTCCTTGCGAAGCGCCTCAGACTGCCAGGAATCATCCACCACAGTCGTCCTGAAAGTGCTCGCCTCCTTTTCCTCGGCTCTTTGACAGTGCTTACATTGTTCTGGACAAGGTCTCCTGGACAGAGCATCAGCGTTGTTGTGGCTGGATCCAGCTCGATGTTCCGTGTCAAAGTTGAACTCTTGAAGTCTCTCAATCCAATGAGCAACTTGACCCTCTGGATTTTTGAACTGTAGGAGCCATTTGAGCGCGGCGTGGTCGGTTCTCAGCAGAAACTTTCTCCCGTAAAGGTACTTGTAGAAGTGCTCTACCCCTTCGACAAGGTTTTGCTGAAATAGCCGATCACCCTTTCATGTTCCTGCTGGATCTGGGACAGCACTGCAGCAAGTCCTACATTGCCGGCATCTGTATCCAGGATGAAGTTTCCCTCCGGTAGTGGGTAGCCTAGGATGGGCGCGCTGGCAAGTGCCCTTTTAAGTGTGTCAAAGGCCTCCTGACAATCCTTGTCCCAGTGGTAGCGTCTCTGTGCCTCTGTGAGCCTGTGAAGAGGCCGGGCGATGTTCGCCAATCCTTGGACATAACGCCGGTAGTACGTGCACAGACCCAGGAAACTTCTTAGCTCGTGGAGGTTCTTTGGTTCAGGCCACTCCTTAACTGCCTCCACCTTTTGCTGGTCAACGGCTACACCCTCAGCCGACACAATATGACCGAGGTATTGTACTTCCCTCCGGAATAGTTGGCATTTCTTTGGTCTCAGCTTCAAACCGGAACTTCTGAGTCTCTGGAATACCTCCTCCAAGTTCTTCAGATGGTCTTCAAATGATTTGCCAACGACAATTATGTCATCCAGGTATACAAGACATGTTGACCAGGATAGTCCTTTGAGCACAGTCTCCATCAGCCACTCGAACGTAGCAGGTGCGTTGCATAACCCAAATGGCATAACAGTGAACTGCCACAGCCCAGCTCCAACGCTGAAAGCAGTCTTCTCTCGATCTTCAGGGGCCATTTCTACCTGCCAATATCCGCTTTTGAGGTCCAGGGTTGAGAAGATCTTCGATCCGGCCAAGGTATCCAAAGTGTCGTCAATCCGTGGTAGCGGGTAGCTGTCCTTCTTCGTCACGTTGTTTAGCTGACGATAGTCCACACAGAATCGAGTTGAACCGTCCTTCTTTTTAACCAGAACAACTGGCGATGACCACGGACTACCAGAAGGCTCGATGACACCGCCTTTCTCCATGTCCTTGATGATCTTGTCCGCCTCCTCCTTCTTGGCCAAAGGTAGTCTTCTAGCTGTTTGGCGGATCGGTCGTGCTCCCTCTGTGTTGATGGTGTGCCGCACCACGTTCGTTCGGCCCTTCTCGCCAGTCCCGTTGTCGAAGATGTCGCCGTAATTCCTTATCAGGTTTCTCAATCGTTGTTTTTGTCTCTTATACAGATCTTTTGAAGAGATGACAACTAACTTCTCCATTTCTCCGGTGAACTCAGAGATGGTTTGCTCACTCTCACATACTTGTCGCACCACAGAGGAAATTGACGAGCAGAGACCCAAAACTGTGTCCCTTGCCAAACTTACAGAGTGATAGTTGACGTTCATCACTCTCACGGGCACAGTCTTTCCCACATGTACCAGGCTCTTTCCACATGCAATGCCTCGTCCTACTTCAGAATCGTGTATTTTAGGCTCAAACATCACGATGCTTCCTTCTTTCATCTTCCATTCCAGGCGAGCCCACAAAATCATCTCGCTCCTCTCAGGAATTGAAGAATCCCCAGCCAGCAAAACACGAACTGTCTCTTCCTCTCTACCATGCATTATCACCTCTTCGTTGTTGGTTTTCAGTGTTCCATATTTGAAATCTAATTGGAAGCCTTGGGTGTTCATGATGTCCATTCCGATTATGATTTCTTCCTCAATATCGGCAACCAGCATTGGATGTTCAAAGCTGGTGCTTCCCAGAGTCACTGCTGCCTCCACTTCACCATGTATCCTAGCGAAGTCTCCTGTTGCTGTCCGTAGTCGCCACTTTGTTGGTTTAATCATTGTCGGTGTTGTGACAATGTCGGGCCTGATGATAGACTTTGTCGCACCTGTATCCAGCAGCATGGTGCATTTCTCTCCATTAACCCAGCCATCCACAAACACGCTGTTCAGTTTGTGTCCTAGAGAAGCAACTATGGCGGTTTTTCTTGGGGCATACTGGCTACAGGTCGACGATTGCCCCTTCGCATCGACCCTCTCTAGTTTTCCGACGTCGAAGAAGGTGCCCGTATCTCCCTTGCATCGACTACGAATGTGGCCAAGCTCTCCACAATTCCAGCATCGTAGCTCCCTTCGCTTGGACGCCTCCATTTCCTTGACGACCCTCCTCACATTTGCGTCGAAGGAGTCTTCCTCCGCGAGATCTTGGTCCTCCATCCTTCGCACGCGTGCAGGAAGCTTGACGGATTGCTTAGCCGCTTCAAACTCCAAGGCTTTTGCCAGTGCATCCACTAGTCTGTCAGGACGATGAAGTATTAGGGACTGCCGAATCTCCTGGTCTCGAAGTCCATCCAAGAAGGCCTGAACTGCAAGCCTCTCCATAACGTTCTCTGGCGTGGTTGGATAAGCCAGTCGTGCAAGGCGAGCAACATCCGCTTCAAACTCCTGCAAGGTCTCGTTGGTCTTCTGAATGCGATTTTTCAACTGAGAGTGGTAGACGTGCTCCAAGTGAGTTTGCCCATATCGCAGTTCCAGATGCTTGACCAGTACATCGTAGTCCTCCTGCTCCTGGGTGTTGAGCGTCTGCAGGATTTCTGTAGCTTCCCCACGAAGTGCCAGAGTCAATGCCAGGGCTTTTTCCGGTCCAGTCCATCCATTTGCCCTTGCTGCTGCCTCGAACAGGCGATGGTAATTGTTCCAGGACAGTTTGCCATCAAACTGTGGGGCTTTCATGTGGATTCTGATGGTATCAGCTTCCATCTTGGCACTCGCACCGTGATTCCCGAAAGTAACTTCCGGTTGTTGCATGATTACTGCCACTTGCCTTCTCACTTCGTCGATTTCGTCTTCCAGAGCCTTTGCAGTCTCTCCTAGTTGTTTCTCCAGATTTCCGATTTCCTCTGCTACATGAGCCTTCAAGCAGTTGTAGTTATCCGCCAATTGCTCCTTGATTTCTTCCATAGCTCTGGAAGATTCTTCGAGCTTCTCCTCCATTTTCCTCGAGTTCTCTTCCATGGCTCTAGAAGATTCATTAAACTTCTTTTCCAATTTTCCTTCCATGGCTCTAGAAGATTCTTCCAGTTGATCCTTCAAGTTCTTGGACAATTTCTCAACTACTGCGTTGGGATCGGGAATCTCAAATTGGAACGTATCAGGATCCATGCCTTCTTCCATTAAAGCCTCACGAAGCCTTGTTTGTAGATCAGTTTTCTTACCGCTACTATCCAGGTCACGCTCTTCCAGCTCCCTCTTCAACTCAGCGACCTTCAATCCGGTTAAAAACACTAGTTTCGCAGCCATCACAGCGAATATTTATGTCCGTTTCTATAGCACACAATAAATCCCATTTCTGACACCAATGTAACAAGTTTCGCTATAAAAAACACTGTTCAGCTTTAAATAATTTATTTTACAAGTAACTATGTACAGAACTCACTATTCACATACAAAATCACAGCTTATTTATGTTTCACGATTTATATTTCACGACGTATTCAGAACTGAACTAACTAACTTGAAATGACGGATCTCATTATATACCCTCGCCAGGATTGAGAAAACATTCCAGATATTTTTAGAAAAGCGAAGAACGTTCGACGCCATCTAGCCTAGCTAGAATGTACCAGAAGCCAATCGATTCCAAACAATTCTACACAATGTGGTGGCTGCGGCGGCGCATTCACCATGTTTGTCACAGTACTTTGTATGCCGTGTTTAGCAAGGTCAATCCTCTATAGTTACTGCATATCTGCTGGTCGCCTTTCCTATGTATAGTTAAGACTTGTCCCATCTCCCACTCGCTTGGCATTGTCTCTTCTGTCCAAACCCTCTTTATTAGTTGGAATATCTTCTCTTGTAAAGATTCATCACTATACTTTATAAGTTCTATGTTGATTCCGTCTCTACCTGGCGCTTTGCCGTTTTTAATTTTGTTGATAACGTTCTTTATTTCTTCTCTACTTAGGATGTCATCTGAGTCGTTTGTGTTTGCTACGTAATTTTCTTAATTTTCAGATAGCGTCTCTATGTGGTTTGGGGGGGTTTCGTGAAGTAATTCTGTAAAGTATTGTTTCCACACTTCTTACTCCTCTTCGCTTTCGGCTACTTTTCCGTGCTTGTTTTTTATGCCTATTGATTTTCCTTTATAGTTTTTGTTTTGTTCACTGATCCTTTTATAGAATCGTTTTGTATTTGAGTTGCGACTTTCTTTTTCTATTTTATGTATTTCGTTTTGTATCCATGTTCTCTTGGCTTCTCTTATTACTTTTTTTGACTCCTTCCTAAGCTTGTCATATCTTTGTTTGTCTTGCTCTCTTTTACCATTTAACCATTTTAACCTAGCTTCTGCTTTCTTTGTTATGCTTTCTCGGCAGTCTTCATTGAACCATTGTTTGTCAGCCTTTCTCCTTGCTCCTATAATTTCACCTGCCACTATATTTATGCATTTTTCGATTTGTTGCCATTCATCCTGTATATTCTTCTCCATTTCGCTTTGGTGTTCTAGAATTTCATTCATGCGTGCTGCATATTTGGTTTTTATTGTGCCACTTTCAAATTTTCTCAAGTCCCACTTAGTGGTTGTTCCCGTTATCCTCCTTTTTACTTTTTGTGTGATCGTTGCCACCACTAGAAAATGATCGCTATCCGCGCATGCACCTCTGTATGTTCTCACGTCCTTCAAGTCTGATCTTTTCCTTCTCGATATGAGCACATGGTCTATTTGGGTGTAGGTTTTTTGATCTGGTGCTGTCCAGGTAACTTTATGTCGTGCCAGGTGCTTGAAAATCGTGCTGCCAATAATTAAGTTCATTCTAATCGCCATGTTCCATAGTCTTTCGCCGTTGTTATTAGTTTTTTCGTGAATTGTGTGTGTACCCGCTGTTTGTCTTAGGTAATCTTCTTTTCCTATTTGGGCATTACAGTCTCCTAATATAATGATTGTATCTTCTTTTGGTATCTTTTCGTATTCTGCTTCAAGTCTTTCGTAGAACTTGTCTTTCACTTCGTCTTCGGCGTTTTCCGTAGGAGCATATATGTTCACCAATGACAGGTTAAATGGTTTCATTTCTATTCTCAAATAGGCTATTCTTTCACTTATTGGTTTGAAATCCACTATCTTGTCTTTTAGTTTCTTCATTACAATGAAGGCTACCCCATACTGGCCTTGTTTTTCATTTCCTGAGTAGTATACATCAAAGTTTGCTTCACTTATTACCCCATGCCCCTTCCATCGAATCTCCTGGATTGACGCCACTTCAATTTTATATTTTTCCAGTTCTAGCGCTACTTCCTGCACTTTCCCTGGTTCCAGCATCGTATGAGGTATATTACATGAAATATACTCAGAATTCAAAAATTAAATGAAAAATACATGTTTTCATTAGAAACAAAGAAGTTGATGGTCGTAACTTATTTTTGGCTCAACCTGTATACATGAATTTGTCATTAAAAAAACCGAAAACACAAATAAAAATCGACGCGTCTGAGTGTTTTCCAAAAAAAAATGAACTTGTTCAATATTTTAGCCGGTCACTGTATAAATTTGTCTGGTTGATCTGTACTGTTATTAGTATAATACATAAAACGTCATAATTGCCACCAGGCACGTTGTTATGAAGTTTGCTGGTGGTCAAATTTGGTCACCAGCAAATCACATAATAACTCGCTTGGTGGCAATTATGACGTGAATCGAGAGTTGTTTGGCATTTGCTGTATAAGCTACAGTGTGTTCTAGAATCTTGTGAAGTACTGTTTGAAATTGCATCGCCAGAAATAACTGTTCGATAGGTCTTGAAATATAGATTTAATTCAATTTCTCTCATTTTCAGATAACGTGGTCCGATCTTGTGTTCGCAGTGTACCTGGATCAATTTGAGAGTATGTATGGCAAAGCCGCTCTCAATAGATATCCCCTATTGAAAGGTCTAAAAGATAAGGTACACAATATTCCCAGCATAAAAAGCTACTTGGAGAAACGCCCACCAAGATCACCAATGCCAAGTCGTTAATGAATGGACCCACAAAACGTCAAATAAGATATTTTCTTCGACCTTATTTTGGTATTTTGAATCAAAGCAATTTATTCGTATTGGGATTGGACTTTTTACAATAATTTTTCCGTGTGCTATGAATTAATGTCTATTTGATGGAAGAAATTCACTAAGAAAGTATTCTATCCAAATAAAAAAAATTTTTGGATTCCGCAAAATAGTTCGTTAGAAGTTGCACTTATTAGATTTAGGTATTACGTAAAGAATGTATGTACCTTTTAGTATAACGATTTTTGATGTTGATGTTTCGCAATTTGTAGCTAGACAATATCGATAGCTATAAAGAAAATAATAATTTGATCAGAAACATATCATTTGTAGATATTATACAGTTGTATAGTTGAGAGGTGTATTCAAAGAATGTATTTATTTTTAGAAGACATATTAGAAAGCATAAATAAATGAAGTGCATAAATTCTCGTTATTTTATTTATCTATTCAAGTGTCTCTTTAATTATTTTTTTTCAAATAATCAAATATCGCAAAGGTGGTGAGTTATCGTCCCGAACAAGTACAAGTGAGCCAATACTTGAACTGGTAGAAGTTGTCTTCAACATTGATCTGGTTTGCATTCTGACAGGAGCTTCCGTGTCCATCGTTTCCAAAGGTGCTGCTGGATATTGTTGAACACGTTGGAATCAAGAAGGAAGCGACGTAATGGTAATGGTAAGGATGGGGGACAAAAGCCCGTGGCCCCTTTCGCCAACTCCGAACTTCCAACCCTCTTCACTCAAGTCGTCCTGTCTTCATTGTGAAGCGGAGCAGGTCATTCCAGCTCAGGTCCCTCAATGGTTGCCGCTCCTAAGACCCTCCTCCTCAGGCAACCCCATCTATCACAGACTCCCAGTAGATGGTAGGAGGTTTCCTTCGCCCTTCTCCAGCAGGGACATAGGGGTGATTTGCCCATTCCTGCTAAATGCAAGTGTCGGTTGAGCTTGCAGTGTCAAGATGCCTACGATGATGCTCAGTGCCTTTCTACTCTTGTTCAGCAACTGGGCCGTCCTTCGTTTGTTGGGCTGTGTGATTATCTCTCTGGCTTGCCTACAAGTCGTGTTATTTCTCCAGTTTTTCTTGTGTTCTCCCAAGCCTAATCATGCAGGGCCTTGGAGATCAGTCGTTTACTCAGACCCAGGTATGGTTCTGGACCGGGCTGTGACGATGAAAACCCCTTGTCTTGCTAGCTCGTCCGCGCAATCGTTTCCGAAGATGGCCATTTGTCCCGGTACCCAAACCAGTTTGACTTTCTTGCTCTCGCCCAGGGCGTGCAGAGCATCACTGCACTGTTGAACCAGTGGGCGGCGGATCCTTGAATTGCACAATGCCCTCAGTGCCGCTTGACTGTCAGGTCAGAATAGATAACTATGTTATCTTATGTCCCTCCTTGAACCTCTTCCTTAGTTGCTACCTCCAGAATAGCAAAAACCTCTGCTTGGAAGACCGTTGTAAGCTTTCCGAAAGGAAAATCCTCCCCGGCATTCCTATCCAGTCTGTATACTCCGGCTCCTGTAGCCTTAGAGTTGGCCTTTGAGCCGTCGGTGAACCAGATCTGCGCGATACCTGGTGGTTCTGCCAGTGTAGTCCGCCACTCGTCCCTGTATGGAATGTGTACCTCAAAACTTCTTTGAAGTCTCAGTCTTCCATCCGTCCTGCCGCCAGTAACGGTATCCCACGCCTCACAATAGAAGCTCATCTAGTGTGGCCAACCTCTGTGCCTCTGTCCTTCCATCAGATTGCCAGCTCTGGCAACGCGAGAATGTTCAGTGCAGCTCCTGGAGTGGTCCTCATTGCACCGGTGATTCTCAGACAGGCAATCCTTTGAAGTCTGGTTATTCTGATTTCGTTGACCACGGCTTCGTATGAGATCCTTGGTCTGATCACGGCTCGATAAAGCCAGTGAACGACGTGTGGTTTTAGGCCTCACCGAACACTCACCGCTCGACGTAGCGGCCTCATTGTGGCTATGCCATTTGAATTGTCCTTACAATTTGGGGTTTTCACGTCAACTTTCTGCCTGAAACCACCCTCAAGAAGCGACGTAAGTGATCGTCCAATAAGTAATTGGGGACAGAGAGCGGAAAAGTCGTTAGGGTTTGAGAACATAGGTGATAAGGGACGTGTGTTTAGAATGCACTCGATTTCAGATAAGACTTTATAGACTTCTTCAAACAACAATTTTGCATTTGCCATGACTTTCTTCAATTGACATGTGTGGAGAGAACGCACTGCGTACTCCGGAAAGCTGGGATGATTATAAGACAGCTCAGAGAAACTACAAGAAGGTTATAAGATCACCAAGGGCATAGCTGACAAAGTTTTTGCGAAGAGCTAAATGACCTTCCGTCCACGCACCGTCTATGCAAGATCTTAGCAAAGGACCCTGGAGCCAAAATAGGATGCTTAGTCAAGGCGGATGAAAACGTGATCATATCCGAAGAGGAGACGCTCGACAGGATGCTGGAAGTGCATTTTCCTGGATCTGGGCAAGTCGCCGTACTCCTATTGAGTAAGAACTCGCACAGCACCCGACTATGAAACTGCAAAGAGGATAGTCAACTTTGAAAAGGTAGAATGGGCTCTCGAGTCCATCTCTCCGTACAAAGCTTCAGGGATTAGACGGGGTTTTCCGGTCTGGAAACCTGATGAAGCTTTCTCGTTAGTCAATCAAGCTTTCTACTCAAGTCACTGGAAAGACTTGTTGATAGATACATCATGGCAACGCACCTGTTATCCATGCCACTGCATCAACCCTGAAAAGATTGTAGTCCTGTTTTTCACCAGGAAATACAGGAAATACAAATAAGGACTCAAACCGGAGATAACTTTCTCGGGAAGAGTCCTCAAATACTGAGGAGTAACCCTTGACCAGAATCTGTCCTGAAAAGAGCACATCGGAGAGCGTTGTAGAAAAGCCATAATATGCGCTTTATGGGCATGTAGAAGAGCTATAGGGACAACATGGAGACTGAAAACCAGAATGGTATACTGGATCTATACTATGGTTATCTGACCTCTGATCACTTACGGAGACATAGTATGGTGGCCCACAACTAAGATAGCATACATCAATGGTCAACTGGATAAGGTCCAAAGAATGGGATGCATCAGTATAACAGGCGCTGTACAGACCACACCAACGAAAGCGTTGAAGGCAATCCTGGTGTAGCCCCCACTGTACCTGTTTGTGAAGAAAGTTTCACTCTGGACAGCTTACCGTCTGAACAGTCTGGAACATCTGAAGCTGGGTAGCAAGAAGGGACACTCTGCCATCATGAGTGAACCCCCTCTAGAGGATGAAGTGCTGCTAATGCACTCTGACTACCTTTTGGCTCGGGATGCACGCTTCGATCCTCCTGGCCGAAATCTTTCCTATAGCCCAATGTGCATATAAAATTCTTGAGAGCGGTACAAATCACAGAACTTTCAACATTTGTCCAGATAGCACTCCAGCATTAAAGAGAGTGTTGTGAGAAAAGCAGTCCTAGAATGCAAAGAAGTTGAGCATAGAATAATTCCAAATAACAACAGAGTTGGGCTCATTTGGGCTCCTGTATAAAGGGAAACCTGAGGGTGAGATACTTGCCAAAATTGGTTCATCGCACAGGCCGATCGGACCCGAACCAATGATTGGCAACCCTCAAGCAACAGGACTGGGCGAGGCTAAGAAACTTCTACTCGGAAAAGCACCTCTATGCTGGAGCAATGCCCCAGGCATGCTACATGCCATGGCAATGGTAACAGGACCTGATACGGGCAGAACCAAAGCTCTTTGATTTGAGCAGAAAAAAACATCCGCACGTTGGTCGGTCCATTAACTGGTCACATTAACCTGAATAGAATCGGGGAAGGTGCCTTGTTGACATAGAGACCGTAGCCCACATCCTAATGGAATGTCTGGCTCTTGGTAGCTGAGCTCACAGCACTCCAGGAACTGAAAGGGATCTATTTGAGGGACGCTGAGCTTCGCAAAGGCGTCGTGCCTTCAATAATCTCACTCACTTGTAGGTTGCAAGTGGCCAGGAGGTCTAAGCGGGTTTTGGCGTAAGCCACCCACTTGAATATCTACATCCACAAGGCAATATAAGATTTTATCGATTTGGCACCACGATCTGAACAGTCTCTCTTCATGGTTGGACCTGCATGATCTAGGCCGGTGACAAAAATCGGCAGAGTAGGACACACTCTTAATTGCTCCATATGGACCATTTACCACTAATTGAATTGGAATTCTTTACTTCTTGGTTTTTTATACCGTATTAATAACTGAAAAACTCAAGGAAAGTCCAATTATCGAAAGTCAAGTCGAGGTCATTGAAGAGTGGGGACATTAGAAAGCTGTTATCAACAATATCAATTAAGATCGTTGCTATACTTTTTTCTCTTCCATTATTTTTTTTTCTTTCTGTTAAGAATGTACGATTTAAGTTAAGAAAGATAACTCTTGATGAACAAATAATTTTTTTTTAAGCATTCCATGAATTTCTTCTCGTCAATCTTGCCTTAGTTTGTCATGAAATCAACTACCTTGCATGTATATCAGATTTATATCATTACTCTATAACCAAATCGTATGTCGTTATTCAGAGATAATGATAATAATTATTGTGGTTGATCCGGATACGTTACAATTCGAGATTCCTGATCCCAACGGATTCAAGAACTTATTGGAAGAGAAGGTTAGAGTCCTCAAGAGCTGTGGAATAAAACTCGAGAAAATTGGAGAGGTTAAAAGAATCTTCTAGAGCTATGGCAAAAAAATTTGAGGAATTGTCCAGAATTCTAGACTACTTCAGCAAGTTGGCTGAAGCGTATGCTTTGCCAAACCAAATACCGACAACCGTAACTGATGTTCTGATAAAAGTATGGATCTGCCGTTTTGGTGTTCCATTGCATTCGGACCAGGGCAGAAACTATGGATCGGCGTTCTTCCAGAACGTCTGCGGTGATTTGAAAATTGAGAAGTCGTGGACAACGACGTTGCTCCCTCAATCGGATGGCATGGTGGAGCAAATGAGAAGGACCATCAATCGAAAGATTGTCTCTGACCATCAAAGAGATGGGATCAACATCTCCAACTGTTTCTTCTGTCACATACCATATACTGGTCTTGAGTTCACGAATCGACAGGCGAAACCCCGGCTGTAATCTGAACTTTGGCTGTCCACGTGGTGAGGTTGTCGCTGTAGAATACTACGCAAGTGATCTTCGCAGGATCATAGATGATATACATCTGAATATTCAATGTGCTAGCAACAGGATGAAGAATGCCTCTGACGTGAATTCCGAGGAAGTCGGGTTCCATTTTGGGGATTTGGTTTGGCTGCACAACCCACAGAGGCAACGTGGCTTCTCCCCATAACCAAAGTTCTTGGGAGGGCCCGTACGAGCGAATCAATGATGTCGTCTGCCTGTAGACAGGAAGCCAAGATTTAAACCGTGGATTCTTTATTTCAAATTTTTGGCCTGGTATGCTGGTAACCATGACGAGCAGGAGGCTGAAGTAAGGCAGATCAGGTCACCCTCCAGGGAGGACATGTCAATGGACACGTTCATGGTAACCCCGAGCTGTATGGCCAGAAAGTCAAGAATGGCATTGTTCAGTAAAGGCAGCTGAACTTGTTCAAAGCACCGACCAAATATTAATTGGTTCATACTGGGTCACTGAAGACCTCGATATGAGGACTGGACTTGCTGCTACTTTCGAACGAAAATTTGGACGACATCTACGACGACAAAGGCCAGAGGTGGAGAAGGTACTCGAAATCAGGAAAGGGACACGACACCTGTTCTACCTTGTAGCGAAAAAGCTTCCACAACATCGGACCCCTACACCGACATGGAGACATTTCGGGACAAAATGCTTCAAGGACTGAGCAATGTGACGAGATACGTTTTTGTCCATCTAGAATGGGGAATTGTGGCTACTGTTCCCGAACCGAATAATCCGCCAAAATTTTCGAAGGTCATCGATCGATCGGCTTCGATATTATACGCGGAATAAGTTGGAATGGATATAAAGCTGCGCGTTGAGTTAGATGTAAACATAAAAAGTTGTGACATAAATTGCTGTAAATGGTTGACTAGAAATAAATAGGTTAAATCTAGACTAGTGATTTTCATAGCCAAAAAACGCTGCAATATTGAAAACGTATTTTTTGGGAAAGCTTTGTTAAATGACATTACCATACAGGGAATAGGATTTTATTGAATAACAAGATTTTCTATATGATAAACGTTCAGATTTTCGAATAATTTTGTCCAAATTACTTATTTATGATTTCTTGATTATATTCATGCCAACAGTAAACTATTCTTCCTTCAAGCTGATCAAACGTATTGATGATTATTCTTGTCAACTTTCTCATATGATTCTTCACAAATGTTTTTTTTGCAGGTCATTCTTGACGTATCGCTAGGAAGTGTAGTTGTCAATTTTAACTTAGTTTTCCTATCATCGATATCCCGGACGACGACCAGGCGAGTCGTCACTCTCAGGATGTAACATCGCGGCTCCATGCGCAAAACAGACACTGCCGAATGAGTCACACTAAACAGGAAGGGAGGGAGGTTTCCGGACCGGGACAAACATGGACGTTCGCCATTGACGGGCAGTCCATGTAAGCTCTGGAGGGCCTGCAGATGCGGCCCTTCTTTGGCTTCGGAAGAGTAATCTTACGTTCCAAAGCTAGGGGTCAAGCACCCAATCCAATCATCTCTGGACGTAGGCCAACCCACGAGGATTGGACAACGGCCAAAAGTATAATAAACGCTGTCGCGATTAAAACGGCCATCACGTCTTTTAAACCATTTAAATCCGCGGGAAAGAATGAAATCTTTCCATCTCTACTTCAGCACGGACTGGAATGCCCCCTTTCCCTCTTGATGAAACTCTTTCGAGCCTGTCTCGCTTGGAGCCATGTAAAAGTAGTCTATATACCGAAGGCAGGGAGATCGAACCCAAGTCCAAAATTGCTCCGTCCAATAAGCTTCACTTCTTTCCTAAAAAGTTTGGAAAAGATCCTGTAAGTGCACATCAGGGAAGCAGCCCTAATGGCAAGACCCCTAAACATACATCAATATGCGTACCAAGCAAAAAAATCAGCGGAACTGGCCCTCAACAACATAGTAGACTCTACGAGTCGGTATGCTCAAGAAGGGTCGAATCTGCAGTGTCAACATTTATTAGGTGCACACTGAAAAGCCGGGTGATCGAAACCTCCCTCAACTTTACGGAGGTACGTTTCAGGGCCGCGAGAGGATGCCCACAGGAGGGGGTACCGTCCCTCTTGTGGTCCCTTATTCTCATTGATGACCTGCCAGCCATGATGAAATTGTTGGAGGTGGACGGACTCGGCTATTCTGATGGTGTAGTTGTCCTAATCGGAAATATCCCGGATGAAGAAATCAATGGCAAGATCCAAGAGGTCATCGACTTTTTGAATTATTGGTGCAGGAGAAAGCAAATATCTGTTAACCCTGCTAAAACAATCATAATACCCTTCACTAGAAGAAAGAAGCTAAACTTCCTACTTCTTCCTATTCTTAATGGGGTATCTGTTCCATTTGAGACAAAGGTGATATATTTAGGCGTCACGCTGGCCTGTCAAACCATCACCTGGAATGCTCATCTGGAAAATATCATCCGCAAAGCAAAAATACGCATTTGGGGAATCAACCCCAAACAGATGTAGGTACTGGTTATATGTTACGGTCGTCAGGCCGATGATAACTTACGGTGCAATAGTTTGGTATGTAAAGAGTAATCAAAGCACATCCAGAGCCAAGCTAACAAGTATACAGCGTCAAGCCAGCCTGGCCATCTGTGGAGCGACCAGCACCACACCGTCCGCGGCGCTTGAATGCCTTCTGAATCTTCCTTCTCTACAGATTGTTCTAGAAAAGAAGGCGAGAAGGGCAAGGTATAAAATCATAGCTAACCACAGAGGTAGCAGGGCAGACACAGTAACACCCAACAGACTAATCAGAGACTTGGAGAACCATCGTACTCTAGGTGCTTTCTCTGATGTCATACCCACCAAGACCACCAGCAGGAAGAACTATGACATACTCATCCCTCTCCGGGAAGAGTGCACACAGGACCTTTTCAGCCTAACAAAAGCTGACACCTGCTGGTACACGGACGGATAAAAGATGCCCTTTGGCGTAGGATCTGGAGCCTATTGTAGCCAGGAAAAAGTTGAAATATCACACAGCCTGGAAAAACTAGCTACAATATTCTAAGCAGAACTATTAGCTATTGAACTTAGCGCCCAATGGATGCTCGACCACCATTGGACGGCAACCACAATAAAGATATTCTCAGAAAGTCGAGCGGCGCTAAAGGCGCTTGAATCCTACAAGAACCGAGGACTGTAGAGAGCTGCCAGAATGCAGTGAACAAGTTCGGCGTAGCTAACAATGTAAAACTGATATCGATACCTGGCCACTCTGGACACGAAGAAAATGAAGTTGCGGACCGACTTGCACGCGAAGTGGCGACCAGAGACTTCATTGGACCAGAGCCGGCCCTAGGTATTACAAATAATGTTGCGGCTGCAGAGACATCCACATGGATCGACAACCAGTTTATACAATACTGGAGGAACCTGCCAGGCATGCGACACTCAAAAGAATTTATCTTTAAACCACACAAGAAACGCGCTAGGGAAATTCTGGAACTCATAGACAGGAAATCCGAGTTGGGTTTATACACTGGTCACTGCCTGTTATAAATGCCTATGCACAGAATGGGGCTCACTGAGGACACTGAATGCAGACTGTGCCTGGAGGAGGAATAGACAGACAGATACATTCTCTGTGAGTGCCCGGCAATTGCCCGCCTTCGACAAAATGTCTTCGGTAACCCTCGGATTACTGCAATTGATCTGAATAATGCCTCACCCAGAGCGGCTATCAGTCTGTTTAAAAGACTGGGCCTCATGGGTGAATAACCTGGCAATCATGTGAGCCACAATAGACCCACTTGTGGTCGAGGTGCAATGGAGCCATGTGCCCACTCACAACTCGAAATCACTAAATCACTAATCACATCAGAATATATCCTGTTGTTCTGAGGATTTTTTAGTTCTCATGTGAGAACCAAATTTTCTCAACATCTTCACGTCGGCGTCGTCGTCTGAATCTTCTTCACAATGCTTGACATATTTATACTCTTTTACTCTTGACATCATTTGAAAACTTGTCACATTCATTTTTTCTAATGGTCGATACTTCAAATCAATTTTGATAATTCTTCTTATAAATGATCTTTTAATAGTACCTGGTAGTTTTTGGTATTTTCCCTGAACTTACCGGATTATCAGGCTCGACGGTCTTTCAATGTTTTCGATACTCTATCCTGTTTCTTGCTTTTCCTGTCTCAAGTGATTTTCTTACAAAACAACTGAGGGTACTCAACTTCCAATTGCGCTCTGAGTTAATTTCAATAATCTTTTTCTATGAGTATTCTGTATTATACATCCACTTTCTATCAGAAAACTCGACAACATGTCAACCTTCAAAACATCATTTTGAAACAGCTCATTTGACTATCCATACTTGTTTTATAGTCATTGTGTTAACAACCTAACCTCACTTCAAGTATAGTTGTCAAAAAGTGCCGTCAAAATGAAATTAAATATGGCAAAGTTCGCTTCAATGATTGAATAGTCATAGAAAAAGTATAGTATTCTACTCGCGGGAAATGGCTTCTACTCACTCAGACGATTACGCTTACTTACGCAAACTTCATCGTCGTGAATAATTGCCATCATTTCCCGCTCGTTGGATAATAAACTATTTTGTTTCCAGAACCTTTGACTCTCATGTCCGCTTGCACAAGTTCGACTTGAGATGTAGGTGGAGCTTCAGGTTTGCTTAGCAAACCGGTCATTTTGAGCTCCAATTACATATCAAGCCGAACTCGTGCAAACGGGCATTAGAGATTTGATATCTTTAAATGACTATCATATTTACATAGTTATGGTAATGGTGATGGTAATGGTAAAGGTGGGGGGGCAAAGCCCGGTGAGTAGGCCTAGTGGCCCTTTCCGCCATCCCGGCTTGGCCAACCCAGCTACTCAAACCGGTCCGTTTCCGTCGTGAATAGGAACAGACTTTCCCAGCTCAGGTACCCCAACTCTTTCCTGGAGATGGTGGCTGTTCCTAGGACCTTCCTTCTCAAGCGACTCCACCTGTCGCAAACTCCCAGCAGGTGGTATGAGGTTTCTTCCGCCCTTCTGCAGTGGGGGCATAGGGGAGATTCGCTTATTCCTAACAAATGCAGGTATCTGTTGAGCCTGCAATGACCTGTCAGAATGCCGACGATGGTGCTCAGTGCCTTCCTGCTCTTGTTCAGCAATTGGGCCGTCCTTGGCCTGTGAGGTTCTGATATCATCTCTCTGGCCTGCCTGTATAATGGGTTACTGTTCCTGTTCTCAACTGTCCTCTCCCACGCTCATTCGTTGAGAGTGCGTGAGATTAGTTGTTTACTAAGGCCTAGAAATGGTTTCGGTCCGGAAAGTCACGTGGCGGATCCTCGTTTGGCCAGATTGTCCGCTTGCTCATTGCCGGTGATCCCCGCGTGCCCCGGGACCCATACTAGTTTGAGCCTCTTGTTCTCACCCAGCACTTGTAGCGCATCCCTATACCCTTGGACCAGCGGACAGTGGATTTGGTGATTGTGGACAGTGGTGATTGCTTTGAGTGCCGCTTGACTGTCGGAGTAGATAACAATGGTATTCTCCAATCCTCTTTTTACCTAGTCTCTAGAGGCAACCTCTAGGATAGCGAATATTTCCGCCTGGAAGACTGTTGCAAGTTCTCCAAGGGGAAAAGCTTCGCCAGTGTTCCTGTCAGCCCTGAAGACTCCGGCTCTAGTCGAACCCGTGCGTTCAGCCTTGGAGCCATCTGTGAACCAGACTTGAGTGTTGCCAGGTGTCTCCATCGGTTTGGTCAGCCACTCTTCCCTCGTCGGTACGTGCACCTCAAAGCTCCTTCGGAGTCTGAGGCGACCATCCGTGGGTGTCAACCCGGCCGATAAAAGCGCACCGCACCAGTGATGATATCCTGGTGTGGCCAACTTCCATTCCCATGTTCCTCCATGTCTTCTGGGCAACCATCCTACTATAGGAGGCCATCGCTTCCCTCTTCACCCAGAGTCCTAGCTCAGGCAGTCCAAGGAGGATGTTCAGTGCTGCTCCAGGAGTTGTGCTCATTGCGCCTGTTGTACCCAAACAAGCCGATCCAGCTTGAGTACATAAGTGGTCATATCGGTTGCCGGCCACCAGACCACGGATCCGTATGAGATCCTCGGCCTGATGACAGCCTGCTCGCAGACTCTGATGAATAGAAAAGTAAAACTAGAATCGCTGCGTTTCGATTCTACTCGAAAATGATAGGATCGCATTTTGGTACTCTCATCAAATGCCTTCAGAAGAAGAAACGAAGTTCGACCATTTCCGGAAATACTTGGGGATTTTTGTGTTGTAACACTCTCGATCCGCTTAAACAATTCTACCAAGTAGGTTTTATCGCTTCGTTTCTATTATACAGCGTTATGAAGGAAAAAAGGATTACGGTAGAAAACTCCATGAGAGTGCCAATTTTCGATCGAAACGTCACTTTTCCATGCGATTATTCATTTCTACTCATCAGAGGCCCACTGCTGGTAGAGCCAATGCATGACCTGGGGTTTTAGGCCCCACTGTCTTCCAACCACTCGACGCAGTAGCCACAGTGTTGCTGTTCCTTTTTTTATTGTCCTTTCAACGTGGGGTTTCCACGTTAGCCTGCTGTCCAACACAACCCCGAGGTACTTGACCTCCTGCCTGAGTGACAGTGTGGTCCCGTACATCGTGGGTGGCTTGAATTCCCGGATATTCCTTCTGTTGGTGAAGAGGATGAGCTCTGTTTTGGAGGGGTCCATTATCAGACACCATTGTCTGGGGGAGAGACAGCTGCCTTGGTGGCAGCCTCCTTGGACTTCTGCCTCAACCTTGTAGCCTCCTAAGGACGCTTTTACTTGGCGGTCACGAAGGGAGGACCAGACCCACCTCACGATGGAAGAGGGAACCCCCTTGCTTGTGAGTGCCTCGCATATAGCGCCGGTTTTGGCCTTATCAAAAGCTCCATCGACGTCAAAGAATATTGTTAGAGCCCCTTCCTTGTCGTTGATGGCCTTTTCAGCTAGTTGCACTACCGCATGGAGAGCCGAGTCCGTGCTTTTGCCCTTGCAGTAGGCATGCTGGTTCCTATGAAGAGGAAATGTTGAAAGGATTTCCTCTGTCAAGTACCTATCAATCAATCTTTCCAAGGTTTTAGCTTCGAAAGATGTTAGACTAATTATTGGTCTGTGGGATTTTGGCAGTCCGTAGTCCTCCTTCCCAACTTTGGGTATGAAGACTACCTTGGCGGTTTTCCAAGCGTTTGAAACGTGTCCCAAGGCGATGCTTGCTCTAAAGATGTTTTTTAGCCAGGGAAAATACCATCAGGGCCTGCAGCCTTGTATGGACTGAACTCACTTATGGCCCGATCGATTGCTTCGTCGGTTACGACTTTGTCAGCCGTTTCCCAGTCCGCATTGAGGATAGGGAGGGGCTCCTGGGTAGGTTTATTGCCTTCTCGTGGAAAATGAGTGCGTAGAAGAAGGTGTAGAGTATCCTCCATGTTATCGGTCAATGTGTTGTCTTCTTTTTTCAACAGCTCTATCTCTGTTTTTCCCTCTGAGCTAAGTAGCTTCAATAGTCTAGTTGGTTCTGAGAGATTCTATCTCCCCACAGAATCCACGCCATGCTTGAATTTTCTTCTGGCTTCAACGAAGCTGTCCCAGTCGGCTTGCCCTTTACCCTGAAGTGCTCGGCGGTGCGACCTCCTGGCTTCCTTTTTAAAGCGCTCCAGAGAGTCATTCCACCATGGGACTTTTTTGGTCCCCGCTCTCCTGAGTGGGCAAGACTCTTCAAATGCGGTGTTAATTGCATTCGTCAGGGATTGAACCTCCGCATCTATTTCACCTGAGGAGAGAATCGAACGATTTTAATGAGATCTTCCGTAGGAGGTAAACGCACAGTATCATACGGCACATAGAGACTTATTAAAAGCAACTTGCCCTTTGTCCCCTGGTGGTTGTGTTCCAGAAGGATCACGGTGGCATCCTTGGTTCCCAACTGTGGTAAGTGAGTTACCTGTAGCTCCTTGGATGCCGCTATACAGGTCCGTGGTCGTTTACATAGTTATACAAACAACTGATTTTTTTATCAAATATTTTAATAATTATCGTATAAGTTAATGACATCACAGAAATCTTACAGACATAATAGATATCAAGTTTGACGATTTTTGCACGAGTGAAATCTTTTATTTTCCAGCCTTAGACTTAGTTAGTATGTATAGGATATCATATAATAAATCTGGTCATATGGATTTCACAACTAGTGTAGTCTATTGTTTTTCTATTATTCTACTTTTGTGATGGTATAGTAAACTATAACTAAGATAGGGTGCGTTGCGTTGTCATGATCTTGTATGTATAAAAGGCTGACATAATACAATGAAGTAGCACTTCATTAACTCAATAAAATCAAGACATATCTACATATTATCAGCTAAGGTAAAATTTCAAATAAATAAAAAACTTGGTACAAGACAGCACCAAAAATCACAGCTCTCAAAAAGTACTACATCACTAAGAGTAACATTTGCTAATAGCTAATTGACTTATTACTCCATGTGACGAATTCAATCTCAAATTTCTTTCAAACTACTTGACTTTCAGGTATGCTAACTGATTTCCTCGACCGCACTGATCCTCTGTTAATCATACTTGATCGGATCTCGCCTCTGAAAGATCCTCGTATCGATGGTCTAGTTGAATTTGATCTTTCGAAAGCTGGAGCTTCTGGTTCTTGTCTGAAATTGTTAGAACTACGTAGAATACTGATTCAGACACGATTTACTTACTTTTTGATGCATGGGAAGTCCCAGATTTTCTGATTTCTACCGAAGTTTTCACCATCTTGCAAAGTCTGTGGGAGCTCTTGGTCAAGGGTTTCGGGCAAAAAGAGAGCGAGGACGCCTCCAACAATTCCCAATACACCCAAAATTAAAAGCGGTAAGGATATATCAACATTGGCCTGTCAAAAGATAAACAATAATTGGATTTTACATGAAACTTGGGACTATAAAACTCACCAAATACACAACAAACGGAGCAACAATACTAGCTACATAGCCCATGATGTGAATAAGTGCAACACCTTGAGCTCTGACCACTGTTGGCAGCAACTCTGCGGCATATTGAAGACCAATGTTGTATGATATGTTTATGGCGAATCTGCCGCAAATAGCTAAGGTTGCGGAAGGAATACCTATATATTTAAAAACCATGTTAAACTCTGTTATGACTATGGAGTGATACTAACCTAATGGCACAATAGTCGCCAGTAAACTGAAGACACCACTGACCACCATAGAGCCACAAGCCAACCATCTTCGGCCCCAAACATCAAGTACAAATGTCAAAAATGTATCAGCTGGAAATTCTGTGGCACTCGCAATGGTGAAGGTCAAAAATATATTCAGACCAAGATTATCTACATTTCGTACGTGTCCGTCAAAAACCAATGAAATAGCCATCCACAGCAGGATGAGAATGATGGTGATTTTCCTGAGCCTGGGGGTTTTAAATAGATCAAGCACTGTGTAGTTTTTGCCAGCTTCTTCTTCTTGTTGAGTTTTGATGCAGCTTTCCTGAATTTAGTTTCTTGTCAAACGAGGGTTGAGCTTCGAAATCTACTTACCCTAAATTGATCGTAGATCTTGGGGTTCACGGTGGTTCTGTTTAATCTTTCGAACTTTTTGAGGATTCCGATACTTTTGTCAATTTTACCTTGTGACACTAGCCACCTGAAATAAGTATACAGTAAAACTGGATTTCATGGATGAAATTGTATACCTAGCAGATTCAGGAACAATCCATGGTGTCAGAATGGCTAACGCCAATGGAGCACTGGTGATGTAACAGAGCATTTTCCAGTTGGCAGTCCACAAAGCAATCCACGGAAGAATTGAAGCAGCAAAAGTGAAGAAAATAGCAATAGACATATTGGCTACAAATGTTCGCCACTTAGGTCCCACATATTCCAGTACTATAATAAGTTAATCAGACTCGACTTTATAAATCTTTTCAATCTTACCCAAAATATACATCATAGTGAAGCAATTATCGAAAGCCATTCCAACGAGGAATCTGCATGCAGCAAATGCCCAGAAAGATGAGCACATGGTGGTAGCCATACCTCCTACAAATCCTACCAAGTTTGTACCAACTAAAGCAGGTATTCTTCCTAATCGGTCGGCAACCCAACCGAATACCAAACCACCAAGAATAGCTCCACAGAAGAAGATTGATTGTGCCATACTTGGTAAGGCAGCATTCTCGCATACCCAGTCATTCTATGAGGAGTAACAATTAAATTCAATAAAGATAATTATTATTTTAGTGAAGGGCTCCTCATATCTACCTCAGTGGCAATTGTGGAATAAGGAACTTCAGTGCTGTTGTATTCCCAGCCATTTTTGCATCGTACAATTTTCCATGAAGGGTCTGCTGTTTTGATGTCCTTTTGTAAGATTTCTGTATAGTTTACGTCATACATAGCACATCTGTTGATGACTTCTCCATCCATTGGTATGGCTAACGCGATTCTGAAAAAAAAATCTCTTTATGCTTGAAAGTAATGAAACATTATTCGAAGAAAGCAGTATACCTAATTAAGAGTATTTCTTCAGGTAATGTAAAATAAAAATTAGAATTCCCTAGCCAACTTTATTTCACCTGTCCATTCCTGATTTATCAGCTCATTCCTTGAGATATTACTCATTGGAGAATTGTGCTCATGATACATACAAATAATGTTATTGATTGATTAATTGTATGCACTAAATTACGAAACAAACAGAAAGGTTTTTAACATGATTGAATACATAACATTCGTTTAACCTTGAAATAATGATTTTTCTTAAACATTTTTACGATTGAAATATGGAAACAAGTAAATAGGAAATAATAGTAGACATCATAATTGAAAGTGTTACATTATTTGACCGTGGCTCATTAAAATAGGTAGGTGGAATGTTCAAGGGTCTTTACGCAACATAAACTATGCAAAGCGCTATAAACTTCGTGTGTTTTTATCAGAACCATGAAGTGAGTTTTTATCCTCTAAGCAGGTGTCTATGTTTATCATACAATACGAAATAAATGTTTTTGAATTCTAGCCGACATAAAAAAAATGAAGGTAATGAAGAAGTTATCAGTCGTCAATTACATGACTGAACGTGATGGAAGATAAGTTGTGTATGGTCAAAGAAAGAAGAACAACAATTATTACGGATTTATATTCAAATTTCAGAAAGCTACCTCCAGCTTCCGTATTCTTGACTTTCAGGAGAAGGTATGCATTTTTTGAAACCTTTCTCAATCTCTACTCTTGAAACTCAAGAATACGGTGACTTGGAATAAGAAAGTATGTCCATGAGATTTTTTGATCTTATACAGTGCGGCTCTGAAAGGTCCCCCTTCTAACTTTTGAACCGTTTGATATATACGAACGAAGTTTGGACACACCATATGCGACGACGTTCTGCATTTTTTGACATAGTGGTGACAGCTGAAAATGTCAAAATGACAGCTGAATGAAAAAATCAAATGGAAATTAGGGTCGAGTGATACCTTATTTTGAAGGTCCTTCGACCCTGGTACAAAAAATATTCTAAATAAGCTATTACTCAATCTTTTTGACAAGGATTTTTTTACCCCAATTTTTTTTTGTGAAATTCATCCTCGTCAAAAAGATTGAGTAATAGCTCATTTTGAAGATCTTCTGCACCTCATCATAGCCTCTTAGTTTGGAGAGAAGTCAACTCTTGCGGGTGAGTATTGATTTGGTAACAAATTTTTTTTGACACGCTGTCATATGAACAGGAATGATAGCAGAGGCTTGAAACTCCGCAGTTGTAATCAGGGTCAAAGGCCTTCAAAACAAGATGTCACTTCACCACCCTTTCTATTGGATGTTTTCATTCAAAAGGGCGCCCATTTGTCAATTTACATTTTCAGCTGTCACTTCTATGTCAAAAAATTCAAAACATCCTCACACTGTATTTACAGAAGAAGAGTTACAAAAATGAGATATCAAAATCTTATCCTCAGAACGTTTATAACAAATTATGTTACATCATGTTTCGTCATTTGAGGCATCATCAGACATTTAACAAAAGTAAACAACCGCACCCCACGCGCTAGAATAAAAATCAAACAAATAGAAAAGTTTGATCTCGACATCACTTTCGTTTCGTTAGTTAAGTAAGTTCTTGAAAATACCATAATTTCATCATTTTTTTTTTGATGGAAGTTTTTTTCAAATCCAAAATGACTGTTTTTACTATACAAGGTGAGTCAGAAATAACGCATTTTGTCATGGTGAATAGAGAATACCTGATAGGATAATCACTTTATTATATGGGTACAAACAGACGTCTCGTTAAAAATATACAGAATGTTGCAAGTTCAGGAAAGTTTCGATTTTTTGTCTGTGGATTCGAATCTTAATCCTTCATACGATTTTGTTCAAAAATATATCTGGGATTCTTGAGCATATCTTTTTGGAAAATTTGTTCGAGTTCAAGTTTTTCAGGACCGGACCTAGAGCGACTTTTTTCACAAAGTATTATAATTTTTTTAATTTCCCGTTCAATTTTAAGCAATTTTTTCCTTTTCGAAGCGTCGTTTTCGAGATAAAAATTAAAAATCAATGTACTGTCGAAGAAATTCTCTTTTTTCAAGCGTTGGGAAAAATGGAGAACCAATTAATTTCATTACAACTTCATCACTTTTTGTCTGTTCTTTTTGACCATCTGGAACGAAACAGTCGGAGATATGTATGTATGTACACGTATATTTTGACCAATAGCTATCTTCGTTAATATTAACCCTAGCGAGTAGTTCAAATTAGCAAAGTTGAAGTACTTTTTTTTAATTATCAGAATTAATCAGAAAAAACAATTGAGCATCAGAAGTCAAACAAATTCAGGCTTTTTGTTTTTCTTTTTTTTTTTTTTAATAGGACAACCTGTATTTTATCCCTTCGATAAAGATTTTTTTCCTGATTTTAAATATATAAGGATTGGGGGTGTTATCTATAACGGTAATGGAAATATTAGCGTTTTTCTATATGTTACAGTGAATGTTAGGAATTCAGTGAAAGCTAGCTTTTACTAGTTGATGCTAGCAATCACTTGATCCGTTAGGAAATGTTGAATTTTGAAGAATATTGTACACTTTCACTAGTGAATGTTGGAGAAACTTTATCAAATCAACTTTTACTGAAAGCAGTTAGGAAAAGTTCTTGTTAAAACTTATTTCCGCCATTTAACTAACCCAAGGTGCACGGGGCACTAAATGATGTCGCTCACGCGACATCAAAATTTTTGCCAAACCCAAACTAACCCAAACTAACCCAAACTAACCCAGACTAACCCCTACTGAGAATACTTGAGTATTTTCTATAATACGATATCTGAACAATGTTCACATTGTACACCTGCGAATCATAATTCTCGTATTTTCCAGAGCGTCTAATCTGTCGGCGAATTCCAACTCGGACCAATAAGGATATCTATAATTACGATAATAATTTTCAGTGTAGCAGCTTTCACTAGAAAAGTTACGTGAATGCTAACAATTACTAGTAAAAGTATGATGAAGTCGATCGAATTCAACTTTCACTAGCTAAATGTTTCCAAATCAGGAAAAGCTTACTTTTCCTAGTAAAAGTTAGCTTTCACTGATTACCAGGTTTCACTGTGACATATACAAGGAATAATGATAATGAATTGGACAGATGGTGCTGATTAGTAAAGACCAGCCAACTATTCCATGTATAGAAAAACGTTAATATCTTTATAACCGTTAAAGATAACACCCCCAGACCTTATATATTTGTGATCAGGAAAGAATCCTCTATCGAACTAAGGTATAGAATACAGGGTGTCCCATCTAAAAAAAGATAACAAGCTTCTATACTTTTGACTTCTGATGCTCAGTTGATTTTTCTGATAACAAATTCTGATAATTCAGAAAAAAATACTACAACTATGCTAATTTGAACCACTCTCTAAGGTTAATATTAAAGGAGATGGCTATTGATCAAAATATACGTGAACACCCTGTACATTGATTTTCCCAAAGATGGGAACAGAAAGATTATTGATACTGTCTTCTGAAAATAATAATTTTTGACTTTTTCAGGGTATTCTATAATTTTCGGTGCTTCATACAAGAAAAATGTTTTCAACTTTTTTCAAACCATCAAATGAAAAAGTTTTTGAAGGAATAGACCACATCCGTATAATTTGTTAAAATCAAGTACCCATCTAGTGTTCTTCATTCTTTTTTGTAAAAGCTACTATAAACAACAGTCTCTAGTCAAAAATATACAGTGCGTCGTGCGTCTCAAAAAGGTCTTCCCCCTTCTAACTTTTGAACCGTTTGATATATGAGAACGAAATTTGGACATACCATATGTGAGGACATTCTACATTTTTTCACATGGTAGTGACAGCTGGGCGCTATTTTGAATAAAAAAATCAAAAGGAAAGGGGGTCGAGTGATACCTTATTGTGAAGGCCCCTTGACCCTGATTACAATTGCCGAGTTTCAAGTCTCAAGGTTGTTGATAGACAGCTTGTCAAAAAAATCATTTTTTTTCACATAATTAATACTCACCCGCAACTTCTCCAAACTAAAAGGATATGATAAGGAACAGAAGATCTTCAAAATGAGCTATTACTCAATCTTTTTAACGAAGATGTATTTCAACAACAACAAAAATAGAGTTAAATAAATAATCGTCAAAAGAAATGAGTGATAGCTAATTTTTGAGATCACAGACTCATCATAACCTTTCAGTTTAGAGAAGTTAACTCTTCCGAGTGAGTATTTATCAGGAATCAACAGGAATGACAGTAGATGCTGGAAGCTCGCAAATTATTGTAATCGGGGTCAAAGGGCCTTCAAAATAAAGTATCACTAAACCCCCTTCTTACATTTAATTTTTTCATTCAAAATGGCGCCCAACTATCATTTTGACATTTCCAGCTGTCACTACTTTGTCAAAAAATGCAGAACGTACCTGTATTTGGTGTGTCCAAATACCCATAAACGGTTCAAAAGTTAGAAAGGGTGGAGGACCTTTTAGAGCCGCACTGTATAGACCTTTTGTTATTTTTGGCCAA
This sequence comes from Orchestes rusci, assembly GCA_958502075.1. Classification (NCBI taxonomy): domain Eukaryota; kingdom Metazoa; phylum Arthropoda; class Insecta; order Coleoptera; family Curculionidae; genus Orchestes; species Orchestes rusci. The sequence continues at coordinate 6,548,570 of OY293306.1, forward strand.
TCAAATCGATATTTTTTCAAGAATAATTGATCTCTAGTATACTGGGGATCATTCTATAATACCTTTATTCTGTCGTTATATTCGTAATTCATTGTAATCCATCGCAGGAGGTGAGCATAACTTTTGGTAGCCAAAAAACTGCGAAATGTTTGCACTTTTTTCAGTTTTTTTATTGTAGCTGGAAAACGATGCACTAAGAATGTCATTCCATTCAATTGAAAAGGACAAAATTCTGCGTCGAATCACATCCAAAACATCACTTCAGTGGTAGGTATGCCAAAATCAATAGTCAGAAACGAGATTTTTTTTTTCATTTTGGTGCTTACTTCAATTTTACGGCTTTCTAAGACCAGATAGGTATCCTGAAAATAGACACTTCTATTGAAAAAAAAAACCATGTAATAAAAGTTGTAGCACAAGAAATTTTAGACACACCTCCAAAAGCCTTGGATATCCATGATTTTTCCCCATTTGAAATGTATCGCTTAGAGAAACTTTGAAACCGCATATTTAGGCTATAAAATTGTCAATCGTAGTGTAATTTACAGGATCAGTATAATTTCTGCCCATCTTTCAAATAAAGTTATCCATTTTTTTCTAAAATCACATTGAAAAATCGGTAATAGTGGCTTTTTTCTTCTTTCAGAGGTCAAAACGGCAACAAAGAAAATGTCTGAGGACCTAAACTCGGGAAAAGATTATAGTACTCGTTTGTGTGACCAGATTTTTAATATTGTGACGAGACATCATTTTGTCGCCGAACGCACTGGAAGCTTATAGACAGTTCTAGAAAGATCTGGGGTATTTTTGCATTTTCAAAGAAGTGGTGTTTCTACATGGAAAAGAGGAGGAAATAGTTTGTGTACTGCTGGCTGGGAATGCTTCGATTCAAGAGGAGCGAAATCCTGTGGGGTCGTCTGGATGGAAGATTCAATGAAGGAAGCACCGTTATGTTTGAGCCTAGACTACACGTCTCCGAAATAGGACAAGGAATTGCCTGGTACAAGTAAAGGGGACTGTGCTTGTCAGAGTGATGAACGTCAACTATCACTCAGTGAGCTTGGCGAAGGAAACGCCGTTGGGACTCTCCTCGTCAATTTCCTCCGTAGTGCGACAGCTGTACAAAACTGAAGCGACTTGTCCCGAGTTCACGGGAGAAATGGAGAACGGTCGGACAAGCACGGTACAGCACACAATCAACACCGAAGGTGCACGACCCATCCGTGAAACGGCTAGAAGACGACCTTTGGCGGACAAGATAATCCAGGACATGGAGAAAGGCGCTATCATCGAGCCTTCCAGTAGTCCGTGGTCATCGCCAGATGTGCTAGTTCAACTAGTTCTGTGTGGACTATCGTCAGCTGAACAACGTGACAAAGAAAGCTATCTGCTACCACGGATCGACGATACTTTGGACACCTTTTCCGGATCAAAGATCTTCTCAACCCTGGACCTGAAGAGCGGATATTGGCAGGAAGGAATGGTTCCAGAAGACCGAGAGAAAACTGCTTTTAGCGTTGGAACTGGGCTGTGGCAGCTCACTGTGATGCCATTTGGATTATGCAACGCCCCTGTTACGTTTAGAAGGCTAATGAAGACGGTGCTCAAGGGTTTATCGTGGTCGACATGCCTGGTGTACCTTGACAACATAATCGTAGTTGGCAAATCATTCGAAGACCTCCTGAAGATCTTGGAGGAGGTATTCCAGAGGCTAAGAAGATCTGGATTGAAGCTGAGCCCAAAGAAATGCCTACTGTTCCCGAGTGAAGTTTCCTGGGATTGTGTACGTATTTCCGGAATTATCTCCAAGGGTTAGTTATTATCGCCCGACCTCTTCATTGGCTTACGGAGGCACAGTGGCGTTTCCACTGGGATGAAGAATGCCAGAAAGCTTTCACCACGTCAAAAAGGGCACCTGCCAGCGCGCCCATTCTTGGCTATCAACTACCTGAGGGGAACTTTGTCTTGGACACGGATGCCAGCAACGTAGGACTTGGTGCAGTGCTATCCCAGATCCAGCAGCCACATGAAAGGGTCACCAGTTACTTCAGCAAAACTGTCGAAGCCTGAAAGGAAAGAAGAGAGCTGCTGGCAGTAGTCAAATGGGTAGAGCACTTCTACAAGCACCTCTTTGGAAGAAAGTTTCTGTTGAGATCCAACTATGCTGCACTCAAGTGGCTTCCTACAATTCAAGAACCAGGATGGTCAAGTAGCTCGTTGGATCGAGAGACTTCAGGAGTTCGATTTCGACACTGAACATCGAGCTGGATCAAGCCACAAAAATGCTGATGCCTTGTCCAGAAGACCTTACCCAGAGTTCTGTAAGCACTGCTATAGAGCTGAGGAGAAGGAAGCCAGCATGTGCAGAACAACTGTGCTTGACGACATCTGGCAGTCTGACGCACTTCGTGGAGAACCAGGAGAAACATTCAGATCCGAAGCTTGCCATCGGATGGAAAAAGGTAGGCCAACAACCAACTTGGCAAGAAGTCGCGCGATTCCCGACCACCGTCCCACTGGGCTCAATGGAACTCGATGGTTCTTGATGACGGAGTGACTGGTAAAAAATCTGGACGGCACGAATCGAAGTCATATAGTGTTTCCTCGAAGCGACAGGCCGAGGTGATAAGAGATGTCCATGATGGCGGGTGGACATCTGGGAGTAACCAAGATGCTAGGAAAGCTGCGGGAAAGGTTTTACTGTGTCAACTGCCAGGCAGATGTCCGGGAGTGGTGCAGAAAGTGCGCCGTTTTGGTATTCCATTGAAGCTGCAATAGGGTTAGGGCAAAAACTTTGAATTAGCGCTGTTCCAGAACGTGTGCAATGGCTTGAAAATCAGAAAGACGAGGACGACTGCGCTGCACCCACAATCGGATGGGATGGTGGAGCTGATGAACCGGCAAATCAATCGTCACTTGGCCAAAGTTGTCTCTGACCATCAAAGAGACTGGGACAAACATCTTCATCTGTTTCTTCTGGCATACCGGTCCTCAGTTCACGAATAAACGGGCGAGACCACGGCAAAAATCATCATGGGTCTTGAGCTCCGGCTGCCTTGTGATCTGAAGTTTGGCTGTCGAACCGGTGAAGATGTCGCTGGAGAAGATTACGCAAGTGATCTTCGAAAAAAGATGAGCGATATTCATCAATGAGTCCGTTTGAACATCCAAAGTGCCATCGACACTGTGAAGAAGGCCTACGACGTGAATGTCGTGGAAGGCGGGTTCCAGGTTGGGGATCTGGTTTGGCTACACAACCCACAGAGGCGACGTGGCTTCTCCCCGAAACAGCAAAGTTCTTGGGAGGGCCCGTATAAGATCCAGAAGCGAATCAATGACGTCGTCTACAGGATCAAGAAGCCACCACGGGAAAAACTGAGGGTTGTTCCCAGGGGCGGTCCTGGCGTACGGCGAACGCGTGCCCCGCACGCGGGCGCCTGCTGACAAGGGCGCCAAATGCCAAATAGCTACAGAAAAAAAATCCGAGCCTTATCTGGAGGAGCCAGTTTGGCATCTTAAATCCACGATATCACATCATAATGTTAATGTTATCTCCGTATTATTAAGCAAGATTAAGCATTAGGCAAGTCGTTTGATGACGTCATACTCGTTTAGTACAATTATTCCCATTTAGTACAATTTTCCACCGAACGACAGTACAGTTTAATGTCAAACTTCCGGACAGAGATCAGAGGATCAGAGTGTAAAAACTGGCAAAAAGTTTCGCGAGGCAAATTCAGTGCGCCCAGCAATTGTTTGGAGCTTTTTTTAATAAATGATACGTGCTTTGTAGTGTGAAGTGTGACCGTGACCTATAATAAGAATTCAGACAACTTTCCTACGCTGATATTGTTTACAAACTCCAAAAATTGGTAAGTGGAATTCATATAAAATGCCAATTTATTTGCTGATGCTTTTTTTGAAATAAGTTACAGTTTCACGCAATTATATACATATATTCAATTATTTTTACTTATCACTTGTTCACTTCATTTTTGCGCATTGTAATAATCACTTATCAGATATAGAGTTAAAATAAGAAGCCCTCTTTCTTTTTGCACATAAACTGAAACTGAATATAAGTGATCCGTTCGAGTAATTATTATCTACTTCGTACACGTTCAACGCAATTTTTCAAAATCGGAACGGAATACCAAACAAAGAAAATTGCATCTTGAATCATGCCACCCACCGATGCGACGCGACGCTTGATCGCTGCGTGCATTTTGCAATAGGTGCAACCGGGTACAGCCAACATGTTTTTTGTTATAATAACGTTTTTTTTTTAAGGGAGGGGGAGGGGGAGGGGGAAAGGGCGCCAAAACTAATTTTGCACGCGGGCGCCCAACCTGTCAGGACCGCCCCTGGTTGTTCCCTTCAACCGTTTGGCTCGGTATGCGGGAGACCATGACGATCAGGTGGCTGAAGTAAGGCAGGTCAGGTCACCCAGGGAGGACATATCACTGGAAACCTTCATGTACCTCTACTCAATGGCCAGAAAGTCGAAAATGGCATTTTCCAGGAGAGGCAGCTGGATTTGTTTGAAGACTGACTCATTTGGCCATTCCGAAGATGACCAGTGACCTCGTGAACTGGCGTGTAGTGAGAAGCATGCTGGAAGTGATCTTCAAAGGTAGTGGCGTTGAAATCCTGGTGTTCTGCTATCCTTCCAGGAGGACGAACCAAAGGACAGTGGACTGCTATTTTCATCGTACATCGCGCTGCAAGTGTGGGGACAGATGCCGACACCGATATGAACACATTTCGGGACAAAATGTTCTGAGAAGGGGGCAATGTGACGAGACATCATTTTGTCGCCGATATTTGCCCTGCAACGCCACTGTGTTGCTGCGCGAACGCGGTGGAAGCTTATAGACAGTTCTAGAAAGATCTGGGGTATTCTTGCATTTTCGGCGAAGGGGCCTGGGACTTCGGAGGCGCAGCCGCCAGTTGAGTTCAGTTCAGTTATTGGTTGCACGAAATACATATAAATCGTCAAACATAAATGAGCTGCGATTGTGAACATAAATATCAGTGGTTGTGCTGTAGTGACTTTGAATAGATGAATTAGGACTGGACAGTGTTTTCTATAGCGAAAAATATCACAATATCTTTAGAAATGGGGAAACAAAATTGGGGATCCAAGACGTTTGGAGGTGTGTGTAGATACCTCAAGTCGTTTTCCTTACTTTTAAGTTCGTCTCTATTTTGATAATTGTCTGGGGTCTGAGGTGTTCAATGAATGACCCGAAGTGTTCAATTTAAGACAAATCATTTAATGATAAGGCCTCAACTAAAGTATGACGAGGGTTAGAAACATCGAAAATATGAATAGCAATGAAGGATGACAATCACCTTATTCAACTTCAAGGTTTTGCTTCACGAAAGATACATAATGAAGGTGAAAAGAGGTGACGCAGGAAACCCCAAGGGACGTGGTAAATAACAGTCGAAACCCCCCTTCCGACTGTTATTTAAAGAAGATAATATGTCTGATCAGTGGAAAGCTGCATCAGGGGTATTTGAGGTTGAAGAAAGCAAAGAAGCCTCCGAAGAAGCAAGTTTTCATGCAGAAAGTGTGTTGATTTGAGTACATTCAGTTTTCGAAAAGTTAGGTTATGGTTTGTCAAACATGTTTCTTTTAAAAAAATTGAACAGGTTTGACAAATAAAAACCTTACTTTTCGAAAACTTAAAGTCGGTTAAAACCTCAAATTCGTAAAAGAAATCACTCCACACTCAATTCACAACCAAAAGTCACCAACGTGAACAAACTACACATGATCGAACAAAGGGAAACGATTGGAAGGTCACGTTAGATAAACCAACACATGTGATCAGTTCAATCCTTTCGCTATGTCTAGTCACGTGTAGTTTGTTTACTTTTGGTTGTGAATAGAGTATAGAAAATTTACCCTCAATTTAACCGACCTTGTATCTCTTAGGGTTCACAAGATCCTCATGCATACACACGAATCTGTTACACCAAAAAAACTTTAAAATCCTAGTGGAAAAATTTGTGTTAAAATTTATTTTTTGCACCGCGTATTGACTTGATTCTTTGTTGGATGTAACAAAAGAAAAAGGAGACGAGTGTTAAATAGACATAAAAACATTCTTGGCTCAAAAAATGTAGAATGTTGTAGAATTTCAGCTCCTAACTAATTGGACAAGTTATCTTTAACTAATTAATCAGCTTAATCCAACAGTAGTAGAAGGGGACGAATAAATCAGAAATACGCCGCAATTTGCGTGGTTATTTCACGGTGATGCCTGAAGAAGCCTTCACGCGATTTGATAATTGGTCTCACAAAGGACACAAGCACATATACACATATGTAAATGAAAGGCTTCGAATCACATTTGCAGATATAATAATTATATGTTTCGAGATTTGGATCAAGTCTTTATGTATAAATACAGGATACAGCAATGAATCGGAATAGATGTTTCCTTCATAAAGGCTGCTTATTAAATTAATTAATTATTAAAAAGAAAGTTCATTCGCAAAGGTACATTTTCAGATGATTAGTGTCCCGTATAATTCATGAACAAATCATGGATGACAGAATATTATACATAATAATGTAAATTGAAAGTTATGGTAATACATTTGACAGTAATACACATCATTTTGCATTGATGTTTGGTATAATAAATCCATATGCACTGACTAATAAACTAGATGTTTAACCTCCATCAGGCAGGTGCACTGTTCATCAGTAAATAATCTTCGGTACAATGATTCTTGATAAATAAACATGAGTCTTATGATGTTTTTTTTCTAATAAAAATAAATTTAATTTGTTGCTAACAATACGATATGCAAATGGAAAGTTTTCTGTTCACTTCTGAAGCTTATATGACGTCAATTTGTCAGTTAGCTATGTGATGATAATCAAATTATCATGAAATCTCGGCCTAACATCCACTTTTGTGGAAATTAAGTCGAATTTTTGTTAATTATGGTTATTATATTATCTTATCAATGATACTGCGTAGTGCGTAGGTACTGAGAACATGGGTAAATATTGACTATGACCCATATATATGCGTGTACAACATGGTGATTACCTATATTATATCGCTCCCCTTCAACATTTTTATTTCAAGTGCCCCAAAAAATTTGAGGGTTAAAGCTATGTGGCTACTGAAAAATACTTTTATTTTATATCTACAGAACATTGGAAAAATCATCAAGCCTAATTCATGTAACATACCTTATTATACTTAAATTCAGCATTTTACAAAATATTCGTATTTGAAAAGTTATTTTTTAATAATTTTTTAATAAAAAAAGTGATAAAAGGTTTCAAATGTGAATATTCCAGAAAAGGTTGGATTCAGGCATGATACTAAAACACACAAGATATGATCAATTGCTGGACGAAATAAGAATCAAGTCGCGCATGTCGTCACTGCGAGCCAAAAGTGAGGTTGGATTTAAAACATCCATAACGTTACCCAGTTACCATTTACTGGTCAAAATTTGAACTTGTTCATGCACGACGTCCCCGCGTGACTATGGGCGGATTTTGGCGTTAACCAGGTTACGATGTGTTGTTACCAGGTTTGGTGAGTAATTGGTTACTGTAACGATACCAGCTCGGGATCAAACCCCAAAACGTTCTGGTTACTAAAAGTATTATTCATGGTATAACGTAACTACTTGATTAGGTACCTCCCAAGCGATTTGCCCCTACTGCGATGAAAAGTTAGGTTAGAAAATTCGTAACCTGGTTAACGTCAAAATCCGCCTATTGATTGTATAGGTTTGAGGTAGGTCACGTGATGACTTCTGAAGTGAGATGTGCGAGAGTTTATCTTGTTTGTTTCAGTATACTGGTAACCCAGTTAATTACCTAGGTAACCTATGAATTTTGAGGTTCGGACACGCAATGACGTCAGCGAAACCTGCTTGTTTGTTATACTATCATGGGATTCAGGTATATGGTGTATTATGGATCGTGGAATCTGAATCAGGCACCGATGATTTTTCCATTGTGGAAAAAAGTATGTTTCAGCAGATACCTACCTAAAATTTGAAGCTATGGTTGTGTAGGGGACAACCATAGCTTCAAATTTTTTGGGTCACTTATTAACAGTGAGCGGCTAAAATAAGGAACAAATTCATTTCGAATTCACGATTTTGATTTTTTGGAAAACGCTCGGAAACGTCGGTTTTCATTTGTGGACGCTGTTTTTTCAATAACAAATTCATTTATACAGTGTGAACCAAAAATAAGTTACGACTATCAAATTCGTTATTTCAAATGAAAACATGTATTTTTTATTCATTCTTGAGTTCTGCGTCAAATTCTGAGTATATTTCATGCAATGACGAAAAAATTGATGAGAGCAATTTTTTCGTCATTGTATCCTGACCAGTCACCAAATCTCATACCAACTGTTTTAGAGAGAATGGCATTTTAATTCCATAATAATAATTATTTAAAAGCCGGTAAATGTTTTTATTGGTTGAAAAATTGAGATAAATGTTTATTCAGCAACGTAAATGAGTGGTAACCAACTAAAAAAAAACATAATGGCGTAGTTACCTATTTTTTATATTATACTGCTTCATGGCTGTGAATATAGGCAACAACGCAATTCTGTTTTCTTGAGTGGCTTACTACTTGTTCACGTTGCTGATTGGACATTCAATTCAATTATTGAACCAATAAGAACATTAACCTGTTTTTTAAATAAAAATGTTATTTTCTCAAAAACGATTCGGTGTATAGGTATGGGGTGTATTATATGAAATATACATCGAATTCCATGCAGAATTCAAAAATTAAATACAAAATAGGTGTTTCCATTTGAAAAAAGACGTTATTTTTGGTGCACCCTGTATGCATGAATTTGTCATAGAAGAAACCGCATTCAAAAATAAAGATCGACGTGTCTGGTGCTCAATTCTCCAAATAATTCGTATACGAATATGCATTTTATTTTCTATACCATTCGTATACGGATCTAGTAGGAGAATTGAGCAACTGAGCGTTTTCCAAAAAATAGAAACCCTGAATTTAAAATGAATTTGTTCCATATTTTAGCCTGTCACTGTATATACAGGGTGATTTCTCTAAGTCATGTTTTCAATGAATGATGAGTGACGTCGAAATAATAATTTTCTTATAGCACAATATGGGTCGGAAATAAAAAAAAAAAGTTAGAAAAATTACCCGATGCGTATCACATCTACGCCACTGGTTGAAACTAAAACCTCTTCTTTTTACATTTGAAGAGTCTCTGTGAGATAGACGCCTATGATGAATCTTCTTTCCGATAACTTCAACTGTGTAAAAACTATTAAAGAATATCGTTAATTTTTCAAAACCTTTTAACACCCTGTATTTTGCGTAAGAGGCATTTTCGACCCATAGTGTGCTTTATCAAAATTGATATTTTGACGTCCTCCATCAATCCAAGAAAGCATGACACACTCACAGGAATCACCCCGTATAATCTAAAACCCTTTTACTATACAATGGTGTAGAGGGCGGTTGTCTTAAAGGTTTCTCATAATTTTTTTCCAATCCTTTCGCAATGTCTCTTGCGTTTTCTCAAGTTTTTCCTTTTTCCTGTATTATTTCCCCTACAATTGTGTCTCGGTTCTTTACGGACTACCTTTCTTCATGTTTTCCAGATTTTTGCTTCCCATGTTCTTCTAATGGTCCTAGTCTCTTCGATACTCTGCAGGTGGCCTACCAACCCAGTTGTCTTTCTTCTATGTATTGTACTGTCGATTGTACTTGTTGATCTTCTCTGATTTTTGTGTTTCCTACTCTATCCGTGGTTACTCCCTTTACTCTTCTCAGGTATTTAATTTCTGCTGCTTGGATTTTACTTTAATGACGTTCTGTTAGTACCCATGTTTCGCAGCCGTAGGTTAGTACAGGTCGATATATTGTTTAAAATATTTTTAAAATATTACATTCTTTTTCATTAATTTATAATTTTTGTTTAAATTTGGGTCTGTGGTGAGATCAAATTACTCAAATATCGAATGTAACTTCAAATATTCGCAAAAGAAATGATAGGTGTATTGAAAAAAATGGTTGCTTGGTGGAAATTGCTAGAATTTAGTTGTTTTTTCATAGCCAACTGTGAAGTTTTGACAATAAATTAATAATCTATTTTTCTTCTACGAAATGGTTACTTACTAAAAGTTCGTCCAACAAGATTAATTCAGCGAATTTGCCAAAGTTTTTTCATCAAACAAGCTAAGAGATTCTGAAAACAACATTTTTACAGTCCTTTCGCATCTTTTGGTTTTTGATGATTCCAAACAAAGTTACAGTCAGAAAAAATTATCGTTTTCATGATGTTATTCGACAAAAATATATATGTCTACCTACCTAATCACAGATCATAGAAAAAATCAAAATAATATGATAAATGTCACTTTTCGATCTTCAAATCATCCGCGAAAATCATTTATCAAACAAAAGCCTTAATTATTCCTCAGCATTTCCCATACGCAACCACTATCCATTCAAAATAATAGGTATGAGATCTGCAATAAAACGAAAAAACCACACCTCATAAATTATCTTCACAGCACATTCATCACAGAACTTATGGAGTAACCCTCGTAAAGCGCTTTCTCCTGATTCTCAATTATCGGCACGTATGTTCGATGCTAAGAAAACGATGTGCTCCCGAATAACTCTTCGAGCTGCTTTTGATGATGCTACTTTACGTAGAGTGAACCTTCTATATGTTATTTGTTCGGTGCTTATACAGTGAGAACGTAGAGGTTGGAACAAATTCATTTGAAAATAATTTTTTTTCCCTAAAAAAGCTCGGATGCGAATTTTTTTATTTTCAGTTGCCGTTCATCAACATGTACTATGTACAGGGTTTTTCCTTATAATTTGCCACTCTTTAGAGACTCTATTTACAAAGATGTAGGACAATTATTATTCAAATGGAAGTTTCATGGAACAAATTACTGAATATTGGAAATCAGGAAAATGTGGTGAAGTTTGATTTTTTCAAATGGAATGCCCTATATTTCATTACAGATTCAAGATCTCATTCTCCTCTTTTCAAAAATATACATATTATAGTTTGCCTATGTTTGGACTAGCCGTTTTTGGGTTATTCGATTTTGAATAACTTAGTGTACAGTTCTAACACGGGTGAATAATGCAATTATTATTCATCGCAACTATCATAGGAAATCATGGAAAACCAAGAAAAAAAAAATATTTGATGTCAGAAAAGTACTTGATATGAGTAACATCTGTTATTTCCTTTGGAAATCCATGACATTTGCGATAAAATATCTCATTATTCCCCGCATTGCCAGTTATTGAAAGTCAAATAACTCAAAAACGGCTAGTCCAAACATAAACTATATATTTTTGAAAAGAGGAAAATGGGGAGATTTTGAAACTGTGACAAAATTTAAGGTTTACAAGTATTATAAAATATAAGGTGTTCTTTTGAAAAAACTAAACTTTCCAAATTGTTCTGATTTGTTTTTTCGCTCAGTTATTATAAAATCTTCAGGAAAAATCATTAAACCTTCTTTTGATCAGTTTTTTCTCTGTGAATAGGGTTTTTGAAGGGGTGTCAAATTATAAGGAAAAACCCTGTACATAAAATTATTTAAAAAAAGACGGCAACTAAAATTTGAAATTTACGTGTCCGAGCGTTTTATCGAGAAAAAACAAAGTATTGAAGTATTATAGAAATAGAAACAGTTTTGAATTTTATTAAAAAGATATTTGCCTGAATACACTTTTTCAAGTTCTTTCTTCGTTTTAGAATTATCACTTATAATCTCCCTAGAGCTCGAATTATTTCCGGAAATTTTGTCGAGTTGCGAGTTTTCTTGAAAAGTTCGCAACGAGAACAAATTTCCGGATTTCTAATTCGAGCTCGCGGGAGATTCGGCAAGAAAATTTCATGCCAAAACTATTTGGGAAGATTTAATAGTAGCGGCTGGATGTAGCTCCCATGCACCAGTTGGGTTGGGATTGTTATGGAGAGTGGGGACGGCAACACTGTAATCATATGGGAGCTACATCCAGATGCAAAGCCAGGGAGATTTCCACTTATTAATCTTTCAGTCACGTGATTATGAGTAGGGTGATTTCCGATAAAATTAGGTCGTTGCCATAGCAACATGTTAAAATGCAAGCCTTTGATTGGCTAGAATTGACTGGTAGGAAATTTTTCATTCTAATCTTTCGAAAATCAAGTTTCACTTTCAACATTGTATATTTTTAATATTATTTTTCATCATATTTATTGAGCAAATCTTCTTAAAACCTTTGTAACCGATCAGTACTAGACTACTTGCCTCTTTCTTGGAATTTATTCCAATAAAATCATCCAAGAGCTGATTTTGTGATAACAGGGGCGAGTTCAGAAACGTCACACCCGGTGAGAGTGTGATCCAAGTGTCAAACACTAACCGTTCAGAATAATCAAGTGCGCACCCTAGACGCACACTGCTTTTCTTTCAAGAATTGACATAGATGCATCCCAGGGTGATCTTTGATTACACCGTTTTTTTGTGATGTGAAGAAGGTGTGATGTGTCATTTGTCAAAATGGGTTTGTGTAGGTTTATTCACTAAGACAAAATGCACACAAGACAATAATTAATTCAGTTGTTCAAAATAATGCATTGTAATGTAGAGGATTTCTCTGATGATTGAGTCTTTTGAACACAAGTGAGTACGAAGAAAAATGACTATTATTATTTGGGGAATTGATTGTATTCACTCTTAAGTTGATTAATCCGTAAAGATTTACCCGAACATACACGAAACAAACTAAAATAAACAGCATTCTGTCAAACAGCTGACTGAACATACCCAAACGTTCAGAAATACGTGTGTGAAGATGTCACACAATGGATCACTCCTTCAATTATCCACAAAAGTCACACTCACACCGAGTACGACGTTTCTGAACTCGCCCCAGTCGATTTCTCCCCTAGGCATGGTTACCTACTTCAACTATATATTAATAAATATTGTATAATCATTAATATTCAATATTTGCATTCGGTTGATTGACATGAAAATGCTATTGATACTTAACATACCATACTTGACACGTTCAAATGTCCAGAAATTAGCACATACTTAAAAATATTTAATTTTTAATTATATAAGATATCGTTTTAGGATACCACATACTCTGATAGAATAGGAAGAATCGATCATAAAGCTGATGTTACTTTGATAAAACATCCCAAGAAGTTAACCCCTAGTAGCATACCTAGGTAGTTGAAATATTTCAATTTAATTTCGGAACACCATGGATATTAACGTGTTTTGAGCTGCTCCCAAACGCAGCCACCATCACACAAAGCTGTCTGCAAGACCTTCAAACTAGCGAACTGTGAAGTTTGTGTTCAAAGCCAGTCGCTTGTTTAAATAATGTAGTACATCAGATAAAGTCAAGTTCATTACACACTCACTGCTTGAGATGCGAGAGTGATTTTCATTGAAGCGTATTATGCCCGATATTTACCGCCTTAATAGTCTGTCACTACAACCTTCCGATTAATGTGATTAATTGCATCCTAGTTATAGAAAATATTTCGATTTCGTAATCGATGTATGAATTATTTAATGAAATTATCGTAATAAGGTTTGTAAGAACTATAGTAAACAAATTGATCATATTATGCTCTATGATCTATCACTTCCGCTTAATCTGTATATTTTTAATGATGATTAGATTCGCTAATAAATCCATCAATAACAGGGAGTTTTCCACGAATTATTTCAAATATATTGTACACATTACATAAATAGACAATTAATACTACGATAATTATAATGTTATCCTATTTAAGTGCTTCGTGAATTCCACACCACTATTTATGAGAATATGTACTCCAACAAAAACCTCTAAATCAAATATAATGGAATTCCAATAACATAGATAAGATTTCTGTATCCTACTGATATTTTTAATCTATTAGATTCAATTGATTTGCAATAATTACCATGGGTTATTGGAATAAATTGTAATAACACGTGTTTAGTCACACGTAGGTAGCTATTATTTATAATCAAAATAAAGCTATAATACTGCGAACTGGTGACATGGACATCTGAATTAAGAAACACAATTTCAAAATATATATCGTATTTTTTACAATCAGGTACCTACTCTAGAAAAAACAGATGTAAATATGAAACTACATATATATATTATTATATAGCTGATGGTTTCATCCTTCATGCAACATCCATATGATTGAAAGTATCTCAGGCTCAATATTCATTGCCATTCGATTTTCTCATTTCCGAATAATCATAGAACAGATAGAAAAATCTTCATTACCGTAAAATTTGGCCTTGCATTTTATTCAATTGTTAAAGGCTCATTTGTGCTGAGTTTTAATTAGTATCTACAGATGCTTAATTATTTCGCAATTCTTCAGTAACGTTTATTGATAATAAAACCGTAGATAAATTTAAATTGTTCAACTTATGGAATCTGCAAATGGTTATTTAGTCAAGGACTAAAGACACATTATTTGTTGAAAATAATGTTTACAGAAGTGTTGAAATAAAACTTTAATAACATGGTTTTCTATTCGTTATTATGTATTTATAAATACTGACTTTTCATATTCAAGTACTTATACATTGAATTCATAATTCCTAGTCAGATCACATCTCGTGTAGGTATTTTTAACACATCTTGCTAATAACTAATAATTTTGGCAATAACGGATGTGCTGTTAAAGTAGGTACAGTAGTTCAAACCCAATGTTACATTTTCATTAAATGAATCTAAAGTAACCCAAAGCTGGTCAATCTACGTTTACCTGATCCTGATAGTAACATACATGATTCGTTTACGTTAACTTAACGTATCCACATCACCATGGGCAAATGGCTTTAGTAAACAATCATAACAGATGCGTTAAGTTAAAAAAACGTTCAATCATAAATCATAGACCCCAATGAATTAGGGGAAAGTTGGGTATTGGCGCGTCCTCTCTAGAAATCATTGGATGTGATGTATACCAGTTTCGAGAATAGATTTTACCGTGTCTTTGGATGGCCACCTCTTTGTAAAGTCAAGACTTCTTGCTCCTCCTATTTTTCCATCAGGAACGTCCAGATTCTAAAGCGGCCTTCATCCAAGCTGGATCCCATAACGTTTTTTTTTTTTTCGGGGAGACGGGGAATATTTTTTACTCTGGGGTGGTGGTACACATTCAAAGTGATCACTAATTATGCAGTGTTGCCTGATATCATTATGTACTGGGAGATGATGGGGAACGCGGTAATATCAGCCGCGCGCCAATGCCCGACTCTCCCCTATACATTAAAAATAATAATCTATTATTATACAGCGTGTGCCTAAAACTAGTTAACAAATGGGAAACTTTTTTTATCGATTTTTTACGATAAAAAGAGTACAGGGTGTCCCATTTTGGGTACTTTTGCGGGGTATCTCCGTTATTCTTATAGATAGAAAGTTGCGGTTTTCGCGACAGTGTGCTACTTTTTCGTGAAACTGAAGATGCCGTTAACAAAATTTTCATAGCCCTTTTCGTTTTCAAGATACAGGGCTAAACTGAAAATGTTGCATTTTAAGGTACCCCTCGTATCTAAACTATCAGATAAGTTATGGAAAATGTGAAAACTGTTTCTTATATAGCTTATTATTCGGAATTAGTATACAGGGTCAGGTCAAAAAGTTATCGGACCCAACTTTATTTTTTTAAATGGAACACCCTGTATGTTTAAAGTCCATAAGATTTGTCTTTTCTTTACCTTTTGAAAAATATATAAGAGTATGCACTTTTAAAAAAAAAAATTTTTAGCCTATAACTTTTTGACCTGACCCTGTATACAAATTCCGAAGGCAGAATCGAGTTCCACGGGAAAAGTATATAACTTTCGATTTTGCCTTCGGAATTTGTACAGGGTCAGGTCAAAAAGTTATAGGCTAAAAATTTTTTTTTTCAAGTGCATACTTTTATATTTTTTTGGAAAGGTGAAGAGAAGACAAATCTTATGTACTATAAATATACAGGGTGTTCCATTAAAAAAAATAAAGTTGGGTCCGATAACTTTTTGACCTGACCGTGTATACTAATTCCGAAGGCAGAATCAAGTTCTACGGAAAAAGTTATAAAAGAAACAGTTTTCACATTCTCCATAACTTATCTGTTAGTTTAGATACCAGGGGTACCTTAAAATGCAACATTTTCAGTTTATCCCTGTATCTTGAAAACTAGAAGGGCTATGAAAATTTTGTAAACGGCATCTTCAGTTTCACGAAAAAGTAGCACACTGTCGCGAAAACCGCAACTTTCTATCTATAAGAATAACGGAGATACCCCGCAAAAGTACCCAAGATGGGACACCCTGTACTTTATAAAAAGTTTTGCTTTTAAAAAAAACATGATTCATCCAAAAATTAGGTAATCTGTACACAGTGTGTTCATGATAAGGATGCACAGCATGGGGATCTCGGAAACTATAAGAGATACAGTGTCGGTTAAATTGGACAAAAATTGCGCATTTTGATACCCAACAAGATCCAGTTTTACAAATTTGAAAATTCGAAGCCATTCCGGAAATATAATATAAAAAGCAAAATATTGCTATTTCGTTTTTATTTTTTTTCAAAGCTATTTTGAAAGATATGGAAAAACAGAAAACACTTTTTCATTGTCACTTTTTAAGCTCTACAAAACAATGTATCGCAATTATTCAAAAAAATTATATTGATGGATTTTTCCGTAAGAACTCATGTGTTAGAGAGAAACAAAAAATACATTTTTAATAGGATTAAAAACAAACACCTCTTTTTCAATAAGTGCGATACCTCGTTGGTTTAGGAACATAAGAGGCTCTTAAAATCCGTCATAAAAAATCCAGGACCGTATTTAAAAGAAACAGTTGATCATGGTTTCTCCGAAACGAAACATCGTACGGAAAATCTCTCAAGGCTGTTTTGTAGAGCTTAAAAAGTGACAATGAAAAAGTGTTTTTGGTTTTTTCATGTCTTTCAAAATAGCTTAAAAAAAATAAAAACGAAATCGCAATATTTCGGTTTTTATCGGATATTTCCGAAACGGCTTGGAATTTTCAAATTTGTAAAACGGTATCTTATTGGGTATCAAAATGCGCAATTTTTGTCTAATTTGACACTACACTACTACTACGAGTTAGCCAAAAATTACAAAAACGCTAATTTTACCTAAAAGTATCTACCTCTAATTTTAATTTTCCAGGAAGATTTTATTTGAAAAAGTTGTTTAGATTCACCTCCTCAAATGATATACGAAATCTCATGTTAGAATTTCATTTTTTTTTTTACATTTCAAGGACTTTTCCCATAGATAAAAAAATACCAAATTTCTGGATAAATCAGGTTTTTTTTTTAAGCAAAACTTTTTATGGAAAATACTTTTTTTTCGCTAAAATCGATTATTAAAAAGTTCTCCTTTTGTTTCTTGACTAAATTTGGACACTCTTTGCTGTATGATATTATTTATTTGTTGTCAAATTTGAACTAACCCAAACTGTTTCTGTGAAAGTACGAAGTAGGAATTATTGATTTACTCAAATGAATTGGGAATATCGTTGTAGCTACCAAACTTATAGGTAGTTAGGTGAGGTTAGTTTGGGTTAGTTAATATTAATATTAATTAATTAATTAATTAATATTGGGTTAGTTAATATTAATATCATATTCATTTTGGTTTTTTCAATGACTGTTATAACGGACATTATTTCTTTATTAGACATTATAATTTGACATTTTTCGTTCCCTATGATAATTATTAATGAAATACCTACTTAAGAGAAATATAAACAATGTCGTTTAAAGGTATCCATTTTACTTCCTCTTCGAAAAGTGTCTATTTAATGTTCAGGCCAGGTAAAATCCCGAAATAAATTATAAAATACATAGTTTTTGGACTTTAACCACTCGGTTTTGGTAAGGGTAACGCGCCTATCCTAAATATTACCACATTTCGGACTTCTACAGTAACCTACTATAGATATAATTTATTTTGCTGATATCGTTGTTTATATGTATATAATATAAAATTGATATAGTTTGTAACTAGTGTAAGTGAGATTGTTAATATTATCTTTTTGATAAATGAAGCTCTATTATTATTATTATTATGTATATTCAGCTACGAAACGGATACTTTTCCTTTTCACCTTTACAAACATTGATGGGTGGAATGCATAAACCGTGGTACATGTGCCTTTTTTTATTCTAATAAGAGCGTTTTTGTTCACTTTAACATTCTTGGTATATAGTTTTCTGATATTTTTTAAGGGAATTTTGGGTCAACTGCATCTTTTGGGGAAACTTCATTTAACTTATTTAAGCAAACTATTTGTTCAGGGGGTTTTTCTTTTTCTTCACAGACATTTCTGTGGTCTAAGCGGTTTCTGTTTCACTTTTTTCTTTTTTTTTTTCAAGGAAAGTTAGGTCTTTGTACCTACTGTATTTTTCATCATGCAAACTTTCATTCATTCTTTGTTTTGAAAGTTTTTTTTTCAAGAGACTCCTGATTATTCTATCTTGAGCGATTTTCTTGTTTTTTTTATTTTTTTTCAAGGAAATTTTAGATCTACTAATTTGTTCAAGGATTTCTTCTCACTTTAACTACAAATGATCAATTTATGAGGTTTGTTCTTTCATTTTAGTGATTTTTTCATTTCAATCTAATAGTTTTTCTTCATTCAAATGTTAAATAGAAGTTTCAGGGTTTTTGCAGTAGTTAATATATTTTTATTTTAGTCTCAATGTGTTTGTTTTTCTGGATTTTCTTTGTTTTTTTTCCTCTTAGCTTTTTAATTCATTGTTTTCTGATTTTTAATTTTGGGTACACTCATCATTTCATCTTTGAGGTATTATCCGTTATAAACTCGGGTATTGTGCCGATAAACGACAAAAAATATTATGATTTCGGTTAATGCGTAGGTATGTAAGAATTATTTCGGATAATGCGGTTCATAGGTCGTTTTGGATAATGCGGATTACGCATAATCGGGTTCCGGATAATCGGGAGTCTACTGTATATTATTTATATTTCTGATTGAATTGATATTTTGGCTTTTGTGGAGCAACTGCTTCTTGAGGAAGGAATATTTCGCAAAACTGAAAACGTTGCAACTGAAAAAGCAATGCTGAAAGAAGAAAACAGTTTAAATCATCAAAGATGAAGAACATTTTCAAAGGGAGAAAAAGAGTTCAGAAGAAAACCGGCTTAAAGTACATAGATTTATAAGAAAGAAAATCAATATTTAAAAGATGACAGGAGTCGAATCTTGAAAAAAAGGCAATTACAAGACAAAGATAGACGATGATGAAGAAAACATTTTTTCGAAATAGACAACTTTGAACAAATCTGTGAGAAGAAAAAATATATTTGAAAGAAGACCAATGTTGGATGAAGAAGAAAGAGACTTTCTTGAAAAAAACATGTTCAACAAGAACAACCGTCAAAAAAATATATTCTGAAAATTCAAGCTGTTGAAGAAAAGGAAATGAAGAAATCTTTGAAAGCAGAGATACAGGGTGATTCTTAGGTTGAACCTTTTAACATTGTATAAGAAAATAAGAAAATTTTTAAAATATAATTATGGCCAAAACTGCTTCATTTCGGGGCTGTTTCCCGGAAACGAAGCATTTTCGGCGTGTTAAAATTTATGAAAAAAAAATTCTCTTTCGAGACAAGGTGTCCTATTTAGAAAAAAAATAAGAGGCCTGAATTTTTTCGACTTAGAAAAAACAATTGAGCATCACAATTGTTTTTTCTAATAACAAATTCTGATAATTCAGAAAAAATACTACAACTTTGCTCATTTGAGCCGCCCTCTAAGGTTAATGTTAACGGAGATAGCTATTGGCCAAAATATACGTGAACTCCCTGTACAAAACTTACTTAAATACCAATAAGACAGAAACGAATTTTACATACAAAACATCATCAGATTTTAGCGATTTTGCCATGCATCAAAATGGCTTTTATTTCTTTAAACAAAAACCGTTCGTTATACGAACAAATATCAAGAGACGAAATTAACTTCAAAGTGAATGCGTATTTGAAAAATGATATTGATAAAAAGCCGTGGCGTACTATTATTTTCATGAAAAAATTTCAATACAAATACTGTAAGAACGCTACTGGTAGGACTTTTTTAAAAACTTTAACATCAAAAATATAAAAAAGGCATTTTTTTCCTAAAACTTCAACACCTTGTATCTCGGAGACGCAGCATTTTTGGACATAGTTTTATTTAAAAATTGTTCGTTTTCTTGCATTCTTCACAGTGTTGAAAAGGAAGAAACTTAAGAATCACCCTGTATATTCTCCAGAAAGCCAAGCTTTGTACCAGCTTGGCTGTGTAATATGAAGAAAACATGAAGAGAAAACGTAGCTATACACTTGTTTTGTTTGGCATATATGAAGTTCATGGGACTGTTTGAATGGTAATAACATTTTAATCGGATATGTAAACAAAGGTATAAATTGACATGTTTGAATACATGCCTCAAGTATAAAATTGAAGAGAAAAAAATGACGATCAAAAATGATATTGATCGAAACGTCGTGGAACAAAATAATGAGCGCAATGATAAGGAAGAGGAGGACAAATCAGGAAAATATTTTCTCAGAGCATATACTTGTATAGGATAATAATAATCATTATAGACTGAAGAAAATCACATAAATATTATACTGTGATATTACGCCAATAACACTGGATATTAAACCTAAAAGATAAAAAAGCTCAAAGAGAAGTCAGCACTCACAAAAACAAATTTTATCGTAATCAACTTAAACTATTTTTGGAGTTGGAACATTCAAAGAAATAAAAAAAAAATGATTTTGACAATGATGAATTCAATTAAATGAAAAAGTGGATATCCTCGAGAAGTAAAAATTATTGCTTTAGAAATGGGTAAGGAATGGTTCAAAGGCAACTTTTAACATTATGCATGTGTTATTTTAATGCAATATAAATCACAAACTGTAATCTATATATCTACAATAATCCTTATTTATTATTTTATTCATGCTCTATTTAACCTCTATCGAATAGAATAGATATAGATTTTCTCCTCTGTATTCATGAGAAAGAAAAATCAACGGACCGTATACAGCTAGCTGATCGTAACTTAGGTCTAGTTTTATATTTTATTGATTATTATATTACAGATTAAAAGGGAATTTCGAATAATCAACACGTTATTTCCATAATTGCTGCAGTCAATTAATGGTATCTTTTCTTTTTTGCTTCTCCTCTAAAGTGAATTTGCATTTCAATTGCCCGGAACCTCAGATATAATTGATTGAAAATATATGATACCTGATGCCATTGAGCAAGCCATATTACGATGAAAGCTAGTTAGTATTCGAAAACTTGATGGGAATGTCTTAATAGTCTTCGAAGACATGAACAGTGAATTAAGGTTGAGTGTTCAAGAATCTGTACTTTCTTAAACGAAACATCATCATCATCTTAAACCCATGCGAGTCCACTGCTGGATATAGGTCTCCTTCAGTCTTTTCCATCTGTCCCTATTTTGTGCGTCCTGCATCCAATTGCTACTAACACGTTTCAGGCCGTCAGTCCATCTGGTGGGTGGGCGGCCCCTACTGCGGAACGCTTCTTGCCTTGGTCTCCACTCGACAATACGTCTTGTCCATCGGTTGTCAGATAATCTGGCAACGTGCCCCGCCCAATTCCATTTTAATGCAGCAATTCTTTCTATAGCGTCGATTGTCCCTGATCTATTTCGTATTTCTTCATTTGGGATCCGGTCTCTAAGAGACTAACCCAAACTAACCCAAACTAACCCAACATCCGGCGCTCCATAGCTCTCTGGGTTACACGGATTTTGTCTACGACCTTTCTTGTGAGTGTCAATGTTTCCGCGCCATAAGTAAGAACAGGCAGCACACATTGATTGAAGGTTTTCCTTTTCAGGCATACGGGCAAGTCCGACTTAAATATATAATTTAATTTGCCAAATGCTGCCCAGGTTAATCCTATGAGACGGGGGAGCTCACAAGTTTGATTATCCCTGCCTAGTCTAATTTCGTGTCCTAAATATTTATATGACATAGTCTGCTCAATATCTTCTCCAGCGATAGACACATTACGGTTTAGAACCAGATTCGTCATCATTTGTGTCTTGGTCATGTTGATCTTCAGTCCGACCTCGAAAGACGCCTGATAGAGCTTTTCCAACATTGCTGTTGCATCATCCATACGATCGGCTATGAGGATGATGTCGTCTGCAAATCTTAAATGACTAAGCTTCTCTCCATTTATGTTGATACGATGTTCATACAGGTCTGCCCTCTTACAAGTATGTTCCAAAAGTGTCGTGAATAACTTTGGAGAGATGGTGTCTCCTTGCCGTACTCCTCGCTGTATAAAGAATTTGTTTGTTTCTTTTCTTGTTCGGATAGTCTTACACTAGCCGTGGCGCTTTGGTAGATATATTTGATTAAGTTTATGTGCGAAAATCTATCCGACACTCTTTCAACGCTGTCAGCATTTTCTGTTGGTTTATGGTATCGAAGGCTTTCTCATAATCTACGAATATCAGCGCCAAGGGTTTGTTGTACTCTGCAGATTTCTCTATCAAATTCTTTATCACTAGTAGATGGTCGTTGGTACCATACCCCGATCTGAATCCAGCTTGTTCTCTGGGCTGATAGAAGTCAAGCCTAGCCTCCAGTCTCTTTGTAATAATTTTTGTGAAGAGCTTGTATATGTGCGACAGTAGACTGATAGGGCGATAGTTCATTAGTTCCGTTATGTCTCCCTTCTTGTGCATTAGAACAATTACTGCATTGTTCCAATGTGATGGGGTGGTTCCTTGGTAGATACACTCGGTGAAAAGCTTCGCCAAAGTCTGGATGATTTTATTCCCGCCCAGTTTAATTGCCTCTATCATCACACCGTCCTCTCCGGAGGATTTGTTATTTTTCATTTCTGAAAGTGCCGTTTTTACTTCGAATGTTGTTATTTCTGGCATTTCCTCTGATCCCTGATTTATGATCTTGGGTATGGGTTGATCTTGACTTTCTTGGCTCTCATCGTCTCTCCTATACAATTCGCGATAGAAGGACTCAACAACCTCGAGGATTTCTATTCTATCTGTAGTAATGTTTCCTTCTTTGTTTTTTATCCTGTACATGTTTTTACTACCTGTGTTGTTCATAGTTCGTCTCAGAACTTTCAGACTTTAGTTTTCCTCTATCACTCTTGTTATCTCTCTTGTGTTTGTTTCTCTTATGTCTCTTCGAATCGATCGGTGGATGTCTTTATTCAATATCTTCATTTTTGTGTAATTGGAGTCGTATTTTTTGGTCAGCTGTCTTCTTTTATTTAGGAGCTCCCTGGTGTTTTGGCTTAGTTTTTCTTTATGATTCGTGGCTACCGGACAGCATTCCTTTTCTGTTTCTTTCAGTGCATTTGTTATTTTATAGCTTGCTTGCTCTATATCCCCTAGACCATGTTCTGAATTTTGTAGATGTCTGGCTAGTGTTTCTTCGTATTTGTCATTGTTCTCTGGGGGAATCCATTTCTTCTTTCGTGATTTCAAGATCATCTTGGTTCTTTCCATTTTTACATTTAATCGTACCTTTGCTCGGATTAATCTGTGATCTGCCTATTGAGAATCTGTTGAGCACTTCGATGTTTTTGATTATTTCTTTTTTGTTCTCTATGATAAAGTCTATCTCATTCTTGGTTTTGCCATCTGGGCTTATCCATGTCCATTTACATTGAGGTTTTTTGTCAAAGAAGGAGTTCAACATGTGTAGGTTTTCCTGGTGTAAGAAGTTTAGTAATATTTGGCCTCGCTCATTTCTCTCTCCATATCCATATTTACCCATTGCTACCTCTGTATGATCTTGCTTGAAACCCAACGAAACATATTCGTCAGCAAATTGATTAGCGATGTATGTTTGATTAGTATAATAATTGCATGTGTATTCATAGATTCAAAAGTTTCCATTACCCTAAATCTCCAAAAATACATTGGGCAAAAATGAAAGGGGTGAGGTCATTCTAAGAAAAAAAAGTTCCAATGAACAAAGGTCCAAAAACGCATAGTTTTTTCTTAAAAATTGATGTTATCTTGCCCGTCCTCAACGCCACTGGACACAATATTTTTTATCTATCAGGTCAAAATTAGCCCCTTAGTACCTAAAACAACGCTGCCAAATTTCAGACAAATCGTTCAAAATTTAACTGAATCAATGAAAAAAGTTGATTTGAAAAAAGTCTTTGCCACCCTGTATCACAAACGATGCGTTTTTGGGCCTATGTTTATTTTAACTTTTTTTCTTGAAATTACCTCAGGAATCAATCCTTTTATTTTTGGCCATTGTTTTTCAAACACCCTGTATATTTTCACCACAAGTTGGACATACACTGTGGGCCAAATTAATTTAGAACCTAGTTTTATCCTTAATAACTTTTTTGTTTGTTTATGGATTTAGATGAATTTTGGATATGATATTGATCAATATGTTCTGGATGTTCCTCCAAAATTGAGTTTTCTAATTTTGGACAGGACCGGACTCACGACGTTTTTATAAAATTGGTGCATTTAAGCTCGTTGCAAAAACTAACTGCGCTACGTACAGACCAACTGACATATTTTTTGAGAAGGACATTAGTGGGAAAAGGTATCCTGATAGTATCAATATTTTAGAACCATAACCTAAGAAACTATGATTTTTTCTATATGATGGTGCTTGTCGGCATAAAAACTATTTCACTTCATATTGATCAAAGTTTTTTAAAATTTCATAGCAACATGTATTGTTTGTTAGAGATTTGTCGATTTTTTCACATTTTAGATTTTTTAATTTGGAAAAAAAAAATAATAACCAATTATTATTTTTTTTTTTCGTTTTTAAACTTTGTTCAATTGCACCCGATAATTTGAAAGAGGCCGAAACATTGCCGTGCATAAATATTCTTTTCCATTAATCGTTTGATCGAGATTTTATCTTTCATAGATAGAACCATCTCTACGTATTCAAAATCAAACAGGCAAACTCTGGAATCTCAAAAATGTTAACAATTTTCAACAAACAATCCACGTTGCGATGGAATTTCAAGAAATTTTGATCAAAACGAAGTGAAATAGTTTTAATGCCGACAAGCACCATCATATAGAAAAAATCATAGTTTCTTAGGTTATGGTTCTAAAATATTGATATTATCGGGATACCTTTTCCCACTAATGTCCTTCTCAAAAAATATATCAGTTGGTCTGTACGTAGCGCAGTTAGTTTTTGCAACGAGCTTAAATGCACCAATTTTTTAAGACGTCGTACGTCCGGTCCTGTCCAAAATTCGAAGACTCAATTTTGGAGGAAAATTCAGAACATATTGACCAATATCATATCCAAAATTCATCTAAATCCATAAACAAACAAAAAAGTTATTAAGGATCAAACAAGGTTCTAAATTAATTTGGCCCACAGTGTAGAGAGAATGTGGAAATGTGTATTGAAAAAATTATTTACCTATGCAAAGAGAGAAGTTGAGCTATTCAAGTGTTATTCTCTTTTGATGCAGAAATTGATGAATTCATCAGCCACATTGATCAAAGCATTTTATTTATAAATCTTTGAGTAATAACCTTGCTTGATCAAGATCTAAATACTTGATCCACATAAACACAAATGATCTACCTCAGCGAAATTAAACTTTCGTCTAACCCTGATCCACAAAACGTTTGACGTTCACAAAACAAGACATTATCGTAAAAATAATTGAATCAATGTCCTTCTACTCTCCCGAGATTATTAATAAATGATTTATTTATGCATGTTCCAATAAAATTTAGTAGACTTGAAAAAAAAATAACAATACATGTTTTGATTACATACTTTTTTGTAAGATTAAAATTCATTGATATTTTCAATAACACAAAGTCAATTATTGTGCGATTCATTAAACTTGCGAAAAAAAATCTAATCACTATCCAATTTGTATTTTGTACAAGTCTATATTGTTCAAAGTAGGTTTAGGTTATACAGAAGAACAAGTTAAGGTAAATACGTTGCGTACGATTTTTTTTCCAGTCTACATGAGCTTAATAGCAGAGAAAATCTAAATTCTGACTATTCGTATATTATACCATATTTTTCTGGTTACATAATAATTATCCAATAGAATAGTCTAAAATAAAGTTCCTTTTCTTCACATATTTTCTGGTGGTCCCTGAAGTCACAGAATTTACAGCTTTTTTCTAAAACTTATATATCGCACAACTTTAATTCTAGGAGCACGTCGTATTTATTGGGGTGGGGTGATTTCAATGAATAGAAAGATACCCCATATTTTTCTTTAATTTTGTTCAGAACGTCCCTGTACATTATTCAACATTTCACGTGTAATTTGACATGACAACATGAATCGTGTGAATGGGCTACATTTTAATCCATAACTCGCTAGTGACTAGTGAATTATGGATTATAACACACTAGTGTGTTATTTGACACTTTACTTGTCCAAAATGACATCAATAATGACAGCTCTAACTACCATGCGTTAGATAATCAAATAATATTCCCGATCAAAATCCTACATTGCTTCTTTCACTATTTAAGCCGCCATTTCGTTATCGATGAAAACTCGACGAAAAATCTTAGGGTCAAAGAGTGCTCGATAAGGTACCGGAACACCCCTCATCCCTATTCAGAAACACGGGGTTGTGCTCCCCTCCGCCAGGGCGTTGGAGTTATTTCTCCACCAAATCGAAAATTGACGGGTATGAGGGCTTTGTTTTAGAAACATTCTAAGCTGGAATTCGGGGTGTTAAGTTTTCGTTGGCCTACCCTGTTAATTGAATGCCGATACTTGAGGGTGATAATCCTTGGATGATTTTAAGACGAAAAAGTTCATATGGACATAGGTCCGCAAGAGCATAGATCTTAAGATACAGGGTGTTGAGATTAAAAAAAAAAGAATTATCATTACTTTTATACTATTCCAGATATCTTTTTGAAATTTGGTACACGTCTTCTATGCATCAATATGCATGGAAATGTTAGAGAAGGCGCCACTGATTTAAAAAAATTGGAAGACACAGCAGGGTTTCACTGCATTTAAGCAGATTTTAATTTTTTTTAACGACGACCGAGACGACAACCATCCGCCGGACGAAAAAAAATCAAGGAGCAAATTGGCTTAGAAATAATTAGAGATCATAATTTTTATTTCCAAAGCAGTGGCGTTCAAGTATTTTCTTCAAAAATATTGAGTGCAAAACCCGTACGGACGCCACTGGTGCAAATAATAAAACTGTTTGTACATCACAAAATGCACATTGATTCGTAGAAGACGTGTACCAAATTTCATAAGCATATCTGAAATAGCATCAAAGTAACTATAAAAAAATCATTTAATTTTTAAAATTTCAACACCTTTTATCTTGAAAATTAGGTTCTTGCGGACCTATGTCCATATGAACTTTTTGTCTCAAAATCATTCAAGGATTATCACCCTTAAGTATCGACATTTAATTAATAAACATCCTGTATATTTATACTGGATTATAGTACATATTTCGAATATATTTTGTCCTAGATGTTTCGCATGAAAACAGAAACACTTCTCTGCAAAGATTTTAACAAAATACTTTCAACCAAAAGCTTTAACAAATGGAAAACTTTTTTATTATCAATTTTAGAGGGGTAGCGTTGTAGCGTAGCCAAAAAGCTAATTTAACCTAGGAGTAAACTACCTCTGATTTCAATTTTTAAGGAAAATTTTATTTGAAAAAATTGTTCAAAATCACACTCAAGTGATATACGAAATTTCATGTTAAAATTTCACTTTTTCAAACATTCCAAAACCTTTTACACCTTTTCCCTAGGTGAAAAAACACATAATTTCTAGATGAATCAGATTGTTTTTTGATAAATAATACTTTTTCTCTCTAAAATCGATAATAAAAAAGTTTTCCATTTGCTAATACGTTAAAAAATTGTGAAATTTTAACATGAAATTTCGTTTATAATTTGAGTATGCGATTCTATGAACAAATTTTTAAAATAACATTTTCCTTGAAAAATAAAAATAGAGGTACTTAACTCCTAGGTAAAATTCATTTCTTGGTTACCCCGAATAATGTTTTTTTTTTAAAAGCAAAACTTTTTATGAAAAATATTTCTTTCGGTAAATCGATAATAAAGAAGTTTTCCATTTGTTAACTTAATTAAGGCACAAGCTGACGAATAATTAATAGTTATTTATGGTTCTAGTGCGTTGTGTTGAAAATGAGTCACGCGACAAAATTAAAATATATATTTAAAAATAAATTCTCGAATGACTTGTGGAATATAACGCACAAGTGCCATACAATGTCTTATCCAACAAATGAAGTAAATAGTTTTTCATGAGATAATTATCACATGATATAAGTTTCAGTGTCAGAATGACTAGACAGTGACATGTTTACATTTTGGTCAGAAGAGGTTATTGTTTGTTTGGTTGCCACGGAAACGGGAGTTATAATCCATAACTCACTAGGGACCAGTGCTGCTAAAAAAAACGACTGATTGATCTGCAAAAAGGGGGCTTTCTCTTAGAAATCGGATTTTTACTCCAAAACCAATGGTTTAAAGTTCCTAGATTTCACAATATCAACAAAAATAAGTGCATACACAGCAAATGCCAAGCAACTTTTGGTTCACGTCATAATTGCCACCAAGCGAGTTATTATATGTGTTTTGCAGGTGACCAAATTTGGCCACCAGCAAACTTCATAACAACGTGCTTGGTGGCAATTATGACGTAGATCGAAAGTTGTTTGGTATTTCCAACGCAAAGTGTTGAGTAAAGGTGGAACCAGTTTGCAATATATGAAAGTGCGGCTTGCTTCCAGGTGAATATCAGAGTATCGATACAAAGCTAAGAAGATATTTCTTTAGATCGTCGATACCGAATTTTGCTACACAAAAAATTAAAGCCTAGGTCTAGGTATAGTTTTTCAGGTATATTTTCTCCAACGATCATTTTTCACTGGTGACTTGATGATTTTAAAAGTAATAAAAATATCACAGACGTATTACAAAAAATCAATGATGAAATAACGAACATTTATAGTTTTAGGAAAAAGTAGAGTGGACGGACAACTAACGCTCTAGAATAAGACTCCAATTTCTTAAAAATAAATCACGTTTCCGTCTGGTTTTGAAACGCCATTTGTCCACCATACTCTTAGTTCAATGAAATTATAATGAGACTTGAACTATTTGGAAAATCCGTTCTATGAACCAAGAAATTCACGTCAAATATTCATTTTATTAAACAGTGATCCCAAATATTCATTTTATTCATATTATATTTCTGTATCAAATTGCAATTTCATTCGGTGCATCATGACTTTAGTTACTATTGCATGTATCGAGTCACTTAAAACAGGTACAGGTAGCGCATATGACATGACATTCTTATCAGTATATGGAATTAAAAAATGTCGAAATAGTAACACAATAGTCATAGTGCGAGTCATACATTGAAATTCCGTGTTGATCTTGCTATATTACAAAATACCGATATAACGCATAAGTGCATTTTTTTAATCAATAATAAGCACTAACCTTTCTTCAACAGTCAAGTTCTGCAGTTCAGGTACCCAGCACCAATGAGTTTCAGGAACTAAAGTGATGAAGATTTGCGAAAAATATACCCAAGCGACGAAGAAGGCGAAAGGTATCATCATCAGGAACAAGAATATTTGATAATATCCAAATGCACCAATATGTGGAAACAGATCGTCAAAATCAAAACTATCCCCTTTCTGGGGATCTTTTTCGCTAGTTTTGCTCGCGTCCTTTTTCGATTTTCCATTATCATTGTGGTTTTGATCAGCTTCAAAGGCTTTGTTGGAGTATCTGAAAATAGTTTTGTTTTTGTATCTAGTGGGTGATAAAGAATGGATAAGTGCAAACCTAGCTATTAAGTTGGATATTAATATTATTAGAATTATCAACATAAAAAAAATCAAAGTTTGCGTGAAGGCGTGTACACTGCTTTCAATTTAATTTGCCACACTTTTAGAAGGCTGTTAAATATTTATTATTTAAACAATAAAAAGATTTGAAGAATATTTCATAAAGTTTTGTGCTATAGAGTCAAAAAGTTTCTTAACGGTCAAATGTCAAAATTATTGACATAACTTACTTTTTTTAAAATGGTCATTACATATTTAGAAAGGCGTTTTTTTTTATCACGAAAATATAGCACACTAACCCGCGTTTCATTTCCTTTATGTTTCAATTCTTTTTCCTCCCGCTGATCGTATATTCCATAGAACCTTCTTAATAACAAAACAGTTCTTTTTTGATTCATGTATTTTTTTTTCATTTTTTTTTATTTTTTTATTTTTTTTTTCTCCCGCTGGTCCTATACCCCATAGAACTACATATTAGCAACACAGACTATTACATTTTTTTATTCTTTTATTTTTTCATTTTTTTTTTCCAAAACCATCCTTGGGTTGAGGCTAATAACTGTGCACATCATCAGATAATTCTGTGCTTCGGTTCAAAAGCCTTAGGGATAAAAACACAAAGACTTTCACATTTATGTATAAGATAATAATAACACAGATTTTTTTTTTATTCATTTTTTCATGTATTATTTTGTTTATGTCTTTGGCCGTATACCCCATAGAACCTACATAATAACAACTTTCGAACATTGAACCACTAGAACAAGCATATTAGCATAGCACCCCGAACGTACACGATTGGTTTGAGTCGATAACATTCTGTTTTTGTTTATTTTTATGTAATGTTATTTTGACTCATTTGTGATAATATCTCTACAATCCAACCCTACATGAAGAAGCTCCACAAACACAGCACTTTTTTGGTATAATTGCCACACTAAATCTTGTTCTCGAGCACAAATGAATTATTTTCAACTGGAAAATGACAACAACCGTCACTTTGAAGCATCTATCAACGTCATGGCAACGCATTTCAAATAGCTCGATTGATGCCCAACGTTGCCGTTTGTGAGAAAAAATCCTCTTATCAACTTTTTAGTGTAAAAGATCAAGGAAAATCGTTCGAGTATTCAACGACAAGTAGTATAAGCGAAGAAAAAAAGGCTACACTCTCCTTGAATATTGAAGAGAAATACATTTATTTGATGATGGTGAACTTCAAGTCATTGTTATTGAATTGGTGACAGAAAATCTGGTGATAGGAATTTCAAGGAATTAAATATGGCAAACAAGGAGCTTGCTTTTCCCCTTACCCCCATGTTCAAATTGACAACAACACAGTTTTTATTATAATTTCAATAATTAATGTATTTTTTTTTACTTTTTGATTTTTTTTTTCTCCCGCTGGTCGTATACCCCATAGAACCTACATATCAACAACACAGACTTGTTTATTATTTTTATTTTTTCTATTTTTTTATTTTTTATTTTTTTTTTCCTAAACCATCTTTGGGTGGAGGCTGCCGATTGTGCAAATTTTCAGATAATTCTGTGCTATATTCGTTCAAAAGCCTTAGGGATAGAAACACACAGACTTTCACATTTATATATAGTGCGGCTCTAAAAGGTCCCCCCCTCTTTTTTTTTTTTGATGTGTGCGCCAAAAATTTTGAAACTTGGCATACTTTTATCGCTGTCGAAATACTACTTTTTGATGTAACTGACGTACTTTTAGTATTCAAGATGGCGGCTGAGCGCCATTTTGAAACATTTTTTTGAATGGAAAGGGGGGTCGTGTGACACCTCATTTTGAAGATCCTGATAAGTACTTTATAACCCTAGAATATTGAGTCGATATCTTCAAGAACTACAAAATGGCGGTACATTTAATTACTACATTGATACATACACTTTTTGAAAAAATGAAAAGTTCAATTCAAAAGATGGTTTTTTGACATATTGGTCATTTATTCCCAACCCAAACTTTATGTTAAGAATATTTCCAGCATCTTTTGAATTGAATTTGACAATTTTTTTAAAAAGTGTATGTATCAATGTAGTAATTAAATGTACCGCCATTTTGTGGTACTTAAAGATATCGACTCAATATTCAAGGGTTATAAAGTACTCATCAGGATCTTCAAAATGAGGTGTGACACGACCCCCCTTTCCATTTAAAAGAATGTTTCAAAATGGCGCCCAACCGCCATCTTGAATACTAAAAGTACGTCAGTAACATCAAAAAGTGGTATTTCGACAACAATTAAAGTATGCCAAGTTTCAAAATTTTTGGTGCACACATTAAAAAAAAAGGGGGGGACCTTTTAGAGCCGCACTGTATAAGATATGCCCTATCTATTCAATAGTTGAGAGTAGGTAGGGCTTCGCGAGACCTCAAGACTAGTCTTGGTCTTGGTGACAAGACCAAGACCAAGACTTAAAAATCTTCTCAATACCAAACCAAGACTTGACGTTCAACACCAAGACCAAGACTCTATCTCGAGAGTCTCATCTTGGTCTTGGTCTTAAAAAAAAAATCGACGCAGTATTAATTGAAATCAGCATCAGAGAGAATATAACACTGTTATATTCTCTCTGATCAGCATCTACTTTAACTGTCGTGCGGGGGGAAGTACTGAAGTGGCGCACTATAAGTTTTTTAAAAAGGAAAGTTTGAAGAGTTTTTAGCTTTCCAGAATTCCATGGCGCATTTTGGCATTAGTATGAACTTTTTTAGGAAACTATTTTATACTCCTCTCTTAAAAAAATCATACAAAAAGGGAGGAGGTTTTGGCATAAGTCTGGACATTTTCAGTAAACTATTTTATACTCCTCTTAAAAAAAAAGTGCTGGTAAATCTGGGAGATTCTTAGGTGAAGCAAAATATGTGGATGTTAAAAGAGTGAATTTCAGACATCCTCAACTTCATATTTGGCATCGGACACGAAAATTAAAACCTAACATCTATTTTTGGTTTTTACAGAGGCAAGGCAAGACGCAGATATTTTTTCGGTTATAACTTGTACTGAAATCGGTAGATCGGTAGACATAGCAGCGCTCTCAGGTACACCAACCCCGCATCTCACACAAACTAACGCAAAATGAGCTATTAACGCTTCTCGGAAAACATTGTTTGGCCTGGATGCCCAGATAGGTTTACTCTTATGGTTGAAATAAAGTAGATCCCGTTTAAATTGGCCGAATACACATTTACAATGAAGAAAAATCCCCTAAAATTGGGAAAGACGTACGTCGATGTCGCATGCTCTAAAGCAAGTTAAGTGTAAACGGACAACTTCTGTTTCTTACAGCTTGTAAAAATCGTACCGCCATCCCAGGTAAGGTAATAATAGGCGATAAGGAACAATATCTGTCTCTTTTTGTGAGTACAAAACCGTATATCTTTCGCGTTTTTCTTTATTGTGAATGGTCTGCATTTATTTTAGTGCCAAACTAGACGAGCTGTGCTATGGGGATTTTTTTTTTTCGGTTCAAAATAATTATTACGATTCTGAAGAAGCATTCACTGATTGACATTTTATGAAAAACACCTATTGTAGTATTGTTATGTTATAATGTGTATTTTGAAAATTTGGTTTATATTTTTTTCAATACCATCAAGGCTAAGACCAAGTCTTGGTCTTGGTCTTGCAAAGCCCTAGTTAAGAATAACTTGATATACAGGGTGTTGCCTAACCTCTGTGACAAAATGAAAGGGGTGATTCTTCGCTTAATTTTCAGACGAAAATGTGGTATAACTTTTTTTCGAATTTCGCTTTGTTTCCAAAATACAGGGTGTTTATTTTTTTTATTATTATTATTCATTTTTATATATATTTTTTTGTATTTATTTAGTGTTTTTGAATTCTCCATTAAAATGATTATAATTGATTGCTGTATTTGTTAGAAAATTCAACATCAGCGATAAAATTACTTTTTGCGTCAAAACTTACTCAACTAGATTTAATTTTTTATCTCAAAAATTAGGCAAGATACGATAAAAATTCAAGAGATCAAAAAGTTGCGTTTTTAGTTGAATAACCTGAGAAAAAAATAAAATTGACACAAAAAGTCAGTGGCGTACATTTTTTTCCCAATAATATTGGTTGAAGTGCTGCTCGGGACGCCACTGTATTCGATAATTTTTATTTGTTCATGGCAAAATGAGCCTGTTATCACTATAAATACCGTTACCAAACTTCAACAAAATCGAGTAAAAGATAAATTAATTAAAAATAAAAAACTAATCAAAAAAAAAATTAAACACCCTGTATTTTGGAAACAAAGCGAAATTCGAAAAAAAGTTATACCACATTTTCGTCTGAAAATTAAGCGAAGAATCACCCTTTTCATTTTGTCACAGAGGTTAGGAAACACCCTGTAGATCAGATTGCAATAATTGTAATCGACAGGCGTGTTTTATTTTGTTTCCAATAATTGTTATAGTTCTTGTTCTGAATATCTACTAAGATATAGAAGATTTTCTGGTTTGTAACAGCATTTTAATAAATTACTCAAATCAAGAAGTCACACATTCATTTATTTTTACCAACTTACTGTCATAGGAACAGTATTCACGTATAACATTCAACAATAATAATTCGAGTGCAACCATGACAATTATTGAAAACAAATGAATAAACTCGTGTATCTTCATGCTGAAAAATTACAATAATTTTAATCATATTTATACAAATTACCATTGAAGAGAAAGGGCACGTGTGATGTTTTTCCGTTATCAGAAATATGATGCCTTTGTAAACATCCAATGATATACAGGGTGTCCGGAAATGATGAGCAAAAAAACAGGGAAGCATTCTACATTCTTGACCGAAAATGAATGCTACCTTTTTCTATAACATTTTTTTGATAATTGATTATTAACGGACTTACTACAGTATTTGCAGTTTTTTGGCCATGCCTCTTGCCACGCTCATTATATTTTAATAAAATCTCGTATTTGGAGCTTTTTCAGGATGAGATATCCAAATCTGCCCAACGTTTTCGCATTTTGTAGAGGGCGCCACATACGAACCTATACTTTGATTTGAATGGTCCTAACTTTTTTGTGCTACACTCTCTGCGTTTTTTGAGTGAATATTTTTATTCTTCCAACGTTTTGACATAAAAAAGGTATACTACTTTTATTTCGAAAAAATTCAACCGTTTTTGCGAAATACGCTAAAATAACTTTGCTAGCATGTGATGAATACGAAATTATTTTAAGTTATTTTCAACTTTTAACATACCTAGCATGCTTTGAAATCATTTGCTATAATTTGTCGTTGAAACAAATTTAGAATCAGAATTAGTTTTCACAGTTAGTAATTTTTCACATCATTCAATTTTTTTTTATTTTCAGTATTTTTGTCATTCACCACCATCAGCATAACAACAAACTTCAGAAAAATTACCAACTTTCAAAACTAATTTTTCCGAAACTTGTTTCTACGGCAACTACAGCACATGTTTTCAAAGCATGCTATGTTTAAGGTTGGAAATAAAATAAAACGATTTTTTTTATTCATTACAAGCAAGCAAAGTTATTTTAGCGTTTTTCTCTAAAACGATTATTCATCGCAACAAAAGAAGTATCCCTTTCTTATATCAGAAGGTCGAAAAAATAAAAATATTTGGTCAAAAGTCACATACAGTGTAGCACAAAAAAGTTAGGACCATTCAAATCAAAGTATAGGTTCGTATGTGGCACCCTCTACAAAATGCGAAAAAACGGTGGGCAAATTTGAATTCCTCATCCCAATAAAAGCCTCAAATATGAAATATCGTCCAAATAATATAAGCGTGGTAAAAGTTATTGCAAATAAACTGCAAATAAAATGCAACTTCAACACCCTGTAGCTCCGTCAATAATCAATTTTCGAAAAAATATTATAGGAAGATTGTCTAGAGTTCTCACCTGAATTTTTTGCTCGTCATTTCCGGACACCCTGTATAGCGTGTGCCATTTTGAAAAAACTATGCTGTCAATAATTTTGACATGACAAAAAATATTTGACTCAAAACTTCACGAAAAACTCACTTAAAATACATATTTTACAGCCTTTTGAAAGCGTGACAAATTAAATTGAAAACACTGTACTATAATGATGCAAACAAAATTTAGGTAGATGGGTATCTATTCTTAATTAATCATCGGATCATCGCTTAGTAGCAATTTGATTTTTTTTATATGAAACTACCAAAACTTAAAAACCGTTTTACATAACTCAGGAGTATTTGGATTTTTTTTTATCTCTGTCTAGGTGGCAAGATGAGCAAATTTGCCATGACTTGAACTTCGCTGTATCTCTTATCATTTTCAAGATACCAATGGTAAACATCGAATTTGTTATATCTTGTATATAATCATAGATATAAAAAAGGCATACTATTGAGTAGTTCTTGTTTATATTATTTTCTGCTTTTTCTTGAAAAAAAATATAAATATACTAACTACAACACCTTAAATTTTAAGATTTATCTTCTTTAGTAAATCTATTTCATTTACCTTTATTTTACTATTTTGTATGTAAAGGACATTATTAACAAATACAGAGAAATAAATACAAAATCTTTAATCCCGTTATGGTGCAGAAAACGATTTATCAAGCGTTTTCTGTAAAAATGCGAAGACGGGTTCTTTACCTAATACCCCCCTAATACCATTTAACAAATAGTAAAAAAAAAAAAATACTGATAAAGTAAAAAAAAATGAGGTTCCATTCACATTAATCCACTTGTACCTGACTGAAAATTTCAATTTGATTAGTTTTTATTTTTGGACACACTGTATAAGTTGATAAGTTCATTAAGATTAGGATATAAAATATGACTGTAACGCAAGTTTCGCTTCCATAACTTGAATACTCCCTTAGTATTATTTGGGACATAAAATTAGATTAGATTTTGAGAAAATACAAACTATTTAAAAAACCTTGAGATATGGACATCATAAACATTATCAACACATACACTTTTTTCATCAGAACATCAAAAAATTCAATAGAACCCCCTGTTTTCTTTCAAAAACAAGCAACTTTGATACACCTTGTGTATAATATGAAAATAATTTTATAGGCCCATTACTAAAATATTTTATCCATAGACCAGTGGCCTAAAATGACCCCAATTCAGTGAACAAAAAAACAAAGGATAAGTTTTCGAAACAGAAAACAAGGTCCATTTGATAAAGATACAAAAAATTCGGGAACGTGTAGAGCACAGGTCTGTTATTAAAGTATCTTCGACCACGACCACCAATTTTGGCTAACCCTCCGCCAAACACTCTGATTAATGTCAGTTATCTATAGAGTTAAAATAATCATAATTGATGCAGTAAATATCAATCCAATCCGTATGAAAATTCCAAGTTAAAACAAATCAATAAGGAATACCATAATCAATAGCTCAGCCCCAATGGCCCGCACTTACCCAGATAAAGAATTCTGCATTTCCATTTTATCTTCACAACTACTACGATCTTCGCTACTCCTTTGTGGTTGATCAATTTTTTCTTGAGGAGGCATATCTATATTTTCACGAAAACAAACCACCACAAAAAATCAATGTTAAAGTATTTTATCAAACTACCGGTATGAAAATCGAAAAAATAAACAGATCGGAGGGCTAGCACATACAGCAATATGTGAATTCCCCAACCGCGGCAAAAAATTGACGGACTGAAAGATCTTGCAAGAGAACTTATGATTTTATACTTGTTTGGCTATGGGTATAGTTTGTTGCGGTTTAACCTTGTACATTGTAGAAATATCATGCAATGTCTTTACCAAGTGAAGATGAAGAGCGCAGACATTGTTGCCAATTTACTATGGTTTATATGCTTGTTAAGTTGGTTCGATTCTTCTTGAGAGAAGACTCGAGAGAAGATGAGTCAGAAAATTCATGTCTACCTTGGTCAATTTGAAAACTTCCTAATCCGACTAACGGGACCCGATCCGAATTTTCTTTCAAGGGGGAGAAATGTGCGCCTATTTTCAACTTTGCAACATCACCCCCTGAGCAAGGGGATATTCATCCCCAAAATAATAAATATTGTGAAGAGGGGTCTATACTTTATTTTGAAGGCCCTTTGACCCTGGTCACAACTGCTGAGTTTTCAAGTCTCTGCTCTCATTTGATCACAAAAAGTAGACGAATCAAATTTTATTTTTTTTACAAAAACAAAGCGACAGCCGAAAAAATGTATAATACATTTTTGTGATGATACATATCACAGCTTGTGAAAAAAATGGTTTAAATTTTTTTATTCATTAAATAATTAACCAGCAGAGTTAACTTCTCCAGACAAAAGAAAAACTCGGTTTGATTTTCCAACCTTTTGGCATATATACAGGGTTAGGAGAAATTACCAGAACGGTCGATTATTTCAAAAGATACACGAGTTGAAAAAAAATGTCTCATTCAAAAGTTGTGAGGCTTTAATAAATCTACATATACGTGATAAATTGGAATATACAGGGTCGGCCATTAAGTAATGGCAGATAAAAGTTGCATTTTTTTAAATGGAAGCCACTTTATATTAATGAATATTTCAATTCTTCCTTCAATTTTAAGAAAAAAAAAATTATACATGATGCTCCTGAATCTAGTCGTTATCGAGCTATCGCGTTTTATAGATGACATTTTTGCATCTTCGACATGCTATAAAACCCAAACGGTTTGAGAAAGAGAAAAACTGTCTGCTCTTGCAAGTCTCAACTTTTGAAGAGCTTTTCAAGGACATTCAATTAATTCTTGTCGGTGAAAACTGTATACCATTTTTCTCTATCTTGAACCGTTTGAGTTTTATAGAATTGCTGCAAAAAATCCAAAATCGTGCTTTTCGATCTATTTTGAAATGTAACATATATACACCTAGCAAGTTAATGTTAACTACATTACAGTTACTGAATGTGAAACAAGTTGTTATGTATAGAACATTCATAGTAATATTTAAAATGAAAATGGGTTTACTACCTGATTACCTTAATAGAGAAATAAAGCTAGTCAGTGAAATACATGAGTATAATACGCGTAGTGTCAGGGACTTTTATGTGGATACTACTCGACTTAGTAAAACGAAAAACAGTTTATTTTTCAAAGGATTTATAGATTATAATAAACTGTCAAGTGATATTAAAAATTGTGATGATATTTCTAGCTTTAAAAAACACCTCCTAGCAGTTTTAAAATAGTGTACACCTGTTTATGTTTATTTGCGTTTATTGTTTTTTTTTTTGTTTATATAAAAACTTTTTCACTACTCTTCAACATAGCATATTTTTGGATTGATGTTTATTGAAATTTGTAAATTTTATAGCATTTGCTAAATAAACGATTATTATTATTATTTCAGAAATTGAAAAATGTTATTTTCAAATCGCGATATCTTGATAACAATTTAATCTAGGAACAAAATGTGTATCACAATTTTTGCTCAAAATTGAAGGGAGAATCAAAATATTCATCAATATACAGGAGGTTGCATTGGAAAAAACGCAACTTTGATCTGCAATGACTCTATGCCAGACCCTGTATATTCCAAATCATGACAGATATGTAGATTTTTAAAAGTCTCACAACTTTTATATGATACCGTTTTTTTTCTGTCCTCTGCCCCACAAATAGTCCAGGAGGCAGTAAAAATTTTTGGTTCTTATTTTCCCAGTCGCTTTTTAGTGCCAAAAAAAAGAATTTTTAAGTGTGGCTAAAATTTGTGGATAGAATCAAGACCTTTAAAACAATGCAGGTCCACTGACTTTCCCATTCATAGATATTTAACATTCACTAGAGAGAAACAAAGTTTATTAAAACGGCAGTCTGGCTTATTGCAGATAATGGAATGTGAGTCTGCATGGCTGAGAATTTGCGGGTTCAACAATTTTTATTTGCCAGTAATGTTATTAAAACTCACAGATTTAAGTCAAACTATTTTTTTTTACTCAACTTCAGTTCACCTCTCACCACTAGAACTATTTTTATCACTGACAAAAAAATACGTTATAGAGCACACCGGTGTTGTGACGCATTTTCCACCACACGGAAACCCCCCTCCTAAATAATGAAAATTCCTTAAAATTACTATCAATTACTGACGTTCTGAAATTCTACATTTTTATACCTTTTTTTGCACTGAACTGAGAAAATACTCAATCGAAGTATTCCTGGATTGGAGAGCCTGCTATCCATCCACCAAAAATTAAGAAGCAATCCGACACAAATCCGAAGAAAATCTCTTTATTGATTTATTGAGAGGAATCTCCAATCAATACTTCATCACTCATCTTTCTCAGAGTCGGCGAGACTCATGAAGCTACTCGGCTCAGAGGAAACAACAGAGATAGGGCTGTTGAAAAGGGAAAATGGCACATGGACTAACAATAGGGAGGAAACACTACACCTACTCCTCCAAACTCACTTTCCGGGAGAAAGCACCAACTCCCCCTCACTAGCTCCCCCCCCCTATCCTCATGGCTGACTGGGATACGGCGAATAAGATCGTCACCGACGAATCCATAGAGTGGGCGCTAAGTGAGTTTAGTCCATACAAGGCAGCAGGACCTGATGGGATTTTCCCGGCGTTGATGCAGAGAGCCGAGCCTCTGCTAAAACTAACACTTAAATCCATCTTCCGAGCCAGCATCGCCTTGGGACACGTCCCAGATCGATGGAAAACCGCTAAGGTGGTATTCATCCCAAAGGTTGGTAAGGAAGACTACGGACTACCAAAATCCCACAGGCCAATCAGTTTGACATCTTTCCAAATGAAAACACTACAAAAGATGATCGATAGGTATTTGACGGAGGAGATTCTTTCGATATCTCCAATTCACAGGAGCCAGCACGCCTACTGAAAGGGTAAGAGTACGGACTCGGCTCTACATGCCGTAGTGCACGGAGCTAATCCTCTTCACAAACAGGAGGAATCTCAATAAGTTCAAACCAGTAAACCACCCACTTTGTACAAGATGCCGCTAGCACTGAAACAGGAGGTCAAGTACCTCGGGGTGGTCTTAGACAGTAAGCTAACGTGGAAACCCCATATTGAAAGGACAGTTGAAAAGGGCATAGCCACAATGTGGATGCTGCGCCGAGCGGTGGGTAGGCGGTGGGGCCTAAAACCACACGTCGTTCACTGGCTTTATCGAGCCGTGATCAGACCGAGGATCTCATCATACGGAGCCGTGGTCTGGTGGCCGGCCACCGAGAAAGCCACTAACGAAATCAGACTAACCAGACTTCAAAGGATGGCCTGTCTGAGCATAACCGGTGCAATGAGGACTACACCAGGAGCTGCACTAAACATTCTCCTTGCGCTGCCAGAACTGGCAATCTGGATAAAGAGGGAAGCGATGGCAGGATACATAAATATGTCAGCTCAGGAAGTATGGAAGGATAGAGGCACAGAGGTTGGCCACAACAAGATTAGCTTCTATTGTGAGGCGTGAGATACCGCTACGGGCGGCGGGACTGACAGCCACGGATGGAAGACTCAGACTTCACAGAAGGTTTGAGGTACACCTTCCTTCCAGGGACGAGTGGCGGACCACGCTGGCAGAAACACCAGGTAGCACGCAGATCAGGTTCACCGACGGCTCAAAGGCCAACTCTAAGGTTACAGTAGCCGGAGTATACAGACAAGACAGGAATGCCGGGAAGGCTTTCCCTCTCGGAAAGCTCACCACGGTCTTCCAAGCAGAGGTTTTTGCTATCCTGGAGGTAGCAACTAGGGAAGAGGTTCAAAGGGGAACAGAGGATAACATAATTATCCATTCTGACAGTCAAGCGGCACTGAGAGCATTATGCAAGCCAAGGATCAGCTGCCCGCTGGTTCAAGAATGCAGTGATGCTCTGCTCGCCCTAGGCGAGAGCAAGAAGGTCAAACTGGTTTGGGTACCGGGACATATGGGCATTTTCGGAAACGAACGCGCGGACGAGCTAGCCAGACTAGGCTCTTCATCACCCCAGCCCGGTCCAGAACCATACCTGGGCCTGAGTAAACGACTGATCTCCGAGGCCCTGAATGAGTGGGTTTGGGAGAACACAGTCAAAAACAGGAGGAATAACACGACTTGTAGTCAAGTCAGAGAGATAATCACACATCCCAACAAACCAAGGACGGCCCAATTGCTGAACAAGAGTAGGAAGGCACTGAGCATCATCGTAGGCATTTTGACAGGACACTGCAAGCTCAACCGACACTTGCATTTACTAGGAATAGGCGAATCACCCCTATGTCCCTACTGTAGAAGGGCGGAGGAAACCTCCTACCATCTACTGGGAGTCTGTGATAGGTGGGGTCGCCTGAGGAGGAGGGTCCAAGGAGCGGCAACCATTCCTCGGGTGGAGTTGGGGGACCTGAGCTGGGATGACCTGCTCCGCTTCACAACGAAGACAGGACGACTGGAGTGAAGAGGGTTGGAAGCACGGGGTTGGCGAAAAGGGCCACTAGGCCTACTCGCCGGGCTTTTGTCCCCCCACCCTTACCATTACCATTACCATTCATCACTCATGAAAAGCTTTATGGAGGAAACATGAAAAATATGAAAAACAAAAAGTCGTGGGTGATGAAAATTGTTTATTTCAAGCTGTGAGTCTCTTTTTGTTTCAAAAACAAGAAAAACATGACTTATTACGAAGACAAACAGTGGATCACATTTATTCTTCATGGGAAAGCGTACACCAATATATTCCATCTATTGTCAACCCAGATTAAGAAGAATACTGTGAAGATATGGCAAAAGGAGCAAGACATTCAATAAACAAAGAACTCTGCTGTCTCTTGAATAGATGCCAATCAAAAAATGATGTTCATTCTTGGATCTGTTTATTCATCTTTCCATATGCTGTTATCCACATTTCAAATTTGAAAAATATATCCCCCACTTCTAAAATTAAATCCAACTTAATGGAATGAAAAAGCAAAAAATTCAAGACATGAAGAACCCACTAGAATTCTAAGAACCAAAACAAATAATGATGCTCAAAAATAAGGCAGGACGAACAAGTAAATTATAGTAGTGGGGTCAAGCATCAAGCAATCCATCATATCTTTTAGACCGGGCTCATCTGGTGGGTTGGTGATTCCGCAGCATCAATACTGAACAAGGTACAAGCTTCTCAAATCTTTAATCAGCACTTTGTGTTTTTTCATATCATGTAGTCAGGGGTCTGTTACCTGAAAGAATATGTCCAATTTTTTATGGTGCTGGTCTTTGTTCCTTTAATAAAAAAGATGGAGGGATAAGACCTATAGCAATTGGTTTCTCTGTTTGAGACGCTTGGTTGTCAAAGTGATTTGTTCAAGATGTTATGATCCGCTTATCAACTAGGCTTTGGAACCAAGTGTGGGGCAGAAGCCGCTGCCCATGCACTCCATTCGTCGTTTCATCAATATTCCACATTCCTCTAGTAAA
Organism: Orchestes rusci; assembly: GCA_958502075.1. Lineage (NCBI taxonomy): Eukaryota > Metazoa > Arthropoda > Insecta > Coleoptera > Curculionidae > Orchestes > Orchestes rusci. The sequence continues at coordinate 6,591,962 of OY293306.1, forward strand.
GCAATCCTTAAAATAGACTACATGAATGCTTTCAACTCAGTTAACATAAATGTTGATCTTTCAAAATTTAATGAACATTTTCCACAGTACTCCAGATTTATTCTTCAATGTTACAAAAAACCTTTCATACGGAGAACATATGATCCTCTCACAGAAAGGTGTCCAACAAGGAGATCCCCTAGAACCACGTACCTCTTTTTTGTCTTGCTATTTGATATTGTCATTTCATTGAAATCTAGTATAAATCTATGGTATCTTGATGATGGATGTATTGATTGAGATCCACAATCGGTTTTAGAAAACTTCCAAAATATCATTACTTCTAGTAAAAATATCGGACTTCAATTTAATATAAAAAAATGCGAAATTTGCTTTTTACCAAATGAATCAGAAAAGAATCTGTTGTCAACATTCAAAATTTTAACAATTCCTCCAAATATCTTGAACACTCCATTAGAATCTTTCACATTATTGGGATGTCGCTTCTCTCCAAAAAAAATCCATGCATGAATTAATGTCATCAAAAGTATCTATCTTGAACAAATTCTCAGGAAATCTAGCATTTCTAAATTCTCATACAAGTTTTTTTCTATTAAAACATTCATTTTCTATCCCACGACTTTCTTATTAATTACGTTGTGCTTCTTGTTGGACTAATCAAGAAGACCTTCAAAAATATGACAAAATCCTCAAAAATAATATTTAAAATATTTGTAATATTGATTTTTTGGAAAATAACTCTTGGATATAATGTACTCTTCCTGTTAAATTAGGAGGTTTGGGAATTCGGGATTAATCATCTCTATGTTTCTTAGCATTCTTAGGATCCTTGAATGATGTGTCAATTTTAATGAATTATATTCTGCCTCAAAATATCTTAATTTCTAGATAAAGATTTTGAAATGGCTATAAATAACTGGAACAGAATAAGTAACTCCGATTTTTCCAAAATTATCCAATCAAAAAAACAGAAAGATTAAGATACAATTTTGTGTCAAACAAATTAGAATGGTCTTTTTTCAAGTTTTCAAGACCCAAAAGATGAACAAATTATTCAAAAACTAGGCCGCAAATCGACATTAAAATAATTACTCATGGGAAAAATAATTGCTTTGTATATGATATGAACACAAGGAAAATACAGACAGACAGTAAAATACAGGGTGTTTCCTAACCTCTCTGACAAAAGAGAGGGTGAAAATTCACACCAAATTTTAAGACAAAAATGTATTTTTTTAGGATGTCGCTTTGTTTTTGTTAAAAAAATAAAATTTGATTCGTGTACTTTTCGTAATCAATTGTTGGCAAACATTTTTCCGGTTAGTTATATTCAGTACACATGATAAGGAATGTGTGTTATTTAAACTGAAAAAACGCTTAAAATTTCACTTTTCAACACCCTGTATTTCGAAAACGAAGCGACATTCGAACAAATTTCATACTACATTTTCGTCTAAAAATTTGACATGAATTCTTCCCCCTTTCTTTTGTCAAAGAGGTTAGGAAACACCCTGTATAAGTCATCCTTGCATTGAACAATAGTGGATATAAAAGGTATAAAACAATAAAAAGTTGCAAAAAATAGAAATCGCAATATAATTTTTTTGATAAAACATACAGAGGGTGCATGTTCACCATAAAGTGTCTCCACCCCTGTAAATTTTTTCTTTATCAACCAATTTTCAAGACTTTGTTTTAGTTTGATAGATCTCGACGAACACTTTTTGAGCATATTATGCGAAATAGATTCCAGTGGTGTACTTATGTGTAATCACGATTGTCACAACTTTTGTGAGCGTTCAAAGAGGGTCAAACTTCAGAAAATGTTTTTTTTGTAAGAAAAGAAAAAAAAACCCCGCTGCACAAATTTTCAACGCTCTAATCTACAAGGTGCCCGGATAAAATAGTCCTATGTTTAATAAAAATCGTGAATTAAACCCCATTGTCGCACCACAATGTATTGAGTACCTATTGATGATTTTTTGTTCAAAACACTGATTCAGGAGTTTTATTAACATCTTTGTTGCAAATAAAAACGAGCATGAAAGGCTCGATAAGCAGTGTAAGTATTAAAATAACAACTTAACAAAAAAAAATAACCAAGTTTTTTTTGAAAATGTGTACAGGGGGTTTTTGGGAATGCTGTTTGAAATTTCGTTGTCAATTTTATAAAAAATGCCCGTATATCATTTTATGAAATTTGACCCCCTTTGAACCCCCACAATTATTATAAGTACAAACCTGGAACAAATTTGGCATATTATATTCAAAAAAGTGCTTGTCGAGACCTATCAAACCAAAAAAAAATTTTCAGAAACGGTTAATCAACAAAAATTTTACCGGGGTGTATATGTATATACAGGGTGTTTCAGAATAACATGCTAATAATAAAGGGGGTGATTCTTGAGCTCATTTTAAGAAAAAAAATTCATATGAACGTATGTCCTAAACGCCTTAACTTTTGAGATACAGGGTGTCAAAGTTTTAAAAAATAGATACTTTTTTTACAATAACTTTGTCATTACTGTAGATATCTTTATGAAATTTGAGTCATGTATTTTAGGCATTAATACTCATTCTTTGATGCACCAACAATTTAATTATTCTGACCAGTGCCGTCCATGCGGGTTTTGGTTTGCATATTTTTTGGGAAAAAAGTTAAGGCGTTTAGGACATACGTTCATATGAATTTTTTTTCTTAAAATGAGCCCAAGAATCACCCCCTTTATTATTAGCATGTTATTCTGAAACACCCTGTATAATATTATCACAGTCTTTCATTGAAGCTGGTAAACAATTGAATCCAATAAGACGTTTATACAAAGTTGAATTACAAATTTGACTTTATTAACATTTATGTATGAGATAGGTATAAAGTCTCCTTCATTTCTTGCATTATAGCTATGAGTTAGAAGTACCTACATTGGCAACATAATATTTTCAACTTTGAAAATAAATACAAAAACATTAAAGGACGATTTTTTTTTATGGACAATAAATTGAGATCAGTGGCGGATCTAGTCTGGAGTCAAAGAGGGGGCTTCAATCTTCATAGGCGAAAAATTTAGAAATCTTTGTGGCGCAGGGTTGAGTTGCAAAAATGAGCGTTTCGAAAAAATTGTTCATTATCCAAGCTTCAGATCCGGCGTTTCCAGATTCCCAGAAAAAAAAATTAGAAATTTTTTCTCACTGGTTCTATCGGTTTTTGATCTGCTGAATCCGAATCCAGGGTTTGCCATGACAGGCGTTGCACTAACCCAAACTAACCCATGCATCCCTACAAAAGCTGCATAAATAACCTTGATCTTCGCTATTTTGGCACGACACTTTTACTTCCATGTTTTTTCCAATTGAAGAATCCAAATTCGAAGTTAGTTTTGGTCTACAGATCTGCCCCTCCCCTTGGAGATAGAATGCAAGAAAAATAAATACAAAAATTGGGACTCTTGATTATTTTCCGATGCATGTTGAGTTTTTTGAAACCCTAGAACCCCCTAAATTGTCAAAATTGGCTCCGACATTTCAATTCAGGAAGCGCTGTTGTCAACAATTTCTCAATTTTCACATTGCAATATGCAGTTTTTTTTACAGGACTTTTAGATGTTAAACTAGGGGTGTTCCTATGGGAACTAAAACTATCTAAAAACTTATCTCAACGCCCTGTAAAAAAATTCCTACTGCAATGGATTCTACGGACTTTTTTCCGTAGAATCCATTGCATTGAGATTTGAAAAAAATGATTATCCTTATTAATAAAAACGTTATATAGGATATAAAAAGATCGACGGAATTCGAGAAACGTCCTCTAGCGGCCAAACGATAAGAGATACGAAAGTTTTCTTTGCACCAGTGGGTTTCTCATCAAATTTGAGATTCGGACACCCCAGTTGATTTTCTTCTATAATTTCAAATGAGGGGTGTTCCCATAAGAATGCGCCCAGTTTGGTACACCCTGTATTTGATTATCTTTGATAACATTTCAATCAGCTGTATTGAAACCAAAACAAATATCAGGTTGTATAATTATCTAGAAAGTTTTTCCTTGTTTAGAAAATTACACAAAAGGCTTTTAAAGATATCAACCTAACTTATATCTTTTCAAATAAAAAGCCCTGTATATTATTGGATATTTCGATTCTACTCAAAATTCCAAGTATATTTTATAATTCTCGTGGTCAGATAAAAGCAACATAAGGGTAAAATGTGATGAAACTTTGATTCTGCAATCTGCATCAGTGATCAAGGAAGTAATGGTGCATTTGAGAACTCCAATCCATTTGTCGGTAATGAGTTTCCTGGCGATTTTTTCAAAAATTAGTTTAGTGCCATTTTTTCACTTGAAAAACAAGGTAAAAATGAAGCAAATGAGTGTATATGGTAGCCCCCCCTGTAGATCCGCCACTGATTGAGATTAATGTGAACTTGCATCACCCATTCCAAGGAGCAGCCTCACAAAGAACTTCATTGTCTATGAAGGTCTGAAGATTTTCAACCATTGAGTTGTAAAGTTAAAAAATTTTACTCAGAAAACCGTACAATCATGGAGAATATTATATCGAAAGGTTTTAGTCTCCTGGTGTGCTGCTATCCTTCCAGGAGGACGAACCTAAGGACAGTCGACTGCTATTTTTATCGTACATCGCGCTGCAAGTTTGGGAACAGATGCCGATTCCGACATGAAGACATTCCGGGACGAAATGTTTTAAGGAGGTTGCAATGTGACGAGACATCATTTTGTCGCCGATATTTTCCCTGCAACTTGGGATCTTAGCCACTGTGTTGGTGCGCGAACGCGGTGGAAGCTTATAGATAGTTCTCGAAAGATCTGTGTTATTCTTGCATTTTCGGCGAAGGAGCTGAGGTATATAAGACTGCGGAGCCGACAGTTCTGTCCAGATTTTGATCGCGAAATATATATAACCTGTGATTGTGAACATGAATATAAACTGTATTTATTATTTCAAATCCAAATATCTCGAGAATGGTCGCACCTATCGACTTCTGCGAAAAAGTTATGAAGAAATAGTTTTTTTTTTTCTCAGTTAGGAACATAATAGAGGGACGTCCAAAAAAGTTATGGCTGTTCATATCCTGGAAAAAAAGTGTAGGTAGCGCCCTCTACAAGCTAGAGCCATTACTGATTACTGATTACTGAAGTACATGCGCTACGAGTTTCGGGCTGTTGGCCCCGACACCGCAGCCTCTAGTTGGGCTTATTGTATCTTCTCTGTGCCTGTCTCTCAGTCGAAGAGCTCCATTGCCCGAATAAGGTTTATGACTCGTTCTACTGTTTCCCTGTCCGTCCTTTGAGGAGTGGTTGTGAATTCCCCATTATCTCTTCTCCAGTACGCCAGCGCTTCACATTCGAATACAATGTGGGAGGCTGTTTCCTCCTTCTCGTTGCACAGCCTACATATGGGTTCCTCGTTGAAAAGACCCATGATATGCATGTGTTTCCTTAGAGTGCAGTGTCCAGTTAATATACCTGTTACTTTCCTAAGCTGATTCAGTAGGCTTCCAGAAAATGATGATTCGATCTCGTCTGCCATCATTAATCCACTGTGTTTCAGACCTGGTGATTGGCACCATCTAGCTTTCTGTTGTTTTTTGGACCAACAGTTCAGCCAACCTCTCACAGAGGATTTTGTAATACCAATAGCAGGTTCTGGACCCAGGAGTGGTGTGTTTGCAGCTTTGCGTGCTAGTAGATCCGCCCGGTCGTTCCCAGCTATCCCTGTGTGTCCATCCAAGAGTGACATCGTTAGATACTCCCAGTGTGACAAGGTTTTGCTGACTGTCCATGACTTGTTTGGATTTGGTTTCCCGACAGAAGATGGTTTTGATTGCAGCTTGGCTGTCACTAAGGATAAGGATTTTCCTTCCTTTGTAGCCTCTCCTGAGATTCTCTTGCACGCATACGTTTATTGCATGTACTTCTGCCTGGAAAACTGTAGCGTACATCCCCAGTGGTTCACATGTTTCCCACTTTGGATTTTCACCTACGATTCCGGCACCAGTTCCCCGGCTTGTTTTGGAGCCGTCTGTGTACCATATTGTCCCATTAGCCATCCGGAGTTGTTTCACCGTTTCCTCTTCCCATATTAGCTTGGTCTTGGGAGACGTGCTAAAGTTGATATTTTTCAACATGATATCACTCCTCATTGTTACTAAGTGGTTCGTGACCGTGCTGGTTATCTTAGTGTGTCCTTGGGAGTTTGAGTGGCTCCAGTTCCCGGTGTTGCTAAGTCTGTGTGCTCCCATTCTTGCTTCCATTTTGATAAAGATATCTTAAGGAGGTAGGTTAAGTATGGCCTCCATGGCAAGTGTTGGGGTAGTTTTCATGGCTCCCGTTACACAGACAATAGAGCTGTAAGCAAGAGTGGGTCTTACCACGGTACAGTAGAGCCAGTGTACCATGCGCGGATTTATGCCCCAATTCTTTCCTATCGCTCTTTTTGTCGCCATTTTTGTGGCTTTACCTCGATTCACTATTTTCTGTAGGTATGAATTCCATGTGAGTTTGTCATCCAGGATGATGCCTAGGTATTTGACTTCTCTTACCACCTGCAGTTCTTGTCCAAAGAACATGGGTTTGAATAATTCCGCTGTCTTCCTCTTTCACGTAAAAAATTTATAACGCCACTGAATTTAATAACGTGAAAAGTTCTATTAAAGGCCGTTTTCACATTTCTGATAAGTTAGCAGTCAACTGATATATGTACAGGGTGTTCACAGCTAAATGGACCCCTCCATTAACTTTTAAATTTGATGTTTAGGAAACAACTGGGGAAAGAATGTTTCAAATGAATGTTTAATGTTCTGGACTAATTTTTATGAAAACAATGTTTCCATGAATACAGGAATACTCTCTTATTTCAAATAACAACCCTATTTTTTTTTTTTAATTCTCCTAAAAATTTTATTTTTTTTTCATATTAAAGCTTATCCTATACACAAATACAACCAATAAGAAGGTATAAACGTCAGAAATTTGCCATTTTTACGAGCATGTTTCAAAATGTATGCTATAATATATTTTGGAAACCTTGGAAAAAAAATAATTGAAAAAAAAAAGATTTTTTCGGTACTCCCTTTATTCATACAGGATGACCCAGTTTAATCCGTCGATACATATTTAAAATTAGGATTGTACAAATTAGAGAGAACAATTTTTATTCTATGAACATTTATTCTGAAAGACGACTAAATACCCTCCAGAACCATGACAAAAACCACTCAAATAACTGTGGTTATATCCATTTTAAATAAAGCTTTCGGAAACTAGAAGAAGAAGGTGGTGGGGAGCAGTCAAAAAATGAACCTTTTAAAATTTTCCATAGAACAATCAGTAGTAGAATCTGAATTTTAAATATTGCAAGATAAAACTGGGTCACCCTGTATTTATAAAGTGAGATCCAAGATCAGTCCAAGAAGAAGTTAACATCACTAAAAAATAAGTAGGGTTTTTAATAGCTTGTATTTGAATCCTAAAAATTATTTAAACATGGTGTGTTGGTGAATGTGGTAAATATATGACATACTTTCGGGAGTGTATAGGGGAGATCAAAATAACCCTAGTTTGTCATAAACATTTTTTTTCCAACCGAACATCAAATAATTGATTTTATTTTACAGCTCTAATATTTGAACGGCTTGCATAATTTGATAGAATTTATAATATTATGTAAGGGAAGTTTCTTTGTCGAAATAATGTAAAGAAGGGAGTTTTCGTGGCGTGCCAACTTTTCTCATTTCCCTTTCTGTCGTCCCTACGCCACAAAGACTCCCTTCTTTGTAATATCATGTTCTGTAGGCCACAGTTAGGTCAATATTTCAAATTGTTGAGAAAACCAGGAATGGACTGGTTTGGTGGCTGTTGATCCCATATTTGACAGGTGCCATTTTACGGAGCACTACGAATACTCTGATTTTTTTTTATTTGAAAAGAAAGTCTACATTTGTCCCGATAAAACTGATGGTTTTTGGGAAAATATCGATTGTTCGGAAACATTCACCAATAATCGTCTAGAAGATTGCTGTTTGTTCGCCATCTATCGATGATATTCATTGGAGTACTTTGAAAGGGGTCTCCGCCAGGGTCTGGTCGTGAAATAAATGGGGATGAATAGTTAACATAAATAAGTACAAATATAAATTACTGTAATAGTTAGTGTACATAAATAATAGTGACTATAGGTAGACAAATTAGTTTAAATCGAACGATTTCTATAGCGAAAAAAAACGTTAAAGAATGTTTTCTATAAGGGACCGTGAAGAAAGCGAAATATTAGACACTTTAAGCAAACCCAACATTTTTTTACGTATCCGTATCCGGATCTGTAAACGAATCGACATACGTTAATCATATAAAAACCCGCTTATAAGCATACAAATCGAATTGGTGAAACGTCAAACTTCGCGTTTTGTAACCTATATACATATATATATTTGGTTTGGTGTTATTTTTCGTTTATCCGTTTAGAAGAGTTTTTGCTATAAATCTTCGATTAGTTGAGATGCGTTCTCAGATACGGATACGATGAAAGGCCCGCAATGATACGTGCAACGGAACGAATCGGAACCCCCGCATCTATTCTGAGCATGCGCAGATTGATGCGGATACGGATCCGTTTGAAATTTAGGACGTGCTTAAAATGTCTAGTATTATGTAGTCAACACCGTAAATGATGGACTACATCATCTGGTGAATGAAAAAGGCTGACTTGTATGATATCAAAAATATTAATCATTATTGAAACATAAGGCAACATCGGCAATATTCTCTCATATGAAACGCACTATGTTTTGTGATTCAATAACAAATCGACGTGGAAATGGGGAGCACCAGATCAGTCACCGAATAAAGGGAATTCCTTTTTATGTGTTTCCGCCAAAATATTTGTTCAGACTTTCTCATCTTAGTTTGAATTGTCTCTACTAGGGACGATTTTATATTATTTATCAATCGGATTTATTGGGAGATAATGAATACCAATAGAATTGATAATCTGCCACAACCTAAGAACTTTTACAAAACTTATCATTAGGGATATGAATCACGTCATTGGACGCTGCTGGTCAAGGATTTTTCCAAAGCTAAACTTTTTCCTGTTACAAATTCATATTAATCAATAATTGTGACGTTAAAATACGGAAATGATAATATCGACACCCCTACGCTGATCTCTAATTTATTCCAGAGAACCGTCCATCATCTCAACACAAGTGAAGTAAAAGAGTTAAAGTAACTTGTAGATCTCAAGTGTCATTTGTAACATTCAATAAATTACAGAAGAATTTTTCAAAGGAATTGAACATTTTTATCAAAGTGACGTGCTTTATTCATAAAAACTGTAGTTGTTTGTCTACGGTTCAAAAAGTGTCTCGAGAAACATAAAATTGAATTGCATATTTGAGAGGTGTAATTAAGTAAACGATAACGTTGAAAACAACAATCATGATTCACATTTTCCGCTGTTGGAATTAAACTTATAACAAACAACAATTTTGCAAATTGCGTTTCAAGCGATTTTTTAGTGATTCCGCGTATTGAAGTTATAAATAAAGTAAGCATGAAGCAGAAATAGCGCATTATCTTATCTTCTCAATCAAACTTTATCACAGATCATGTTGCAAAATTATAGATCTGGAAAATGTTCGTTGATATTTGTCTCCAAAATATTCAATTAATTCTTTACTTTGCAACATAGACTTAAAATAACAAGACAAGAAACAAAACAAATATTGCTAACCACAACATCTACCTCATAAAGATATTTACTTTATTTCAGCGCCGTTGTCATGTGCTCTTAATGTTCTAGAGCTTTATGAAAAATACCGGCAAAAATAATTTAATTCAACTACCAAATCATCAATCAAACACCTATAATTCCGTATTCTCAGTTTTCCGTCACAAATGACTTTTCTGTCGTTTAAAAACATTGTTGAAGGTGAACATTTGTATGAAGCTCTACATTTCATGATGAAATATGGCAACATCCGGTCGCAACTTTGAGGACGGACCGGCTGACGCATTGTTTACAAACGTCCGCTTCAGTGAGGTTAATGCGTTTATAGTTTGCTTATTTCTCAATCATTCAGAAAAAGTCTTGCTCTGTCTGATCTAAATTGCGGGATTTAGTGTTTAATTGATAAACAATGCCTAAAAAGTGTGTAGTGTGTGGCCAGAGAAAAAAATTAGGCGAAAATCGGGCGTTTCACCGGTAAGTAAAGCTTATTTCTCAATTATTCAGAAAAAGTCTTGCTCTGTCTGTTCTAAATTGCGGGATTTAGTGTTTAATTGATAAACAATGCCTAAAAAGTGTGTAGTGTGTGGCCAGAGAAAAAAATTAGGCGAAAATCGGGCGTTTCACCGGTAAGTAAAGCTTATTTCTCAATTATTCAGAAAAAGTCTTGCTCTGTCTGTTCTAAATTGCGGGATTTAGTGTTTAATTGATAAACAATGCCTAAAAAGTGTGTAGTGTGTGGCCAGAGAAAAAAATTAGGCGAAAATCGGGCGTTTCACCGGTAAGTAAAGCTTATTTCTCAATTATTCAGAAAAAGTCTTGCTCTGTCTGATCTAAATTGCGGGATTTAGTGTTTAATTGATAAACAATGCCTAAAAAGTGTGTAGTGTGTGGCCAGAGAAAAAAAACAGGCGAAAATCGGGCGTTTCACCGGCAAGTAAAGCTTATTTCTCAATTATTCAGAAAAAGTCTTGCTCTGTCTGTTCTAAATTGCGGGATTTAGTGTTTGATTGATAAACAGTGCCTGAAAAGTGTGTAGTGTGTGGCCAGAGAAAAAAAACAGGCGAAAATCGGGCGTTTCACCGGTAAGTAAAGCTTATTTCTCAATTATTCAGAAAAAGTCTTGCTCTGTCTGTTCTAAATTGCGGGATTTAGTGTTTAATTGATAAACAATGCCTAAAAAGTGTGTAGTGTGTGGCCAGAGAAAAAAATTAGGCGAAAATCGGGCGTTTCACCGGTAAGTAAAGCTTATTTCTCAATTATTCAAAAAAAGTCTTGCTCTGTCTGATCTAAATTGCGGGATTTAGTGTTTAATTGATAAACAATGCCTAAAAAGTGTGTAGTGTGTGGCCAGAGAAAAAAAACAGGCGAAAATCGGGCGTTTCACCGGCAAGTAAAGCTTATTTCTCAATTATTCAGAAAAAGTCTTGCTCTGTCTGTTCTAAATTGCGGGATTTAGTGTTTAATTGATAAACAATGCCTAAAAAGTGTGTAGTGTGTGGCCAGAGAAAAAAAACATGCGAAAATCGGGCGTTTCACCGGTAAGTAAAGCTTATTTCTCAATTATTCAGAAAAAGTCTTGCTCTGTCTGTTCTAAATTGCGGGATTTAGTGTTTAATTGATAAACAATGCCTAAAAAGTGTGTAGTGTGTGGCCAGAGAAAAAAATTAGGCGAAAATCGGGCGTTTCACCGGTAAGTAAAGCTTATTTCTCAATTATTCAAAAAAAGTCTTGCTCTGTCTGATCTAAATTGCGGGATTTAGTGTTTAATTGATAAACAATGCCTAAAAAGTGTGTAGTGTGTGGCCAGAGAAAAAAAACAGGCGAAAATCGGGCGTTTCACCGGCAAGTAAAGCTTATTTCTCAATTATTCAGAAAAAGTCTTGCTCTGTCTGTTCTAAATTGCGGGATTTAGTGTTTAATTGATAAACAATGCCTAAAAAGTGTGTAGTGTGTGGCCAGAGAAAAAAAACATGCGAAAATCGGGCGTTTCACCGGTAAGTAAAGCTTATTTCTCAATTATTCAGAAAAAGTCTTGCTCTGTCTGTTCTAAATTGCGGGATTTAGTGTTTAATTGATAAACAATGCCTAAAAAGTGTGTAGTGTGTGGCCAGAGAAAAAAAACATGCGAAAATCGGGCGTTTCACCGGTAAGTAAAGCTTATTTCACAATTATTCAGAAAAAGTCTTGCTCTGTCTGTTCTAAATTGCGGGATTTAGTGTTGAATTGATAAACAATGCCTAAAAAGTGTGTAGTGTGTGGCCAGAGAAAAAAAACATGCGAAAATCGGGCGTTTCACCGGTAAGTAAACAAAAACAAAACTGGCCTATCATCATTGTGTTGGGACCAAAACATTCAATGCTAAAGGTATAGGCGTTACGTGTCTAGTTATTTTAAGTCTATGCTTTGCAATATAGAATTCTAATAGATACAATAAAACAATATACCCAATTAATCTAGACATTTATTCGCCGTAAACATTAAAATTCCAATCAAAGACAAAATTTATTTGTGGATAAGCAAAACTGCAGATATTGGAGCAATGAAAATCCTCATGATTTTGAAGAAGGGCATACCCAGTATCCCCAAGAAATTTATGTATGGGCAGGAATTTTAGGAAACAAAGTAATTGGGCCGTTGTTTATTGATGGAAATTTGAATGGAGAAATTTATTTGGATATGTTGCAAACTACCATCAATCCCCTTATTACTGAGGCAATCGAAAACCAAATCGATGAGGATGGAAACCCTGTGCTTGATGAGGCTGAAGTATATTTTCAGCAAGACGGTGCTCCTCCTCACTATGTTTGTCGGTTCGACAATGGCTAGATGACGAGTTTCCAAACAAATGGATAGGACGAAGAGGACCTATGGAATGGCCTGCTAGGTCACCTGATTTGAAGCCATTGGACTTTTTTTTATGGGGTCATTTAAAATCTGAAGTGTTTACTCCCCAACCTCAAACTTTAGAGGAACTTCGTCAACGCATCATCGAAAAGTGCCATGATATTCCACAAGATGTTTTTGAAAATGTGCATCAGGGATTTGAACATCGCCTATATTATTGTATGGCCAATAACGGACAACATTTTGAACACTTACTTAAAAAGTGATATTCTAGTGTGTTGCCGTAAGGTATTTATTGTGACTTTGATAAATTTTTTAATTAATATTGTTCTTTTGAAATGTTAAAATATGTTTTCAAATTTCTCGAAAACGAGTCGACCGATTTCAAAAATTCAAACGTCATAATAAAGCACTTGATAAGGCCTCTCAAACAAGCTATAACTCGATACCCTTTCCCATTTAAGATTCTTAAAGGGGTGCCTCTGGGTGGTAGAGGGTGAAGTGAGGCGAAGTAATTTTAACTGAGAAAGTCGTTCCCCTTGACAAATCTTTTGACATTTCTCGGCGTTTTTTTTTTAAATCAGTAGTTTTTGATAAAACCGGGGTGGGAAGTTTTCAAATGAACACCCGGTATGTAAATCTATATAAAGAGCGTATGTATGAAGTGGAGGAGTCATCAGGTTTTTCTATTGAAAGAATTTCACTCGGAATTTCATGTCGTTCATAACAAATTTACGAGTAGTTATCGACGCGTTCCCAGCAAACATGCCATAACGACAATGTAACTTTATAGTGATGGCATTTACTGCAATTCTTATTGGCAATGTACAGGCAGTTATCGACAGAGGATTATCAATTTGGCACGCCGGCCGTCATTCGGCCGCACGGCATATTTTGCCATGATGGATAGCGATGATGGCAAATCACTACTTCACCATCAAATGTCAAGAGTGGAAAGGTTAGTATAACGTGACAGATAAGATGGCATGCGCATTTATCGTGTCATCTCCCACAAACTGGCGTTCTTTCCAGCGAGATTCGACGATACCGCAGGACAGAACGCCGCCTGGTCTCTGGACTCTCTGGGTAGCTACTAGGACCCTACTTACAGACCAGCGTTCTTTACTGATATAGGCTACCCACATACCAGCGATTTTTCCTGCGGGCTCAGGACTCCGCAGTTCATTACTGACATTCTTTCCTTTCAAAATATTGAGGAGATGATAAACAATTCATCAGCTACCAACACAAAATTTTCCCACAGGAAAGAATGCCGGTTTGTCCTGTCGGGTTGGAACGTCGATACATATACCGTTTCGTTTATTTTTTTCACGCTATTTTTACATCTAAGCGGACATTCTTTTACTCTGGAAATCTTTCAAAAATGATCCTTGTGATTTCTCCGCCTCCGAGTCATAGGATGTAGAAAATCTGCCAAAGTTTTAACATTTTGAACATTTGCTAAACAATTATTTTACGAGTATTGTTGATTTTTTACATGTTTTGTGACATCTGATCGTGTTATCAGTCTAGCATCAAAAATTCGAAAAGATATAGTATTATTTTCGAGGATTCCATAACATAGCTAGAAACAAGTAAGCTTTGATAAAACTTGAACAATAAAAATTACGTCTTAGATCTTAGTACGATTTAAGTTAAATTGATTTCGTATACAGGGTGTTACTTATTGATATGTCATAATTTTAAGGAGAAGTTCCTGGATAAATTTTGAGTCGAAAAGGTCATATAAGCTTGGGTCTAAAAAGAAAAAAAAAAAAAAAAAAAAAAAATTAAATAAAATGAAATAAAATAAAAAAAAATGTGTGCCTATACAATAATATCCTGTGGCAAAATTCAGTTCAGTATCTCAAACCGTCTTTGGAAAATGTATTAAAAACTGAAAATAAAATAAATCTTTAACAACCTGTATCTTGAAAACCAAGCATTTTAAGACCCAAGTTTATATGACCTTTACGACTTCCCCTTAAAATTATGACATATCATCAAGTAACACCCTGTATAATAAGGGTGGTGGAAAAAGTTAGAAAGTGCCTTATTTCAAAATCATTGAGGGTCCTTGTTTATCAATTGAGTAAACAACCTCAAAATGTTTAACATTTGTCCATTTGGCAGGGGCTAAGTTGACCCGCCCAGGGTCAGCTAACTCATTGGCTTCATAGTTAGGAAGTACTACTAGTACTAGTTTATGCTTTCTGTATGCTGGACGATAGAAATGGGATCTCAACCAAGAGAAATCTCAATTCGTTCCGTGTTATGTTCAAAAGTTTCTATCAGAATAACATATGTATTATGAGTTTGATGGTTGACACAATTTCGTGCAAATTCACTACGTTTTCATGTAAAACTCAGTTCGGATTGAATACCGTTTTGGTATTGAATACTCCCACGAAAATCGTTTTGAATCTCAGTTTTTAGCAGCTTCATCTTAAAAAAAATAGAAAATTTTCACAAAAAGAAAATCACATTTTTTGGTATTATCTGATTTTTTTCTAAACCTAACACACTGAATCTCGACAACCAGACTATTTAGGAAACAGTAACATGTTTATAGGACCTTTCTTTCTTAAATTTGATTCAAGAATGCTGCTTTGGAATTACGGCTCAAAATCAAGTCCCTAATCCCTAATTAGGCCACCTGAGTCTGGAAAGACTGTGTTGTCACTTTTTTTATTCACTCAATTAACCTCTCAATTGGCATTCGAACCTGAATTAGGAAGATCCTATACCTAGGTGTTCTCAGCTTAAAAAAAACAGATGAATCGACTTGTTTCAAATGGAAGCACTTCTAAAACAAAATTAATTCTTCAGATTACAAGCTATGCATGAACAGATTATTTTCAAAAATCATAGACCTTGTCTATAAAATCAAGCATCTTCAATCATTCATTTCCTTTCCTTGAAACCCATATGTCAAACCTTGTGTTCTTTCGCTTCTCGTTACCAATCACCAAGTGACAACTTCCAATAGCGTTTATCACACCCATCTACATCTCAGACTGTAATTAAAAATAAATATTTCCGTCTTGAAGCTAAGTTGGGATTGTACGAAACGAAATTCTGACCTTAGGCTTGAACTAGAAATAAGCAGGTGTTGACCAATATTTAGACTCAATGGAAAAAATATCTAATTTCTGTGCAAAGAATTGACCTCGGCTTATTCTGATTTATACTCATGATAACCGGAACCAGGAACTGTTTACAGATATCGAGAGGCGTGGGTGAAATTGACATATTTTGTCGTGTGTAACATTGGTAATTATTGTTTTATTGGCGCAGTGATAATAGTTGCAAATTTAATTTAGGTTTAATAATAAAGATCCATCGCATTCGAAGCGATATAAAATTATAAGCTACATTACTATGCAGTTCTACAATAAAATGATGCCTATTTATTGAGTGAATGATTTAGTCCAAGCGAAAACCGATATAGAGCAGAATAGAAAGGAGAGGAGTGATCAATAATTTGAAATGTGGGTATCAGACTGGTCTTGATAGCGTCATGTACAGGGTCAAGCCCTTTAGTGTCCTAATCTCTCACTTCAGTTTCGCTCTTTGGTACCGGGTTACCTTCCGAAGGCCTCTTGGTCACAGGGTAGGATCGCGGCAAAACCCGTCCTACCCGTGTGTCTCCACACTAGTGGTTACGAAAAAGAAAAGAAAATAAAATAAAAAGGGGTGAAAATCTGAAGCCACTACCAGAGGTGATACACGGTTGCGACGTGTTTGTCCTATCTCCGCTCTCGCTGCGGTGAACTCTAGACCGTTGTCTAGTTGTTTTGTACAGCCTGAAAGGCTTGCACTCTTTTCTTGACTTCTGCGTCGACGCGAGACTCAAACGCAGCTTGGGCTCTCTTTGACCAAAAAGCGTATGCTTTTGTCTTCTCTTCTTTTGGGATTCGTTCTGCCCATGTACGATGGGCAGAACTCGCGGGGTGCCCTTTCCCCCGCAAACCACGCAGCTCGCGTTGCGTTCACCGCTAGCGAGTCTCTCGAGCGTGCAGTCTCTGCTGCTGTGTGCACCGGCACACTTGACGCAGCGATATGCATGGTGACACCTGCTTTGTGTGTGACCCCATCGCTGACACCGGAAACACTGCCCTGGTTCCGGTGACTTCTTTTTGAGTTCCACCTTGACATCAACGCCGAGCAGCTCCTTGATCTCAAAGATCCGCCTAGCGTCGGTTTTCACCAACACTAGGGGCATGACTAGCCGGGAGCGGCACAGCATCGATGCCAAAGCGGGTGGCGAGCTCTGACATGACTGTCTCTAGGTCTGCGTTGGCATGTAGTCCGCGAATGACGACCTGCAACGAACGCTCCTCTGGTCGAGAGAAGGTGTGGTAATCAGCTGCCATCTCATCCAGAACGGTCTGGATGTCTTTGTGATCATCCAGTGAAGCTGGAATGATCCTCACGTCGTCCCTTACAACGGAAGCCTTTGCATACGATATGCAAGAAGATAGCGGGAGCCCTCTTGGAAGCTGCTGCGCCAGAGTCCGTCGCGGTTGCGGGTGGGGTACGAGCGGGACGTGTCCCGAACGTTCGTTGTCGAGGGTCGGTACCGTGGGAACCGGTGCCTCCTCTGCTAGGGGGGGGGGGAAACGTGGCGACATTTTTCCGGACATGCTTGCCCTGAGACATGCCGTCACTGCCCCCAGCTTTTCTCTTAACTCCAGCATGGGGATCAACCTCTATGTCATCAGAGACCCTTGTATGGGTTTCAGAGACATGGTTCTTTGACCCCGATACCTTCGTTTTTGTCTTCTTTGCCGGCAAGGGGGGAAACGCGTCCTTCTCTCTTCCCGAGGCCGACGTTTGGACGTCCCCCACTTGAGGAGGATCCGGGCGCTTCGCGATCACCTTTATCTCCTCCTTTGAAGAAGGTGAAGGGACAGGTGAGTTTCTTTTTGTATTTTGACGTGGTTCATAGCTTTTGAGGATGCCTGAACCCTGCACTGCATTACGACGTCTCGGGCTTTCGGCGGCCAGATTCGTTGAGTTAAATTCAAAGAAGTTATGGGTCAGGCCCGGAATACTAAACGAAGGCTGCACATATTCGGTACCTGCAAATTGAAGCAGGTGAGCAATATCATTTTGCATGACGCTCCCATACTTTATTGAATTTATCTCTAACGACTATAAGGGGGTGGATTGAAACAAATGCGATACTCAAATGAATCTATTAAGTATGTTGTATTTATCGGCATATTCGTCGTTTGAGAAAACGAAAATCTCTCGTCGTTATTTTGATGTATTATTGCAATAATCAGCGTGTAAAACAAAAACCTATTTTTGTACAACCTACACGTAAAGTCCACTTTTCAATGCATGCTAAGCAGGCGGAAAGTCGCTAATTTTGGCAGCCGGGCCTAAAAGTAGGTCGCTTAGCAACGGTTCCTTGGATCCCAACACCTCTGAATTTAATAACCACGTGACAGTCTAGCATACTAAAAGGACCTTATCACGTGACAATCTCGGTGACAATGAATCTGCACCACAAAAGAATACGGGAACAGACCTATTGTAACCATGATTTGACAGTTGCCAAATGTCAGTTGTCTGACTTGTCAGCAGTGTAGAGTGTAGTGCAGTGTATCGATTATTTATTTTTGATTTTCATAATTATTCTTTTTCAAATGATTACAAACTGGTTGTACAAAAAGCATTGTTTGCACCACGGACGAAAGATGATTTTGACTCGGCTAGTATCTGCCCTCGCTTCGCTCGTGCTGCTACTTATACCCTCGTCAAAATCATCTACTTTCCGCCCTTGATACACAATGTACTATTTTCTGCTGACACGACATTGAAACTGAATTTTACTGACACCAAAGAGACGAGAAAGTGGAATTAAAGCTAGGCCGACAAAGTAGTGAAAGGCTAGGCGGTAAAAATGTGTTCAACTATTTTTAATACAGGGCGTTACAAGATTATTTTCTGAATGCATGTGATTGAAGCATACATAATAGGGACCTATATTATTATTCAACGGAATGTAATACCATCTTATCCGCATATTTCTTATGGATTCTGAGTAAATTAAATCCTATACATTCAGGATACAAAGTAAAGTTCACACTTTTACGTTGCTGTTTGTTTTACAGTGACTAATAGTGTTTTCGATTGGGAAAACAAGGGTTGCACTGGGTTTGACCTCGGGCAAAACCAGTTATGATGAAAATTTGCTCTAGGGCAATCCCAATCGAACATACATTTTTCATCGTGTGCTATAATACTGCACGGTAAAATTCCGATTGAATTGAAATTGGAATCATTAAACTTTTTGAAAATTTAATATTATGTTGTCTCTGCGTAGCGGCTGGAGTGACTCTAAAACTAAACTAGTTAGAAGTCCATTTCATATTGCCAAATGACAAAATCTTGAGACCAATCAATAGTTTTGTATTATATAGATCATAGATACTAGGAAACATTTTTTTGAGAAATTAGGTATATGCACCAGATTTTAAATGAAATTAATTCAGTTTTGATAAGGTACTAGTTTTCCATAACTCTTCAACGCCAGTATTTCTTTTTTTCCGGCACTACTAGATTCCAACAATAATAACTAACTCGAAATCTGTTGTCCACTCACAGAATCACCTCACGCGACGTTTATATCCACCATTTTTCATGTTTTTTTTCAATTTTGCTAATGCACTGAAATTGCACTATACCAGCACGAGCTCAAAGACCTTGTGCCGAAAAATCTGCACTGAGTGCAAAACTCATTGACCCGGTTTCCCAATCGAACATACAAATCCGCTCGATTTCTACCAATCGAACATAAATATTGCCCGAGTGTTGCACCAGTGCTGCCCGATTTTACCAATCGAAAACGCTATAATACAAGATACAAAAAAAATGCAACATGGCGGCTGAACCCTGAAATTTGAGTATTTCCGGCCCTGGTGGCTCAGTGGTTCGATCTTAGCCTGGCGTGCGGAAAGACCTGGGTTCAAATCCCAGCTCGGGCATGCTTTTTTTTAAAGTCCTGTACCTTTTTTAATGTTTTTCTGTGTCAGCAGACAAATAATGTGTAGACCACGGCGATAAAGTGATTTTTCCAGGCTGGGGTGTCTCAGAAAAATTGTGGCAGACTAAACTTGTATTTTTTTAAATGAAAAATTTTGTATACGCGGGTGATTTTCGAAAAAACTATTGGTCAAGAAGGTATGATGTATGATGTTTTTGGATAGCTAATGATGTTATCTTTAAAGTGGGGATAAGATATACAGGGTGTTCCATTTGGAAAAATTGTGTACAGGTCGTGTTTGCAAAACTTGACCACACAAATTCTATTCAAAGTGTATGTGATGATTGTGTTTAAGGATCAGTAGCGTCTTAAGAGTCAGTTGGTTTTTTGATACTTTTTTCTATTTTGCTTGAAAAATGGCTCAACTATGAGTCCTTTATTATTATCAACTTTGATCGCCTTCTATTCCTTTAATTATATGTTTTAGACCCAACAAGCCTTATATCAAAATGATCGTACGAGATGGGAAAAGTGATAAGAATTCTCACACTACATTTAAAAAAAATACAAGTTTAGTTTGCCACAAACTTTTTGGGGCATCCTGTACTATGGCTATATATTTAAAACATAGCCATTTTGTCTTACTATAATGTACAAAAAAAAATCCAAATTCCTCACCATTTTCCCACAATCCTCCACCTCATCTTGGTTGCACCAAACGCGCTTGCTGCCATCGATGACGTAGATTCAAAGTTGTATGGCGTTTACCATAGTTTTCTTCGATGACTCTTGGTTTGGAACAGGGTGTAGTATTTTGGAATATTACGAGGGTTGACAAAAATAAGTGTTCAAAATAATGTGTGCGAATTCCAATGCTCTCCACTGTACTTTGTTCGTCAATAGAACAAGAACTCTAGTTTGGGTTACCGTGGGCCCTGTATTATTACACTTGTTCTGTTACTTCAAAAATATCAATCCACCTTCAAATATTTTTACTGCATGTTCCAAAGAATAATTCGAGTTCTGTTATTATTAGAGATTACAATCAATGAAAGGACCGTAGCCCTAACGTTATCTGAGTGATACTTAATTCACCTAGGTATTACCATTTTAATGATCTAATTTAAAAATATTTTTGCATTTTCGGCATATATGACTCAAATTGAGATTTCGTTCATCGATTTGGAGGCTACTCTGTAACTCATAAAAGTAGTTACTAATTAGTGAACGTGTTTAATAAGGCTGGGTATATTTCAAGGGTATTAACTAGGGAAAAGGTCGGAAGATTATTTCCATGTGTGGATAACGATAAGGAATAAATCTATACTGAAATCCAATTAATCACACGTTTTACAAATTAACGACATTGGAATGCATTCTTTTAACTATTGGGACTGTGAATTATTACTAACATGGACGTTGATTAGTAGTTTATTATTCTTCAAAATATTTTCAAGAAACGGAAACATTCAATTGCCGGTAAATTTGAAATAATTGATGTGCTTCAATAACATTGATGAAAGATACACCATGATGCAAGTTAATGTATAAAGCTAAACCTTCATCTTCATTTAAAAAAGTTGATATTGGAGAAGAGCATTGAAAACATGCTTGTGACGAGACTCGTGGACACTCTGAAGCTTGTAAGAAGTCGACCAAATATGGGAATCTATTTAATTGAAGATGGTTCATCATAAAGGCAATTTTTCATAGGTACATGATATATCAACTTGTTTTGACGACATCTACAAGCTTTTAAAATAAATGAGTCAACTATGAATTCATTACAAGCCCTAGCGTGATTACTTGTCATTATGAAGATAATTTCAAAACAATCACACAATTAACACAAAATAACATCATTTTGAATGAATGGAGTAATTTATCTTCATTTCCTTTTTATCCACTTCCGATTGAAATAAATTTTAATAATCTTTTAAAGACGCATTTATAGCATCTTACCAAAAAATCATCTTCTGATTGAGAGAACAGATTTTTAGAGACCAGCTATTTCTTGATATACATAATATAGCAAATTGTTATTTAAAAATATCTAGCAGGTATGTTTAATCTTATTGTTAATATACCAGCAAAGAAAAGTTACATTACAAGGAAATGAATAAAAGCAGTCAATTAAATCATTTTGCGCAATTCAACATTCAAGTCCAGTTGACGATTGAAAAAATGTAATTAAAACTTAATTGTTTCAGCTATAGAATATTAGTGAGATTCAATTAGAAGATTTTAATTGCTGGGTCACTGATGGTTTTAATAATTGGATTGAATTGATAGACATTGTTTGACCTGGCCCGTTAGTCATATCTGGTGAAGCGTATAGATTCGCTATTATTTAAAAACAATGTTTATGCACAATACATAATCCCACAATAGATCGGAATCAGTGAACTTCATCATCAACAAGGTGAAAAATGCAAAAATATCTATTATGATGATTAAGTATGCTATAGATATAAAATGGTCGATATCAAGACGGGGAATAGTTCACATTTAAATATCTGGTTTCAGTTAAATGGAACTCTGATTTAAGCTCAACAGCTATATCATATATATAATATCAGTAAAGTGCATCCTCCGCGTGCAATGATGACAGCTTGCATTTTTCGTGGTTTCGTTTATTGAAAAGGTGAATCGAATCAATAAGGTTCCTTAATTCTTTGTTGAGGAATAATAATAATAATAATCTCTATTCTTTGTCATATAAATACATTTTCAGCTGAAAAACAGACTCAAAACATGCAAACATAACAGAAATAGTGTCAAACGATTCAGAGACATCGTTAAACCAAAGCTAGACTCTTTGGTTAAACTAAGGTTACATAATCACCAAAGAAATATGGTTCTTGCGGAGTATTTAAAGTGGAAACGAGAGTGGAAAGTTTGCTGGTGTTTGTCGGTCAAAAAGCGGTTGAATACGTTTTTGTGGAGACAACTAGTTGACAAAAAGATGCTGGGAGCAGGTAACTCTCTGTGAAACCATTTGATGGTACAGGATTTGGAAACTGGGAATTTAGAATTGGATTACTGTTGGAGCACTGTAGTCAACGTAATTGATGAGTCTCCCCCAACTGATGAAAATCGGCTCAATGCCTGGAAGAAGAAAGATTTGAAAGCAAGAAATCTAATTGTGTAGTATTTGTGTGATAATGTCTTGGAAATGATAAAGTTGAAGACCACAGCTAAGGATATTATGGAAACCTTATCGAAAACTCACAAGAAAATTGGATTAGCAACTCAAGTCCAATTGCAAACAAAGCTGAGGAATATGAAGTTTAGTGGAAATGAATCCCTGAACAATTTCATCCTGGAATTTGAGAAAAAACCATCACTGATTTGAAAAATAGTGGAGGAACGACTAGTGACACTGAAATTGTTACTCAACTTTTTTCTGTTATGCCTCTACTACCAGAATGTTACCACAGCGATAGATATATATTTTAGTCAGGACCCTGGTGCAATAACACTGGATTTTGTGAAATCCAGGCTACTACAAGAAGAATCTCGACAGAAGAAAGAACAGGGAGATGAGAATCGAGCCATGAGTCAAGTGTTTTTGTCTCAAAAGAAAGGGCACAAGAAGGCAGACTGTCGAAGAAAGAAAGAAAATCCAAGGGAAAACCAAAGTCAAAACACTGGATACCAACAAAGAAGAGCTCACATTGCAGAGGAAGATGAAGAAGGACAAGACTTGTGTTTTATCAGCTGTGATTTGAGTGAAAAGTCAAAGATTGCTTTTGTGAATAATGTGGACAATTCAGTGGACTTTATTGTAGACTCAGGCAGGATGTACAAACTACCTAGTAACCCATGACTTTGAGAAGTATCTCGATAACGTCAAGAAAGAGTACCATTCAATCAAAGTGGCCAAACAAGGTGAGTCAGTCAAAGGATATTTAGAGGGAACCATCAATCTTTATTCTGAAAAGGGACTAAAGGTTAAGCTAGAAAATGTTTTAGTTTGTGAAAATTTAACTCACAACTTACTTTCGATTAAGAAAATTGAAGCAAAGGTATACAGGGTTGTATTTGAAAATGGAATGGTCAGTATCAGAAAAAGAAACAACATTGAAGTAGCTGCTGGAAAATTAAATGTCAATTGATACACTTTGAAAATGAAAATTCCTGAACTATCATTGAATTCATGTCATGTTGCACAAACAAAGGAAGAAGAAGGGGATCTTTGGCATAGGCGAATGGGGCATTCTTTCAAATATCCTTTCTCCAAGACCTGTGAAATTTGCATGAAAGGGAAACAAACAAGAAATCCATTCATATCCTTACAAGAAGAAAGAAAAGCGAAGAGGTTGCTGCAAGTTGTTTCAAGTGATCTTTGCGGACCCATGAATCCTACTTCACATGATGGAAAGAAGTATTTCGTCACTTTCATTGACAATTTTTCTCATTTAGCTGTGGTGTATTTCTTGTCCAACAAGGGTGAAGTTTTTGAAAAATTAAAGGAATATTTAGCCCTTGTCCAGAATAAGTTCCACGTTCTACCTGAGAGACTACGTTGTGACAATGGAGAGAAATACATTTCACATTAACTTCAGAATTTTTGCAGACAAAAAGGAATAAATATGTATATGGAAAAAGCCCGATGTCTGTGTTTTGAATCAGATATGCAGAAGAAATTCTGGAATGAAGCTGTCGCCACAGCAGCCTACCTAACTAACCGCACACCAACATCTACATTGCCTGATGATGTGACACCCGCTGAAATCTGGTATAAGCAGAAACCCAATCTAGACATAATAAAAGTATTTGGATGCACTTCATATGTTCATATACCTGCAGAAAATAGAAATGGAAAACTGGATGCAAGAAGTGAAAAAATGTTTCTAGTGGGTTACACAGACAATGGTTATCGATTGTGGAATCCCATACAAGAAAAAGTTGTGTCAGCTAGAAATGTCAGTTTGATGAGTCCAGGACGGTCCAGGACATATGAAGAGAAGACAACCCCACATTTACCAGATGAAGAAAACAATGATGAATCTGAAGATGATTCAACTGACAACGAAAAAGATGATTATCAAGAAAATATGAAATCAACTGAGAAAACACCCGAACATGATAGACGAAGAAAAAGAGTAACACCTAGAAGATTTGAAGACTACGAAATGATGATGGCATTATCTATTGGAGATTTTTCATCAGATGTTCCTGAAAGTTACAATGAGGCAATAAAATGTGACGAGTCTTGGAAAGAAGCTATAGAAGAAGAACTTTCATCATTGAAGAAGAGCAAAACTTGGAATATAGTGTCAAAAGACAGCATGCCAATAGGAGAAAAAATCATAGACTCAAAGTGGATTTTTCGTGAAAAGCTAGTGAAAGGTGTTAAAGTGAAAAAAGCTAGACTCGTAGCCAGAGGTTATCAACAAATTGACCTAAGCGAAGAAGTGTATGCACCTGTTGCACGAAGGCTTACCTTGCGTATCTTGCTGTCCTTGAGTGTTCAAGAAAATATGGAAATCCATCAACTTGATGTCAAGAGCGCATTTCTAAATGGTGATCTTAAGCAGCCTGTCTACATGAAAGTTCCAGATTGACTTAACCTCAACGATGATACCAAAGTGTGTGAATTGGTGAAGGCCCTTTATGGTTTGAGACAATCACCGAAGTGCTGGTATGATAAACTCAATTTTTATTTATTGGAATTAGGTTTTGAAAGATCAAAGTGTGATCCTTGCTTATATTTTACCAACAAAATGTATCTTCTTATCCATGTAGACGATCTCATAATTATCTCAAATGTATCAACTTGCATTGAGAACGTTAAAATTAAACTTATGGATATTTTTGAAATGAGAGACTTAACAGATGAAAAATTTTTGAAATTTTTGGGTTTTGAACATAAGAAAAACCGAAAACGGTATAACTATTGATCAAAAGGATCTTATTCAATAAGTTTTGAAAACATTTAAAATGTCTGGATGTAAAGAGTTGAATGTACCAATTCAACCTCAACTGTATTTGGAAAATGATGAAGAAAATGTGTTGTGAGAATCTACCATATAGAGAACTGATAGGCTACATCATGTATATAATGTTAGGAGGTCGTCCTGATCTTTGTTTTGCCATAACGTACTTTAGTAGATATCAGAACTGTTACTCAGAAAGTCATTGGAAACATCTTAAAAATGTACTGCGATACTTAAAGGGAACTGAACATTTTGGTTTAATTTATGAAAAGAAAAAGGGAAAAATTCTGACGGCTTATGTTGATGCAGATTTTGCTCATGATATGAACGATAGAAAAAGTTTTTCTGGATTTGTTTTGAAAGTCTTTGATAATTTATTATTTTGGAAAACCAAAAAGCAAAATACTGTATCCATCTCGAGTGCTGAAGCCGAATACGTAGCTTTGCCGAACTGCTTTACTGAAGTTATTTTTGTAAGACAGTTGTTAGAGGAAATTTTGAATGTGAAGGTTACACCTGTTGAGGTTTATGAAGATAACCAGTCAGCAATCAAAATGGCCTCTACATCAGAAACTAGACGTACCAAACATGTTGATGTTAAACATCATTTTATAAGAAATTAGAAAATGAAGTTTCTTTGAAATATTTGCAGTCTAATGAACAAGTAGCAGATTCGTTCACAAAATGATTGAGTGGTGCAAAATTTGTTTATTTCCGAGACAAATTGAACATGAATATATGTTAGCACATTTCTGTTGCGTCTATTGTTGATAAGTATTATGCATGTGTATACCGTTTCTTTGTATTCTATATAAGAATTGAGGGGGTGTGTTGATGTCCAGTCCATTTCTTATACAGGGTTATTCACGTTATTCGACACGAAACATTATGGCCGAAGTATATGATTTTGAAAAAGTTTTTTTTCTGGATGGATAGGGACCCTTTAAAGCTACATTTTAAAAATATTTTCACGTTATACAGGGTGTCCACAAAACACGAAACGCATCAAACTTTTATTTTTTTAAATGGAACCCCCTGTATATTAATTGATATTCCAATTCTTCCTTCAATTTTGAACAAAGATTGTGATACAACTAATGTTCCTTAATTCAACCGTTATCGAGATATCGCGTTTTAAAAATGGCATTTTTGCAACTTTGACATGCTATAAAATTCAAACTATTCAAGTTGGAGGAAAATGGTTTGCACTTTCCTATCTTAACTTTTCAAGAGCTCTTCTCAGTCATTTGGATAGAAGGTACCGTCAACTGTCAACTTTTTTTGGCACATTTTGACATTTTTTCACAAGAATGAATTTAATCTCCTTGAATAGCTCTTGAAAAGTTAAGATAGGAATGTGCAATCCATTTTTCTCTAACTTGGATAGTTTGAGTTTTATAGCATGTCAAAGTTGCAAAAATGCCATTTTTAAAACGCGATATCTTCATATTTTTGATCTTCACGATTTTGCACTCAAATTCACTTGCACTCTGGTAGGTTCCTTTACCAGAGTGCAAAATCGTGTTTAGTGTAATCAAGCGAAATAGAGTGACGTGAGTAATGTAGTAATAAATTGAAAGAGAATCAGTTTATCATTGTGCTTCGTTGGATCAAGATGTGTGTGTATGGATATTTATTGTTCAATTATTTACAAAAAAGATCACTCCATTTTTCTCACTCAGAAGAGTGGAAAAGAATTGAATCGAACTGTCCTTGGCTTCGTCACTCACTCCTTGGTTTCCATATAGAAGCAAGTAGTGACTACTGTGCCCCTCCTCCGCAACAAGGTCTCACAGCTCTTTGAAGAGAAAAATATAGGCAATTGTTGTACAATTCTTTTTTTGTTACACTTCATCTGATAAGTTGGTCAAATCCCTCTCTGTAGAGGCTAGGGTTCTTTAAAGTGCCAACATCCATGACACGAGAACAGTTTAACGTCTCTTCCGAAAGACGGTGCAGGGGATAGTGAGGGAAGGAAGATAGTGTGGGACTTGTCCTGTATCGAAGTGCAATGATACAGGAAAATACCCACTAAAACTCCACCTTTTCACAGAACTGTAATCATATCAAGTTCTGATTATATCAGTTACTCGTGGTAGAGCTTTGTCAATTGCCTTAAATTGATTTTCACGTCACTCTGAGTATTGTCGTTGGAGATGATTTTCTTCTTCTCAGCTCTGGGTGCCTACCCTGAAATTTAATAATTATTCAATAAATCACAATCAAACAAACATTTCCAGATGTCTAAACCATCGTGTGCCCCACCCCAGCGCTACCCTCTCCAGTCGTTCAACCATCCCTCCATCCCTCGCCAATCCTCAATGCATTGCGATCAATTCAGATACTCCAGCGGAGATCCACATGATAGTATGTCGGCTCCGGTTCGGAACTATGCCATCAAGGACCGGAACTTTCGCATCGCATTTGAGTTATTGCGGAAGGAGAAGGTCATGGAAGTAAATGGAGAGCGATTGATGAGGAAGGAGGGGTCGAAGAAACTTATCTTGATTGACAAATCATGTTACTCTGGTAGTGAAATAAGTAAAAATAAATAAAATAATATAAAATAAAAATCATAACAGGTGAAACAGATTGGGTTATTATGGTAATTAATGTACTTCCTCCGCCTGGTCAAGGCCCCTCTGGGCTCCGTACCTAAAATTCAATATATTATTTTCTGATAAATCATAGCCAAGGATTACGTGAAAAACCAATTTTTCTACTTTAGTGAATCGGCATGTGTCCCTTCCCCAGCGCTACCCTCTCCAGTCGTTCAACCATCCCTTCATCCCTCGCCAATTCTCAATGCATTGCGGTCAGTTCAGATACTTCAGCGGAGATCTACATAATAATATGTCGGCCTCGGTTCGGAACTATGCCATCAAGGACCGGAACTTCGCATCGCATTTGAGGTATTGAGGAAGGAGAAGGCCATGGAGGTGAATGAAGAACGAGCGATGTGAGCAGGGGAGTTCTTGCATCGGAACTTCAATACAAAAAAAAAATCACCTCAATAATCTATTACTGTAACACTAATTTACTTACGTCCTTTTATTTCACTTGAATACACGAAAACACGATTTTGTACTCGAATTTCATACTTTCACGATGGTTGAAGAACTTCATAATAATGTACAATAAAAGTTTGCTCCATTCTTTTTACTCAACAGAGTGAATTGGGTTGAGCTGTCCTTGGCTTCATCACTCCTTACTCTTTTGATTTCTCAGAGAAGCAAGATGTGACTACTGAGCCCCTCCACCGCGACAAGGTCTCACAGCTCTGTGGGGGAAAAAGAAAAGGTTATTCTTGCACATTCTCAACCCGGACATGTTCACTCAACAAACGATCATGAAAGACAGATTGGAGTGGGGTTTGGTTCAAGGTTTGCGCACTGATAACATGTGGTTGTGCTTGAACAATTATTATTATTGACAAACACATCTTGGTCCAATGAAGCACAATGATACTCAATTTATTATGAGGTTTCTTTTGCTTCGTTTGGTCTGCGCATTGATAAGAATTTTGAACCACATAAACACATCTTTATCCAACGAAGCACAATGATAAACTGATTCTCTTTCAATTTATCATGAGGTTTTTTTTGCTTCGTTTGATCTGCGCAATGATAAGAATTTTGAACCATGTGGTTTCGCTTTACACTAATTTTTATTCACATACACGTCTGCTTGATACAACGAAGCACAATGATAAGCTGATTCTTTTTCAATTTATTATGAGGTTTCTTTTGATTCGTTTGGTCTGCGGTAATTCGCAGGAGAAATCTTGTGTTCAAATCAGGGAAAATCATGAGGAAATCAAAATTATCTTTCGATTGATACCACATTGTCCTATAGCTAAAATTGATAGTTTACAAAGTTATTTATATTATTTTTAATAAAATCATTTTGAAATGTTGATAACTTGAGAACTAACAATTCTAGTTATAAACCAATGTAGCGAGAACCTTTGTTGCCAGGGAGTAGTTTGAGTGCTTGTACAAACTTTTTAAAGAGTAAATCTTTGACTAACTTTAAGACAACAATTTTATATTTCCCGTCATCAATATTCCCAGTATCTGGAATTTCGTCCAATTTTCATGTCACTAAACAAAAATATAGATCAAAAATCAAATGAAGTATTTTTGGACGCCCTCTGTATCTCAAAAACCAAAATGTTGTGGACGCATGTTCATTCAACTTTTTGTATTATTAACATTAGTCAAATATTTCACCCTTCAAAACTTTTACACGTACTTAATTTACACCCTGTATATTTTTTTCAAATATTGAGTGACTTGAATCAAACTACTTATCGGGTGTTGGTCCGAAAAATTTCAATTTTTTTCTCTTCGGGCTGTTTTTTTTTCCTACAAGCCGAATGCAACCACAATGAGTGTTTTTATATTCATTTTGTTTTTTTTCGTTTCGAAAACAGTGTGTTTATTTGATTTATGCAATCAACAACATTTTATGATTATTTCGCAAAGTACGTGGCATAGTGTCACAAGGAAACTTTCTTGCGAAAATAGTTTTTTAGAACGTTTGACTTTCATGTGACACTATTTTAATCGAGAAATTTCGTCCACCAGACTAGAATCCTATAGAACAGTCCTGTGCAAAATAGTCTACCAAAAATCATATTCTACTATTATATTGCAAACAATTTAAACCTGCGGCATAGGGGCCTTAGCCTTATGCTTGAGGCCAAATCAGAGGAAATCACAGGAAATTAGTATAATTATTGGAGAAAATCACAGGTAAAAAAGGCAAATCAGGGGGAAATAAAGAGGCAATGTTGTGTACGAATTTTGGTCAGCGATCAGCTCCTTGATTCAGAAGAAAAGAAACTCAGAGCAAAGAAAAGAACGACATGGAGGAACCTCTGCAGCGAGGTCTCTGATACTTTGTCAGCCTCGAGGCTAAAGAAGGTCCTCTAGAGATCCCTTCATGCAGCCAAAATGTCTCAAGAGGAGTGATGGAGCATATACCAGCACTTCTGAAGATTGCCGTGTCTTCAGAACTATTACTGGAAGCTCACTTTCCAGGATGTGAAATTGTTAACACCACTGATGGCCACGCATGGCCAGACGATCAAACGTACTCCATCAGAGTAGACGGGGTAGCAAAAGAAAAATAGCTTGGGCAATAAGACCTTCAAACCATTCAAGTCGGCAGGAACCGACGGCGTGTTTCCGAAGATGCCTGGGTCTTGGGAATGTTATCGGACACCTGGAACTTTTGTTCAAAGCATGTTTAGCCCTAAGCTATATTCCGTTAAGATTGGAGAGAGGTAAGAGTCGCGTTCATACCTTAACCTGGAAAGGACGACTACACTTACCCAAAATCCTACAGACCTATTAGTTTAACTCCATTTCTGATGAAGACTCTGGAAAGGTTGTGCGACAAACAGATTAGGGACGTTTACCTGCATCTGTGGGAAATTCACCCCAATCATCATGCGTATCATCCTGGAAAATCAACATAAACTGCTCTACACTGTGTAGTCCAAAGAATAGAATAGGTGCTTTCCTATACATAGAACGCGCTTTTGAGAAAACGAATTTCAAAAGTGTAGAACTGGCTCTAACTAGCCATTGCTGACTGGATCGGTTGCATGCTGAAAAACAGAACAATTCAACTAAAAACGGAAGACACTATGGTGAGCAAAGGCTTCCCCCAAGAAGGCGTGCTGTCACTCCTTCTTTCGAACATGGTAGTCAACGGCCTCATAAAGAATCTCATCGAACAGGGATTCCACACTACTGATATCACTGTTCTTCTGACTGGAAAATTCGAAGGCATCCTCATGGAAACCATGCAGGCCTGCTTTAAATCTGGTAGAAAGATGGTTCAACGAAAACGCACTATCGGTGAACCCAATAAAAACCGAGCTTGTACTTTTCATCTGAAAAAGAAAGTTGGCCAACCTAAGACCACCTCTGTGGTGTGCACCTCGGCATTTCTAAAGAGGTCAAATACCCAGGAATCATTCTAGATAGAACCAACAAAGAAATAACAATAAGAAGGATCACTCTGCCTAGCTCGCGAAATCGACTCGACCACGACCAAAGTCCCCAAAACCTTGCCCCGTTCATCGGCTGCGAGAATATCGGTCTATTCAACGACGGACGTTATCAGTTTATTATGAGAAGCGCTGACAACTCGTGATTTTCAAATATCGAGCGCGTATGTTCAATGCTACGAAAACTATTGCTTCCGGATGGCTCGACGGGGTGTCTTTTGATGATGCTACTTTACGAAGAGTCAACCTTCTATATTGTTAAATATTCGGTGATAGAACCCTCAATTATTGGAACAAGCACTTAAGCTAAAAATCTAAAAAAGTCACAAGAGCGCAGATATGCAATTGGCAAGGTCTGTCCACTAGATCTTCACGGTCGTGATCAGACCAATGTTCGTGGGACTGATACCAAACAAGTGACAGCTCAGAACAGAATGCAGCAACTACAAAGACTAGCATGCCTGTCTATCACAGACCCAATGAGATCCACATAAACAATGGTAATGCAGGTGCTGCTGTGCCTGCCGCCTCTTGATGTTTTCTTGAGAGGCGTACAGCAATTCGGCTGCATGCCATCGATCTCTGGTGCGGAAGAAAGTGGGTCGAATATTTCTGGAGGCTGTTACAAGACAGAATTGATGCCCTGATTCCACGCTTCATTTTCAAAAGAGCCTACAGCCTACGAGATCAATATAGTCGGCTCAACAGAAGAGGATTGAGCGGCGGATATACACATCTACACAGACGATTCACACGGTAAATGTGTTGCTGGCCTGGGTGTGTTTATACCAGGGCTTAACATAAAAATCTGGAGAACCCTAAGCACGGGGCTACTGTCTTCCAAATAGAACTGCTTGGAGGCCATGCAAATAGTAAAGAAAAAGATGGTGGCCAAAAACATTATCGGTCCCAGTTTCCTGGATCAAGGGACATAAAGGAATCAGGGGAAATGAAAGAGCGGAGAGTTTGTCGCGAAAGGGAGCAAAAGGAAAACTATGTGGCCTGGAGCCTTTCGTTCCACTGTCCTCAAAGACCATCAATCGCAGAATTAATGAACAGACAGAAGATATTCTCGGTGAAAGATAGGAGACATGACGGTTCGAGCACTCGACGGGAGTGCGGTGCATGTCCTTTATTGCCACTGCCCAGCTCTCGTGAATATCAGATGATCCATTTTGAGGAAAAGATGGCCAGACGGCCTCAATCAGGGTATGCTCGGCTGCCACAGTCTTGAACTGTATCAACGCTGTCGGCTGGCTCGACGGGTAAGCCCCGAAGGGGGTTAAAATGGGCCTACCTGAGTGATCTAAGTAAAAGGATGGCACATGGTACCCCTCCATATCTTTTGGGTTGACCTCATCAATCGTGTATGGACATATGTCTATGTCCATATGTTCCAGCTGTTTTCACTTTTCAGTCTTTTCTTGAATATATGGATTGACGGAGACTGCTTGATGTGCAGTGGCAAATTATTGAATATTTCCAGACCAAAACCACATGGAGAATTTCAACTGATTTCAGGTCTTTTCAGTGGTGGTGAAAAATTGCAATTTCCTTTCGTGTTGTATCCATAAAAGTCCCGGTGTTTTGAGGGACTGCTCTTTTTTTTGAAGATGAGAACACATACGTCCAGAATGTATATTGCATCAGGGACGGTCAGTATTCCGAACCGTCCAAAAAGTGGCCGCGATGTTCTAGACGATTCTCCAGTAATGCAGCCATATAAATACTTTGCCAGCCAAAGAAGACGCCCCCAGAAATCCACATCATACCTTAACCGCGTGTATACCACAGCATAATCTTCAGACATAAGTTGATAAGAATTCAAGACGTTCTTCATTGTCTTCACAAGGTAGATTGATGATGCCAATTTTCTTTGTAGGGCACGACAGTGTTCCTTCTAGTTCAATGTATTGTCCATCATGACTCTTTGCCAATGTGGACATTGATATTTAGGTCAGCTTTATTTCAAATTGGTTGGACACTTGTCGTTTTCATATCATTCAGAAATAGGGAGTTGCTACAAACAAAAGCATGAAATGTTCAGTTCTGTAAGGACTTTCTTACAAACATTTTCGATTTGGTTCTTTTCCGTTTGGGATACTATGATGGAGGTATCGTGAGCGTACATAGTAGCTTTGGCTTGATCCTTCAGGCAGATGTTGATGTCATTCAAGTAGATTGAAAATAGCAGTGGGCCCAAAACAGCATCCCCGGGGACTGCTCCCTGCTTCCTCGGTCCCCGATACAGTCAATTCGTATTCTTGAACGGCAGGGAACATCAAGGAGAATCAACTCCCTGGGAACACCGTTGCCGGTTTGTGCATTCAATCAAAACGCAGATTTTGACAGATGCATACTCATGCACACTCTTTTGAAATAATGATAATAATAATGAAGTTTATTTGGCAAAGTATACCTTATAATAAAATACACATTATAATGAATAATACAAATTAATAATAAGTTGATGCCTTGTAAAATATTGATGATACATCAACCTATAAATATGTATATACACAAAAATAAGATAAAATTTTTATCAAACTAACACTTCAGAAAATACATAACATAACATTTATCTTTATAGGCTTTTTGAAGTGGCTCAAGTCAAGCTGTTAGAGACTTTTGATTCATTGGGTAGTTTACTGAACTCGTATAGACCTTTTATAAAATTGACTGGTGAGGTCCTTAATTTTCAAAAAGGATTTAGATGTGGAATAGTGACTACATAAATAATTGACTGTAAATAAATTAGTTAAATCTGGACTTGTGATTTCCATAGCCCATAAAAACATCACATTATTACTCCATGAGCTCAAAAGAAATTTTTAGAATGACATTATGAAGCAAAACATTCTCCAGGTATGAGTACTTATTTTTGTTTCCAATCAGTAGAATCAATCAGTCATCAATATTATCTATAAACTATTAATACACCAATTTTTATTATTGGTACATACCGTACCGCAAATCGTTATTGTGATAGTAATGAAATCTCAAATAACCTTTACGTGCAATCTTTCATTGCCCTTTCTCTTTACCGTGAACCTTGTTAAAGTTTTCCTGTTTATCACCTTTACCAGAATCCCTTTGTCTTATTCAACATAATTACGATAATCACGGCAAAAATGATTATCATTATATCTTGTAAAAGTAGGTAGTACTAACCAAAAAATCAAGAGTAGTTATTATGTAATATTATGTACATAGATTAAGTTAAAGTTGACCTTAAGCATTTCCGATGTTTTCAAAGATCAAATCTATAATAGCAATGAATATTTATCAAAAAGACGTTTAAATTAGCTTAACAAATTATGATCGGTGCTAAGAAGTCTAGATACAGATAAAATTATTGATATCCTTCAATTTCCTCCATTTCTCACATTGAATGATGATCAACAGTACCTACTAAGATAAGGCCAGATTTGTGGCGTGGCAAAACAATTATTTACATGATAGCTGCTAATACATCGTTTTTATTATAGGTCCTGTGCGACTCATGTATAAATCAATCGACTTTTGAAGAGATCAAGCAATAGTTCAACGTAATGACGGAAAGCATATACCTATAAAATATAGGTATATGATGGAAAGTGAGCTGACCCGCAGACCAGATTCTGTTGCTTATGCGTTGATAAAAGAAAACTGAATTGAGTGTGTAAAACATCTTTTTTTACATATCATCATTCTTGCCTGAATTTCACTGTTAATTTAGTTATTGCTTGATACTTTTCCTAATATACGTTCTACCCCTTAATTCAGGCTGTTTTGCTCAACACCTATTTAGGAGCTCTCTATTGTAAAACCATGATTGACCCGGGACACCCGAATGATAGAAAATCAGTCCAACAGTCGTAGTTGGCCTTCATGCGTTCAGACGGGTACCCGTAAGTGTTGTCTAATAGAGCAATGTTGCTGTTGATTATTGTAATCACGTGAGTTGTGTACCCATGGGTTTGTTTGTAACTACCACTGAGGGTAGAGTACAGATCTGTCAGAATTAGTGCACTAGTTAAAGTGCAGCCCATTTATGAGTGTAGAAAGCCCCAGTCCCTTTGTGGTGAGAGTAGCGCTATGCCTCGGTGTTATTTGGTAGGATGGTAGCATCAGGGAGGCTCTACCCAGACATCGATTGACATGAATAGACTACAGGATCCAGTTTACCGGGCCCTTTGTCCAATTCATTGCTTTTTCGCGAGAGTTAAAGTATCCAGGGGAGCCTTCACTCATTACAGGTGACACTAGCTAGTCGTCGAAGATTATTATTGTACGATTATTATTATCATCATAATGAGAGCTTAAATACTGGTGTAATGGATGATGTTATTGAATGGAATGGATGAAGAGGGGGCCAATCATCCCCCGGTGAGTACAACTGATTATTGCCTTGTTGACAGAACAGTAATTTTGGTATTTTCTATTTCATATCATGCCCGAATCATACCCATTAACTTGAAACCTATTCCGATTGATTGATTGAGTGAATTTGCATTGTGAAGACCCATTCGTGAGACCAGCTAAGGCAGGTGAAATGATTGCAATTTTTATTGACTCTACAAGTTTAGTGGAAAAACAGCTACGACCTTCGAACATTGAACCACTAGAACAAGCATAGCACCCCGAACGTACGCGATTTGTTTGAGTCACTTTGACGAATCTATCAACGTCATGGCAACGCAAGTATGAACTATTGCAGAATATACTTCTATACTCTTCAACTTGAGCTTTAAAATGCTTATTGAGGTTCAGAAAATTATTTGAGATAGAATAAGCTAGTGAACCACGATAAGGGTTTATTGTTTTGTAGCTAAGCCAAATGGCCAAAAAGTTTGGTTTTACTCAAAGTAGCTGTCAGTGACGTGACACTTCCACGGTCTCAATTGATGCCCAACGTTGCCGTTTGTGAGAAAAATTCCTCCTATAAACTTTTTAGTGTAAATGATCGAGGAAAATCGTTCGAGTATTCAACGACAAGTAGTAATAGCGATGAAAAAAAGGCTACACTCTCCATGAATATTGAAGAGAAATCCATGCATGTATTTGATGATATAGTGAACTTTAAGTCATTGTTATTGAATTGGTGACAGAAAATCTGGTGAAAGGTATTTCAAGAAAGTTAATATGGCAAACCAGGAGCTTGCTTTTCCCCTTACCCCTTCATTACATTGACATGTTCGACTCACACAATAGGTGTGTCTGTTATGCTCCACTAGTGCACACCTTTCTACACTACAACACTCATGGCCGATTGCACCAACCATTTTTGAGGATACTTAACGCTAACTTGTCAGTTTTGCATGCAAAATTGTCAAGTTAAGGGTCCCTTAGCGCTTAGCGTTAAGTATCCTCAAAATAGGTTGGTGCAATCGGCCATCAGTGTGGCTGTGTTTGTGAAATGTTTGTCTGTTTTTCAGGATAGAATATCTTTTCTAGTTTAGTAAAGATATTCTATCCTTGAAAACAGACAAACATTTCACAAACAAAGTCACGCTGAGTATTGTAGTGTAGAAAAGTGTGCACCAGTGGAGCATAACAAACATACCTAATATTGTTTGTTTATGCTTCTCTAGTGGTTCGATATTCGAAGGCTGCGACTCACTATACAGAGGGACACACGCATAAGAATGACACAGAGTAGGTGCATGTTAGGAGGCTCAGAATATTATGATTTGAAGAAACTCACATATTTACTTTGTTGCGCCCCTGAGAAGTTATACACCATGGAAGTGAGGTTATAAATTACGAAAAAAAAACAACTTCACAGTTAAAAATACCAAATTTGGTACACGCGTTGCTAGTGTACCATGGGCATTAATCGACAGTGATTGGAGTTCAATTGAGGCATTCTAAAGGGTCTTGGAAGTCTTGCGGATTAAGTTAGTTTTCTATCTGTTCGCAGTAGGTTCTCCAGACGTCTCTATGTTTTTGTCTTACGACTTTCTTATAACTCTTGAGGTGGAGCCTAGTAGTTTCAATGCTAAGGTTATTTGGTGATTTTTGCTTTATTTAATGCTTTCCTTGTAGCCGCCCCCGTTGCTAGAATTTTAAAACATTCTCAGAGGGTTCGACATTTTTTAAGAATATATGATGGCATCTTGGATGGTATTTGCATATCTTTAGAGTCCACACTGCTGATTGTTGTGTTGCACAAAGCGTACTTCATTGGTCTTTTTGAGGTCGTGGAAGGGCCTGGAAGCATTGGAGAAGCAGTCTAATAATGTGAAGGTTATCCATCATCTCTCGTTGAATGTCGAATTCTGCTCTTCTGTGTGTGCAACCTTCTTTGTATTGGATTTCCACAAACAAAAGACATTTCTACATGTTTGAATCATAAGACGTCCGAGCAATAGTTATGAAGATATTAGTAGGGGAGAGTCGGGTATTGGCGCGCGGTTGATAATACCGCACCCCCATTATCTCTCAGTAGATAATGATATCAGGCAACACTGCGTAATGAGTAGTCACTTTGAATGTGTACCACTACCCCAGAGTACAAATATTTCCCTTTTACCGTCTGAGTTTTTTGTTTTTTGTGAAAATCTTTATAACGTATTTGGATCGAGGTATGTACAAAACCCATTTTTCGAACGTAAGACAATTTGCCGCAATCGATTACCACTCTTATTCTAGGTGTACTGTTGTGGTTACAATCGTTTGTCTTAAGTTTTCATTTTCCGAAAAATATTGGCATTAACTCAAAATGGCGCGGTCTGGTAATTGCGTGCTGAGGGCGCGGTATTATCAGACTAGGGTTTTCCCAATGTTTTATCTTCAGATTGCTAGATCAAGGTTTCATCAATCAGAGAGTAATCTGGGATATTATTGATTGATTCACTTAAGATCTCAGATGAAGGATCGCAAATAATGTGAATGGTCCAGACACTTGTTCACTATCAAGTTCCAACCAATTACATAAAAATAACGTCTCAATACTGCGAACAATACATGACCTTCTGCTTTAATGATCCACTGCCAAGAAATCAACGAAACGAGATGAAAAAGAATAAATTACCGGTACCAGCCGCAAAAAATTGACGTAATTGACCGTAGAATTTTTATTTCCTCAGACAGTGAGACCAGAAGTAGTAAAAAATAATTTTGTATTATTTCATGATAGAATCGGAAGTCTAAAACAATAACAGTTACACATTATTAAAGTGTTCCGAAATTATGTACTGCGAAACCTTATATTAAATGGTTCAGTGGGTTTTTGTCACAAGAAAATTAAGATTTCCGGTATCAGTATCAGATCAACTAAAGGATATAATAGATAGTGAAAGTAAAGTTGTCAATTGAGAATTTGACATTGGATTTTGAAGAAGGTGAAAGGTAGACGAAGGTATGATTTGAACAACCTTTAAAAATAGAGGTCTTATTATAATTAGGCCTTGCAAAATTGCAACTACAGTTTTTTTTTAAGCAAGTGTTTGATTTCAAAGATAATCCATCATGTCCAGAACAATGAATGTGTTTCGATGTATTTATGAGGTTTGTTGCATATTCTCATGACTTAATAACTACCTTCAAGTACAAACATTTTGTAAAATAGAGAATAGGGAAGAACAGGTTAGCAGCGAATAATTAGAATTTGCAGGTTTAGTGATCTCCTTATCTCCATGAGATCTCTCTGCGTCTGAGATTTCTGTGGTTATTTTGTGAGAATGGTTGAATGATGTCAAGTTCAGACTTTATTTCACCCTTAAGAATAATAATTTCTTATCGTCTTTTCTTTCCATAGCAACAAGGGACAATACTAAAAAAAAAGTTAAAAAAATGGTTCCTAAAGTGTTTTATTATAGGTTTGTCCTATTTGATAATGGGAAAACTACAGTTTTGGAAAGCATATTCTCTTATACGATCAAGGGTTCGGGAAAAGCTGTAACATTTTTTACATACATATAGGGTGTTCGACGGAGGGTTAGCCTAACTTGGTGAGCGCGTATAATAGATATATAGGGTAATTTCGAAAATATTTTAATAATAGACCAGTGGTCTAAAACGACCCCAGTTTTTTTTAACTTTTTCAAGAATTTACAAGGATAGTCATTCACACTTCTGTATTAAAACATGGGAACGTTTCGGGCCGTATCATGAGAAATGTCTGTCAATACCCAAAAATTAAAACCGGAATAATGATTGCGTGAGACATTTTTCAGAGGTGTTTCCCTTTGCACAAATTGTAAACTATACAGTGTCCCTTTTAACTTTTGAACCGTTTGCACGGGGGCTATGATTGAACGTCTACGTTAACTCAACTTATCCGCTAGAACTGTTTACTAATGTGAATGTTCCATTTGCTAAAAACGTTACCATACGTTAAGTTGACGTGAGCGTTCAATGATAACCCCCCATATGTGAGGACGTTCTGCATTTTTTGACATAGTCATGACAGCTGAAAATATCAAAATGACAGCTGGGCGCCATTTCAAAACAAAAAATCAAATGGAAAGTAAGGTCGAGTGACACCTCATTTTTAAAGACTTTTCATCCTTATTTCACCCTGAAAGTTGTTGCTATCTTTTGAAAAAAACATGCATTATTAACCAAGTATTTTTATTCAAAATGACGCTCGATTTTCCTTGGGATAAAGTGTTTCAAATGAGGTCGAAATGGCAGCAGTCCATTCACCCTGATTAGAACTCAAATTATCGTATATTTTATTTTAAATTTAATGTCAAAATATTGTATTTTCTGCCTCAATTTTGAAACTGAGAATTTCAAATTCATATTAACCGTTTTTAACTTACTTCCAGACACAATCATAATTTTGGGGAACCGTCATCTTTTGGATGAATAGATATCTGCCTTATAATATTGGAAAGAAATACCAAGTGTAATATATTTTGGAAAGCTCCAAAAATCCATTTTGATCCATTTATTTTTTTTAAATTATTTCTGAAAATTGTCAACAACAAACATATTCGAAACAAACAGTAACACTGCTAATCAGTATTTTTGAAACCTCCAATCTATCAGTATCGGTACACTCACCGCCATCTGTATTGTTATAGAATAAAATAAATTTTTTGGGTTCCGTGTTGGAAGTCAGATACTGTCATGTGAATACGAACGGATCAAAGAAACATGGAGTAAATCAACCCACCCAAACGGACGACGCACAACCAGGCCATGCTTACTCGGCACTTTTCTGGTATAAATAGAAGCCCGATACGCTAATCAAATGGTTGGAAGAAACGTGATCTACTCCGATCTTCCTTCCCACGAGCAGTGCCAGTCGCAAGACCACAAGTCCTCTCGTATTCACTGTACACTTCTGCCCCCGCAGCGAGTCTACTGTTGGGACCCGGACTGGCCAAGGTCCAAAATGCTCATCCCACTGTGTGTGCTGTAGGCTGTATCTCAGGAGGCAATAGATGTTGCTATGTGCTGCCCTAGTTTCATTCCCGAATGACGGTTACATCCCTGGAGCACGATAGGTGAGGGTCCAGACGAAGGCCCAATCTACGCCTATCGTGACATTTGGTGGAGGCGCCTCACGATCACTCTCGCACGCTTAGCGAGTACAGAGGGCCTACAAAGGGAGTGCAGAGTCCAGAGTACAGAGAGCCTACAGAATGAGAGCAATATGACCTGTGGTCCAGGAATAGAGATGATGAGGCAGAGGAACTCCGTTAGGGTCAACGAAGCTCCACACTCCCGGTGGCATCCGTAGTGATAAGAGGCTCGACTGGCACTGCTCCTGACACGGCTCTTCCAACTTATTCATAGAAATAGGCAGGTATTAAGTAAGTAAAATGAGTAAGAAAAATGGTATCTACATATATTTATATACAATTAGACGCCGCTGTTGATTTTTTTTTTCATGTTATGAACAGACGAAGGCCCAATCTACGCCTATCGTGACAATACCTCCAGCTCAGTGGGTTCTTACTCGTTATGTCTAATAGACGGAGTTCACCTGAAGTTATTATCGGAATCAAAATGACTTGTTTCCAGAATGTGTTTGGCGAACAGGGACTCCTCGGATTTGTTTCTTATACAACGCAAATGCTCCTGCTTTCGTATGTTAAAATCTCTATACGTTCGACCAACGACCAACATACACCGCTCCACAACTACAAGAATAACTATACACTCCAACGCTCTTCCATTGAACGAATAAACTCAGGAGTTTCCCAAGGGTCGGTTTTGGGGTCCTTACTTTTCTTATTGTATGTGAAGACATTGTACACACCAACATTCGAGGGACATTCACCATCCTTGACGACGATACGTCCATAGTTTGGCACAGCGGGAGCGTGGAACGGCTGCGCATCTCAATCTTCTAACCGTCTAGTTTTCAACTTTGGAAAAACTAGTGTTTTGGGATTCAAGTGCAGCATGAGCGATATTCATATGAACGAGCGAGTCCAGGAGAAGACTGTAGCAGGGTTCCTGGGACTCCAAATTGCCAATGACCTGAGCTTCGAGAACCATATCAAAGGGCTGAGCAGGAGACTGGGATACTTTGCAGTCAGAGTGACCAGACTTGAGGTTGGGCGTGAGGCAGCTAGAACAACCTACTTTGCTGTGTTTGAATTGCATTATTTGCGATATGGAATACCGTTCTGGGGAGCAAGTAGTCAACATTTCCCGAGGATTATCTTCATTTAAAAAAAAAGGCAGTGAGATATTATGCGATACTAAAGCTAGAGAGTATTGCAGACCACTGTTTAAATCAGAAAAGATTCTCACAATGACCTCCTTGTTCATTTTGGAAACTGCTGTTCTGGTGTTCAAGCAACGCGATAAAGCTTACTTACCATCCCGAACAACTCGTCAAGCTCTAAACCGTTGCCCATTCCCTCCAGCACTTTAACAAAAAAATCTTTCATTTATGAGAGTTAAAGGATTTATAATCATCTGCCGACGTCCCTGAAAGCTATAACCGACATCAAGTCCTTCAGGAGATCTCTCAAGACTCAAGAGACTGCTTGTCAGCCATTGAGTTTTATAAGAAAGTCAATGTTGTCAGCCGTCCATACTATGAGTTGGAGGAATTCAATGCAGACTCGCTGCTCTGAGTGATCATTTCACAGTCACTGAATGTTTATTGCCTTATTTGTATACAGTCATTTAAGTTATAGTCCTTTTTACTTTTTCATGTTCTTTTTAGCACGTTTTATTGCTGTTTCTTTTTTTTTTCTATAATATAGTCTATCTCTCATTTGGTTCCCCATTCTGATGTGGACTTGTATATGCGTATATATATTATTGTTTAAGATGAACGTTCTCGATTAGCTTCGGATGCTTTGTCTACAGATTTTTAATCTTTTCCATCCATAGTCTCCATCATGTCCACCTTACAACAAAGATAATATGCTATATTGTCCCTAATCATCAAAGGGAGTTTTCTTTGAAAGAATCTATGTAAGTTTGCCCATTTGATCTGATAAGTAATGTTTGTCATTTACTTTGTATTTTCCTGAAGGGATCTGATGAAGGATGTAGGACGGCGTTGAGTCAGTCCGAAACTAGTAATCCAAATAAAATAATTTGTGAGAAAGAGAGGCTTTTTCTACACGTACCTTATGATTATCGGAAGACTCACATAATGGGTTCCCTCAATACTTTAAGTAGATATTTATAATTTGTTTGATTTGTTTCAGGGTTTCTATATCAACCTCCATGACCTACTTTATCAGAACTTGCTTGGTTTTTCAGAATGTTTGATTTCTATCTCACTCTTTGGAAAGAGATCCGTTTTTTCAATTATTTTGAAGATCACCTCTCTGTTTCATTTCACACGAGTGGGAAATGGTCATTTCCTTTGAGTTTTACACTATACTTTCTATCTATTGTGTAGCCAATATCGATTCGTAATTTTCCTTGTGGTGGAGTTGCCAGTATAGAATAATGTTTAAGTTGGAATGGTTTCGTTTCCGTTCAATTCTACAATGTACAATATTCACGAATCGATATCGATTGCGCAATAGTGACATATCACTTGACAGTCGTGAATTATAGTATATTGTACAACGAGTATGAAGGTTTGTAGCAGCATAAACTGGGCTATTGACGTTATTCGACACGAAATATTATGGCCAAAGTATGTGATTTCCAAGAAGTTTTTTTTTCTGTATGAATAGGGGCCCTTTAAGTCTGCATTTTAAAATATTTTCATGTTATACAGGGTGTCCCCAAAACACGAAACGTATTGAAGTTATATTTTTTGAATTCTTCCTTCAATTTGGAACAAAAACTGTGATGAAACAAATGTTCCTTTGTTCAACCGATATCGAGGTATCGCGTCTTAAAAATGACATTATTGGACCTTCGACATGCTATTAAACTCAAAGTATTCAAGTTCGAGAAAAATAGTTTGCACATTCCTATATCTGGACTTTTCAAGAGCTATTCAAGAAGATTAAATTCATTCTTGTGAAAAAATATCAAAATCTGTCGAAAAAAATTGGACAGTTGACGGTACCTTCTATTCAAATGACCGACTAGCTCTTGAAAAGTTAAGATAGAAAAGTGCTAACCATCTATCTCCAACTTGAATAGTTTGAGTTTTATTGCATGTCAAAGGTGCAAAAATGTCATATTTGAGACGCGATATCTTGATAACGGTTGAGCTTAGGAATATTAGTTGTATTACAATTTTTGTTCCAAATTGAAGGAAGAATTGAAATATCAATTAATATTCAGGGGGTTCCGTTTAAAAAAACACAACTTTGATGCGTTTTGTGTTTTGGGACACCCTGTATAACGTGAAAATATTTTTAAAATGTAGCCTTAAAGGGTCCCCATCCATCCAGAAAACAAAACTTTTTCAAAATCAGATACTCCAGCCATAATGTTTCGTTTCGAATAACGTAAATAACCCTCTGTATATGAGTAGGACTATATGTTTCTGGTCATGAAGAAACCCTTCTTAAAAAATGATTTTTCTTTTTACAACTTGACATGAAACGAAAAAAATTCAATTTGAACTTAACGCTAACGTGTCTATGCCGTTTCTCCGCGATCGGACTGTTTCCTAGCCGTAAGTATCCAAGAAACTGCTGACGGCTGCACAGTCATAATGCTGCTCAGTAAGGACTTATCAGACACATAACTAGGAAATGATCATTCCATGCGAGTTTTACACTATACTTTTTCTACGATTGTCAATTAAAATCACTATCGTGTAATCGATAAATCGGTATTGGGTGTAGACTGTAAACGTAGCACACCGTAAGAAATGAAACCATTTCCGAGATCAGTATATGACAGGTTGCCTCACTTTAACGGTCATGACGTCATCTGTTTCATGATCTCCATCAAAAACAGTAGAACAGAAACTCATGGGCGAAATCAGTGAATCTCCTGT
Organism: Orchestes rusci; assembly: GCA_958502075.1. Classification (NCBI taxonomy): domain Eukaryota; kingdom Metazoa; phylum Arthropoda; class Insecta; order Coleoptera; family Curculionidae; genus Orchestes; species Orchestes rusci. The sequence continues at coordinate 6,636,834 of OY293306.1, forward strand.
TAAAACAGTACTTCTGGCAACCTTGCGAATGACACATGACACCATAAGATGCAGACCGATGCAATCGAATGACAGAGGATTCAGTCTACTGTAGACGCTAGAAACCGATGACGTCATATTTTCTCCCCTCCGTCTCTTACCAGAGGAAAAGTGAGGCCAAGATCAGTATATAACAGGTTGCCTCACTTTTACGGTCATGACGTCATCTGTGTCAGGTGTTGCCAGATGATCACTATCAAAAACAGTAGAACAGAAAGTAGGTCAGTAGATCTCCTGTTAAAACAGTACTTCTGGCAACCTTGCGAATGACACACATGACACGATACGATGCAGACCGTTGCAATCGAATGACAGGATTCAGTCTACTGCATACGCTAGACACCGTCGATGACATCATATTTTTCCCCCCTCTGTCTCTTACCTTAGGCGAAGTGAGGCAACCTCTTGTATATACTCATCTTGAAGTGAGGCAACCTTTTGTATACTGATCTTGACCATTTCCCACGGGTTGCTAGGCAACAGGTAGGGAATGGTTTCATTTCCTAAGGTTGCACAATGTGCTACACGTTTCCTGATCGATATCGATTGCACAATAGTGACATTCCTTGACAGTCGTAGATTCGAAACTAAAACTTATTGAAACCTCTATTTGCGGAATACCATGGTTTCGGCATGACTTGGCTTTATAGTAGTGTTTGAAAAAGTTGGTAACAAAATGATAAATTCCGTCATAATTTTATTTTCGCGAAAGATATTCTTCATAAAAAGATTGATTAATTTTTTGTACTTACATTATTTTCTATATCTTTTGCGTTACTTATAATCCTATGGCAAAAATAAATAGTTTTATTCGCACTATTGTACATTTTGATACATAACCTTGCGAGGAAACTAGCTTTGCAAATCTTCACTGAAAGGGGGCCCCCAAACCCCAAATGTCCACATGCGGAAGTGGCCGCAAATGTTTACCGCCGCCACTGGAGTACCTACACCACCTCTGTACCTATATGAGAAACGAAGTGAGTTATGAAAATTTTGTTTGCGGCATCGCTCGTTTCTCGAAAAAGTAGCGGCATCGCGAAAAGCGCATATTTCTGTCTTCACTCAACGTAACGTAAGATATCTACACCCCTCAAAGACAACGAAAATGAGACATCCTGTACATAATCTTATTCTGAGCACGCTTCATAAACCATATTATCCTTAACAAAATCTCAGCCTATTCAAAAAAATTGTTACCTATTATGCATTCCTTTTTTATAATTATCTTAACTCATAATAATCTCTTTTTTGTTTCAGGCATGCTCGACATGCATGCATCATGGTTGCTAGAAGTTTTGGTTTGTATATTACATTGTAGGTATTTTGGAAGAACACATTATTGTGACGAAACATGTGTCAAGCGGGCCGACCCTTCTCACATCAGTTGATCAGACCACCATCAACATACTGGCCAACTGGCCATATCGGCTTAGACCCGAAATCGCCGGTATTTGTCCAACAAAGTGGCATCAGACACCACTGCATGAAGAATAATCGATTTGATCTAGTACATTCTAGCGAAACCTGGCGGCGTCGAACCTTCTACACTGTGTTGCGAGTTTCTAGAGTATTCTTGCAATTCTGGCGAGGGGATATAAGTCCGCAATTTGGGGAAGACATTTAGTTTAGTTGTGTTTTGGTTTTGATCGTGAACAATAACTGTGAACGGGCAGTTTAAAAACATAAATAAGTGACTACATGAAAAGTTGTCTAGAGATAAACGAGTTAAAGTTGGACAGTGTTTTCTATAGACGAAAATCATTATATTATATTTAATAATAGATTGTTAGTATTGTTATGGTCAAATAACTATTATTAAGTACCTACCTATTTGAAATACTAAAAGAAAGTATGGATGTTTTATTTTTGGCTTGGAAATGTACATACAGACAGGGTGGGCCATCGAAAACGTACAGCATTGATTTTGAGCATTAATTGTCATATAAAAATAAAACGTAAACCTATTGGTTTTTGAAGGGGACACTTATCCGGTGTATAATCAAATCCTCATCTGCAAGCCCTTGGGTAAGGTGAAACTCAACCCTAAAATCTTAGAGGGGGTCGAGTGATACCTCATTTTGAAAGCCCTCCAACCCTTTGATTACAACTGCCGAGTTTCAAGCTTCTGTCATTCCTGTTGATATGACAGCTTTTTATTTTTGGACGACTGCGCTAGTGTTTAAATTAAAGTGTTTTCTTTTGTTTTCAACTTGATAGATAGAGATGGGTGTTTAAAATGGTTAATAAATATCACCATAATTTATTGACAAGGAATCAAACAATGGTTAAACAAAGAACAAATATCAACTAGTTTCTATTCAATTACCTATGGAGTAGACCATCATTTGAAAACTTTAAGCAGTATTGAAAACCCTGGGATATTATTCATTTTTAAATTTTGCAGTATTGGGCCCATTTCACGGTTTTCCCAAAATCCTCAACAGACACTAATCCGCCGGGTGAGTGGCCGCCGATAGACAAAACTGGCGGCTGAGCAAAGGTGCGGAAGGGCTCTGCTTCCTAATCGCGGTCGAAACGAAGTCTGTTGCCCACCTTCATCAGAGGGCACCTTCTTTTAGAGCGACTTCCGTAGGCTACAAAACGCTGCCATCGCCAACCCCGTGACTCTTTTGAGCGGCTGCAGAACACCAGCTATGCGCCAGCTAGCTTCGTAGTTTTTTGTAGGTGGAAAGTGGAAACCACACAAACCAGTTGTAGTTGCACCAAGCCAAGCCACGCTGTCATTGTTTTGGCGTTGGCCATTTTATCAGTTTAATTCTATTATTCCTATCAGTTATCGTTCGAGACAGTACAATTATTATCGGTAATTTTTTCTCTATAGAGTGTAGTTGAATCTAGAATTTATTTCATGTTGAATTGTTTCCAATGTTGGTTCAATACACTACAAAATTCTTATTTTTTATATTAAAATGTTAACCTCAAAATTTGTATGATCTAGAAGTATACATATTCAAGTATATTCAGGAAATTGCTTTTGCATAGTAAATTTGCTAGAAGTCTTGATTACTATAAAGAAGGCACAACTGAACCACGCGTTCTCGATTAATTTCAAAAAACGTATTTTTTTTTAATGGGACAAGGTGTGTACATTTTTATCAAAATTGATCATCTACTCTTTTCTGAACATAAAAGGTTATTATGATTTTTTTCCTGAAACCAAAAATAACGGAGATATGCGTATTTTCCACGGCTCATTTATAAACGTCAAAGTCACAAGTTTCAATGATTTGATTGTTTCGAAATGAGCTTAACAGACATAATACGTTGAGCACGATATAATAAGTTTGAAAGCAAATTATGGTTGCCGATATGTATTATTTTGTCCAAATTTTAAATTTCATGGAAAAGTTTCCAAAAAATAAAAAAAGGCATAAAACTCCGTAACTTTAGGTTCTAAAGACAAAATTCGTCAAAATCTTTTATGTTCAGGAAAAAGTGGTCAATCGATAATAATAAGAATATACATGGTGTCTTATTTGAAAAAAAAATAAATTTTTAAAATAGAGCGAGAACGCGGTGTTCAAATATTTTTCCGTTAATAGCACGTTAATCAGTGGAAAAAATAGTACTCGTTCTCTCTTTTGAACGGCCTTGTATCTTCAATAATAAAGAAGTTGACAATAAGGCCGACTTGATCGGAGGAGGACCCGGTATAGCTCGTGTGTCGCGACCTCAAAATTTCACTCCCACCGCGCGAAAAAATGTTTCAATTCGAAGACTATTGAACTGAATAACCAAAGAATCAATGAATCATACAAAATCAGAATAAGATAAATTATAGGACGTATTATAATCTAAAAGCAAACGTTAATTATTTCAGTTACAATTCAATCTTATTAATTATTTGTTCAAATGGTATAGGTAGGTTCTCCATAGAATTGGAAAGAAAGTAACCACTGTAAAAGTGTAGATAGCATGACGATAACTGCTATATTAGGTCTGTTAGTAGAACAATCCCAAACCCATCAAACCCAATCAGCAATCAGCATTATTTGCAGTTTGCAAACTATTTCTGACTGACATTGACCAATCAATGATACGCTGACTGGTTTCTGATTGTTCTACGCATATAGGTATCTATTATTAACCATATGGGAAGCTATTCTACACGCTTGATGCCGGGATGTGATAGAAGATCCCGCTGTACTGTATGTTTTTCGCATAAGTCTATCCTTAGATAGAAAAGGATAGACTTATACGAAAACCAAGCCAAAACTATACAGTACAGCGGGATCTTCTATCTCATCCTGGCATCAAGCGTCGCTCGTTGTTCAAATGGGACGGTTCCCATAAAGAGTTAATAGATATATGGTTCTACGAACAGACCTATTATTATTGTCTAAAAATTATTCCGGCCAAAGGCAAGGTTAATTGATATGTAGAGGTTGCGCCGTAACTAGGGAATCGGAAATCCACGAACGATTAACCGAATCGATCCCGTCACCGAGCTCCATTATTGACATTCCTGTCATCGGTGTGTCATCTTAATGTCATAACATGTCCGTATTTCAGGGTCTTAAAACTTTTTCTACCGAGTGTCGGCCGGTTTTAAACGTGTTTGAGGGTAAGTTATTACACAGCTTTTGGTATACAGCGAAATATCTTCTTATTATCAAGTGTGAAACATATTCTATCTTTTTTTTAGATGTGTATTTGAATTTTAGAACCGAATCGGAGCCGACTGACGTCATTTTTGTCTGAATTCTGATTCGTCCGAAACCCGAACGTATAACGACGCAACCTTATTACCATAGTATAATAAACAACAAGTAGCGACAGCTCCATATACCTAAAGGTGGTCAAATTTCGTCTGTCTCAATGACAAAAATTCGCCTCATTTATACACTGCTAACCTTATGAAATGTAAAATAAAACCATACTGTAGCCGATTCCATGACTTCAATGATACTGATACATAGGTGAATTATCAATCAAGTTATACAATACGATTACCCACTATGCAGTATGCCTAAAGATTTATGCGAAGTTTCAAAGTCTTCATTTAGAAAACAGTTTTACATTCCAAAATGTTAGCAGGTTATAAATGAGGCGAATTTCTGTCATTGAGACACAACGAAATTTGACCACAGATATATGGAGCTGTCGCTACTTGTTGTTTATTATACTATGTTATTACTAGCATACTATCAATTAACCTTGGGCCGGAGGGAGAAACACAAGTCAAAAGATATGTCGACTTGGCAGCATCGCGATTAAAGCCGGTTTAAAAACCGCGCTTCGTTCTGTCGCTGGCGACAGATTTTATCGACAAATGTAAGGTTTACATCCAATTTGTTTTCGAATTGGAACTTTCAAATTTCTGCTTAGAAAACAAAAATCCTATGCTACAATCTACATTATATTTTTTTTCAAAGTCACGCTCACGCCAAATACAATGTGGATGGTACCCTGTGATTCCCGTATGCGAAGTGGAAATTTGACAGTTCCACTACGAAGTGAAATTGAATTTAAACCAGGCATAATAGACGAACGAATAGAAGGCTTATGCATGGTCTACATTGAATTTAGCTTCGAAGTAAAAGTTACAGATTTCCGCTTGCCAAATGCGAATCATATGATCCATCTACATTGAATTTGACTTTGAAAATGAACCCAATGTAGATGGTAAAATGTAACTTTGCCAAGCGGTAATTTGACAGTTCCAGTTCGAAGTGAAATTCAATGTAAACCTTACAGTACTATTGGTCAAAAATTTGCCGCCAGCAACAGCTGACAACACTAATGTGAGGTTTATATTGAATTTCATTTCGAAGTAAAATTGTACAATTTATGCTTGGCAAAACGGAGTCATATGCTAACATTTACAATGAATTTATGTTCAAAGTCACACTTACGCTTACACCAAATGAATTGTGGTGATAGCATACAATTGCCGTTCGCCAAGCGGAAATTTGACAATTCCACTTCGAAATAAAATTCAATGTAAACCAGGCTTAAGCTTTGTCTGGTTTCTGTAAGGTTTACATCCAATTCATTTTGGAATTAGAGATGTCAAATTTTCCCACGCTACCATCTACATTGAATCTGTGTTCAAAGTCACGCTTACGCCAAATTCAATGTAGATTAGTGGAAGTAGATGGTACCATGTGATTCCCGTTTGCCAAGCCAAAATGTGACAGTTCCACTTCGAAATGAAATTCAGTAAAAACCAGACATTAACTATGGAACTGTCAAATTTCCCTTTGCCAAATGAAAATCATATGATACCATCCACAATGAATTTGGCAAAAGCGTGACTTTTAACACAAATTCATTGTAGATGGTACCACATGATTCCCATTTGGCAAGTGGAAATTTGGCAGTTCCACTTCGAAGTAAAATTGAATGTAGATAGTTCTAATCCAAGTTATCAGTAGACATTTCTAGTTGAAGTTTGAAGTTGATGGTTCCGTTTTCCGTTGATGGTTGATGGCTGATGCTAGTTGTTTTGAAAAAAAAGTGTTGTTTTGTTTACTATTCACAGTAATTACTACTTTTACCAGTTTGACTACTGAAACTCACACCCAAGTAGTGTTTTTATACCATACTTACCTCTATTAACATGGGCTAAGTTCTTAACATAGTCAAACATACATTTTATCCAAATAGTTTGCCTTTACATCCGTTTATAGTGAGTTAGCGACTACTTTGGTTATTTCCATACCAAATTACCAAATGTATTTATTGAGGTCATTGAGGAGGAAACAGTGAATCAAGAATGTACATCAAACAGGTTAGTATTCTATACATGAAGTTGGAAGTTGTCCTAGATTTTGCAAACATTATTTTATCAAGTAATTTATACCGAATACCTTAATAATAACCTTGCCAGAAATAATTGTAAGTGTTAAGAATGTGGGTACTTTTTGTTAAAATTAAGGTTTTCCAATGAATAAGGAAAACTCGATACTGTAGCTAGAAAACTACTGGAAAAGATGCAAATGAATTACTTCTTCCGTTCCTGTTTCTAGGTTATGAAATCAAAACAAACAAAAAGTAGTTTCTAATAAATCACTTGTCACTTGTTCAAGTACCTACCTACTTAATTTTATTTGTATGTCACTTTTGTATGGTTAAAGGATCATTATGAGTCTATATGAAAAGCTTTATTACTGAAAAAAAAAAACTAAAGGTTTTTGTTCAGCAACTTAATTTTGATGGAGAACATACGCCGAAAAATCACAATGCTTTTCAACAACTAGTTGGAAAAGCGTTGACTATACAGGGTGTCCCACCGGGAACAAAATCGATCTGCATGCGAAAAAGTATACTTAGGAATAATTTGAAAATTTGACAGTAGTCCAACATCTATGAGATAAGGGCAATCAAGCTAAAATAAAAATATTTTCAAGATGGTGGCACTTCCGGCTATACCGGAAGTGTGTGTCAACTTGCTTGTTTTGAATAGAACACTATACTGACCCTATACAGGGTGACCGTGAAAAAAGTACATTGCATAGTGCCACACAATGGAGGACACTGAAATAAGAAAAAAATGAAAAAAAAATCCTATGAACATTGGTCCGCAAGGCCTTCGGTTAGAAGTACCGATTCATAGAGATGGAACACCACTGTATACTGTTTGTAGCGCCCTCTATCAGTAATCACAAAACTAAGATCATATTTAATTTCAGCAAGATAGAAAACCCCTATATACCACATTTTATCCATTTCTTGCGTCTCTGGCTAAAGATATTCAAAAAAAAACAAACAAAAATAAAACTCAACACCCCGTATTTTTTAACCCGGGGGGTGGTTAACTTCTTAAAATATGTACACAGATTTTAAATCTTCAGGGATTTTATACGATTTTGAGGATTTTGAAAATCTACACTCGATTTTACAGGATTTTAAAGATTTTGAAAATTTCAGATTTCGAGAGATATTGAAAAGCTTCTCAAGATTTTTGAGTATTTCAAAGGACTTTTGGAGATTTTAAGGGATTTTCCAAGATTTTGAAAGAGTAAGGGGATTTTGAAAGATCTATCGCAGTTATAATATTTTATTAAACTACATATTGTCGGTTATTTGATAATAAATAAACTTGAAACTCCAGTCCGAGCTTAATCAGAGTACATAATATACATAATGTACAGCTTGGCTTACAGTGAAAGTATTTCAAAGCTGAAAGTTCATAGGGTTTTTTCCCCAAGTCTTTCCAAATATAGTTTTTTCAAAACCCTATTTTTTTTATCTATTTTACATTTTTCAGCACGTTTTATAGAAAAAGGTTCATTGCCGGACAATTTAATTGATCCATAAAACGCAAACCTATTTTTCTTCAACTTTTTGAATGTCTTCATTTTTCTTGTATGGCCAGATATATTGGTCCAACTGTTGTCTTAGAAACTTGATGACAATCTTCTCTTTCAAGGAAACTATGCGCCCCAAAAACCGATTTTCTTCATAAAAAAACGCATGATAATGCTCAAGTTTCAAAGCAATTCCATTGGATGTTTCCTCATCTTGAAGTTGGTCGTTTTCATCAACTTCGACGTCTGAACTTGAAGCCGATTCGTAACTACATACATTTAAAGTTTTGAGAAGTGTCATTTTTTTCAACGTGTAAAAAGGACACCAAACAATTTTGGTTAGAAGTTAACCCAGGCACGAGCCAGGGTTGTCAGAGTTTTAGCCACCCCTGGTTTAAACCATGGTTTAAACCGGTTTAAACCGGCCTGGCTAAAAGTATAAAAAGTGGTTAAAAGTGGCTGCAATTAAAACCAAATCAAATCAAGAAGACACAATTAACTCACATAAACTTGGTAAACTTACTAAAACTTCGTGATAAATGAAAGGAACTTGACAATATAAAGTAAAAAATCACAAAAACGCAAACAGGTTAACACCGAGGTTTGGGCTAACGATTAATGATCACCTGGGGCGAGTTCAGAAACGTCACACCCGGTGTGAGTGTGATCCAAGTGTCAAACACTAACCTTTCAAATATGGCAAGACCTTATACTTTTTATTCAACCCTGCTCATAAAGTATTAAAAAATAATTATTTATGGTACTAGGGCGTTGTGTTGAAAATAAGTCACGCGAAAAAGATATGTATACATTCTCAAGTGCCATGCAATGTTTTATCCAACAATTGAGGAAATCGTTTTTTAAAGAGATGATAATCAAATATAATTTTCAGTGTCAGAATGACTGGACCATGACATGTTTACATTTTGTTCAAAATAGGTTATTGTTTGTTTGTTTGCCACGGAAACGTGAGTTATAATCCAAAACTCACAGACGACAGTAGAATGCAGCAGGGAACGTGTCATTTCTGTCTATCATCAAACAATTAGGTTGTCGCCAATGATCTATTAGATCATTGGTTGTCGCTCACGCGACCCAGTATCCACTTTTGACCACCTTTTAGCCGGTTTAAACCACTTTTAGCCAATCAAGTCCACTTTTAGCCAATTAAAGTCACTTTTAGCCACTGGCCTGGCCAAAAGTAGAAAAAGCCGGCTTTTTTACAACCCTGTGGCAAAATTTCAAAAAAATCAATTATGTAGTCGTTAATAAATTGCAATAAACGCCAAACAATTTCCTAATTACGTCATCAATGCCAGCAAGCGCGTTGTTATGTGATTTGCTGGTTGCTGGTAACCAAATGTGAATACCAGCAAACTACATAGCAACGCGCTTGGTGGCATTCATGACGTAAATTGGAAATTGTATAGCGTTTACTGTAGAAGAGCATACCTACTACTAGCAATAATGGCTATTATTCTCAAGAAATAATTTACCTCAAAAAAGTCCCCGGCAAGTTAGGACCGATCCCTCCCTGTGAATAAATAAAAATCACCTAATACCGTATCGAAATCAATAAAACCAAACAAAATCATCTACTCACCTGAAGAACAGCTTATTCTGGTCGCAGTCTGAGGACCAATTAATAGATGGGAATGTAATTCACAGATCACAAATGTAGGTATCACCAAAAACTCTAAACCTACAAGCCCATAGCATAGCCTGACAAGTCGATTCGGCGGATTCTTAACTAAGCTGGCTATGCAGCTATGCTATGCAACCAGTAAGCTTTGTGATCTGATTCATTACAGAACTATTTTCTGGTAATATCTATATTCATTGAGCAAGAGCTCTATGTTTTGCACTCAGTGCAGATTTTTTGGAACGAGGTCTTTGAACTCGTGCTTGTATAGAGCAATTTCAGTGCACTAGCAAAATTTAAAAAAATCATGAAAAATGGTGGATATAACCGTCTCGTGCCGCGGGAAGTGATTCTGAGGGCATAAAAAACAATTTTTGAGTTGGTTATTATCGTCGGAATCTAGTAGTGCCGAAGAAGTTTTGCCCGAGGCCAAACCCAGTGCAGCCTTTGTTTTCCCAATCGGAAACTATATAAGAGCAATGTTTTCTTTGAGCATACCACACAATACGCAACGTTGGGAAAATGCCCTGAAAAATGCAAAATAAGAAATAAGGCAACGTGAGGTGCGCGTACTGCGCATTATAATAGCGCCCTGAATAGCGCCTAGCGCCAATACACTGATCCCTACACAGTACCCCTATTTTCAAATATGTACTGTAATAAGATCACTGGTAAAAAGCCGTATTTTCCCCGTTTTTTCAGACCAATCAATTATAATCACTCACATCACACTTCGATTTCGAAGTGGAACAGTCAAATTTCCGCTTGGCAAACGGGAATCATATGGTACAATCCACATTCAATTTGGCGTAAGCGTGACTTTGAAGTATCACATTCGCTTCACTTCACATTCAGTTCACATTACACATTCGAAAATAGGTGTCCAGTGTATGTATGTGTATGGGTACTTTCTTTCGAATACCCGCCAAAACAATATAACCTCAACCCGGAAAATGAACATGAACCATGGAGGTATCTTGATGACAGGAACTTAACAGTTCATAGGTGTCGGCTTTGGAAAAGCTCGATGATAATTTCCGTTTCATGCCAAGCAGTGGCGCGGCCGTTTTAGTGTTTGTAAACTTTGAATTGTTTGGTGCAGAGTTTAGGCTATTTCATCAGGGGACATTGGATCTTCTTAAGAAGATGTAATCTCATAAGAATTCAAAATACTCAAATCGAACGAGGTCTCTGACAGTTTTACGCTAGTACGGAGTTCTATCTACCTACCTATGCCCAGAATATAGATCTGTTCATGTTACATTTTCAACGACATCGGCCTCCAGTCGATATTTTTATGTTTTCTTTATTTGATTGTATTATTGGACAAAGACAACAAGTTTATTAGCAATCGCTGCGTAACTGCCGACTGAAGTGACTGCATTGCTACCCTAGATTGGCGGTTCTTTCAAAATTGATCCCATAATCACTATGATGTTTTTTGAACTTAGAACTATTTTATAAGATTTTGTAAGATTTTATGTGATTTTGAAAGATTTCAAGGGATTTTGCGAGATTTTGTAGAATTTTTGAGGATTTTGAAAATTTCAAGGGATTTTAAGTAGATTTTACGGGATTTTCGGGGATTTCGACCAACCTGTACACAGATTTTGATGAGGTAACCACCCCCCGTTTTAACCGAAGGCCTTGCAGACTTGTTCATGGGAACTTTTTTATTTTAGTGTCCTCTATTGTGTGGCACTATGCAATGTACTTTTTCCAAGGTCACCCTGTATGTTATTACATTTTTGGATTCCCCGTAAACTTACTTAATGACAGATTTGATGTATCATGTCCTATTGTCACGTAAGGTGTTAGACTGGGTCTTCGACTGGACCCACAACACCTGTCGTGCTCTAGGGAACGTAGCTGGGCTGAACAGTAGAGATACCCCGTATGGGCAACTTCCATTTATTATCGTCCATGTTACATCCCATCTATCCCCACCATTACACTTGGACGAGCATGTTCTTTGAGGCTTAGAGGGGTTACACTACTCAGGGTGAGAGGGATTACACTACTCACAATGGAGAGTAGTTGGCTAAGCCAACCACTGACTATCATCTCGCTGAACGTGTCTATTTATAGCAACAAAACTGCTCGCTCAGCGATTCTACCAGTGGTAAATTGGGTAGATTCACACCAAGTATATTTGCCTCCAGTACTAATGTGATGTGACACTATACTTACAGTCCTCCATAGTATAAGCCTTGATATAAGCGTTTTTGAAATATTAAATATTTGAATTTTTATGTCGTCATTTTTTGACGTCTGAAGACTTTAGGCACAGATCTCTGTGCTTTAGGTGTGTTTGTTACCTGGTTTGTTATTTCGTTGTAGGGTAGGGTAGTGCAGACTGCTGGTGTGAGTCATTGCTGTCAGTGTGAAGGAGATTCAACAAACGCGTTAGTGCTGATTCTGCAGATATTCTTGCTTAAAAAATGAACAAACCAAAACAAAACAACGATGGATGATTCGAAACGTTAAGTTTAAGTATTAGGGATTATATTGTCAGAACTTTTTGGCGTTGATGATTCATTCTCATCTTCAAGTTCTGATTCTGAAGACAGCTTAACCGAAATAATTTTAAATACAGATGACTGCAAGAAGCAAAACTGTATAAGAGAGTTTTTTGAGACTGTGGTGCCTGGCCTGCCTATACGAATATTGAATTTAAAAGGCATTTCCGTATTGGTAGAGATTTATTCAACGGATTAGCCAAAAAATATTGTAATCCTGTCTGGACCATTACAATAAGACACACTATAGAAAGCAGTTGACCGTATTTATGTGGTCTGCAGGCCATGAAGCCTGCTCTTATAGAAATTTAGCTGACCGCTTCGACTAATCTCTGTGGTCTGTTCACAAAATAATCTACAAAATGGCAAACTTCATCACCCATTTAAATTTATTTGATACGATCCACACTGATTCTTCACTATAGATTTTCTTTTTTGTTTATCGTTATTATAGGTTAGGTTATGACATGGTTTGTTTACTAACTACACGAACAAAATAAGCTTCTCACTCTATCACGTTACACTTGTCACTTGTCACACCTAGCGGTAGCGATTGCAGTAATGAGCAACCTACGCTGATATAACACTCTACACTGTCTGCACTAGTGGAGGATAGCAAACAAACCTTTTGATTCGAATATGAATTTTTTCCTTCATGGAAGCCTTTATTGTTTAATTTGTATTGGATTTCTGGTTGAAAAGGACACCCTTTAATAGATCTGTTTATTTCAATAACTATTAATACAAGGTGGTCAAAAAATAAGATTAAAAATTAAATTGAGAAAACTGACTAAAATCAATTTTTCAAATGAAAACCCATACATTTTGTCATTTCATCTTAGTGAGCATTATAAATAAAGGATAGTTCGAGGGTAAGTTTGTATGCCATTGTACTTACCCTCCCAAATTAAAAAAAATATAACAATTTTTGGAATGGACAATCTCTTACGAACTTATTTTTATTTTCAATGCTTGATAAGATAAAATAATAAAATTTGGGGGTTTCCATTTGAAAACACTTGATTTTTGGCAGTCTTCTCAATTTGATTTTTAATCTAACTTTTTGACCACCTTGTTTTAATAGTTATATAATCAGAATGTGAAAAACTTTTGCATGATAAGATGATTCCCGCTCCCTTGAAGGACTTAGGATCAACCCCGAAAAGATCGAAATCCTGTTATTCACCAGGAAATACAAACCAGGACTCAAACCGGAGATATCCCTCTCAGGAAGAGTCCTGGAATACAGGAAAACGGTCAAATACCTAGGAGTAACTCTTGACCAGAAACTGTCCTGGAAAGATCACATCGAAGAACGCTCTAGGAAAGCCATATGCTCTCTATGGGCATGCAAAAGAGCTATAGGGACAACATGGGGACTGAAACCCAGAATAGTTTACTGGATCTATTCTATGGTTATCAGACCTCTGATCACCTACGGAGCCATAGTATGGTGGCCCGCAACTAAGAAAGCATACATCCAAAGGCAACTGGATAAGGTTCAAAGGATGGGATTCATCAGTATAACAAGCGCAGTACGGACCACACCAACGAGAGCGTTGGAGGTAATCCTGGAGCTACCCCCACTGCACTTGTTTGTAGAGAGTGTTGCACTCAGAACAGCATACCGTCTTCACTGTCTGGAACATCTGAAGCTAAGGAACAAGGGACACTCGGTCATCATGAGTGAACCCCAGATAAAAGATGGAGTGCTGCTAATGCACTCCGACTACATGACCCCAATCTTCTATGCTGGTAGCTCGCCTGAGCTGATTATTCCTAGACCAGAGGATTGGACGGATCAGAACAGACCAGTTCAAACACGAGAAGGGTCGTGGTCGTTTACTGATGGCTCCAAACATCAGAGAGGCACAGGAGCAGGATTCTGCAAGAGCGGGAGGGACAATAAAATGACCTTCTCGCTCGGGATCTACGCTTCGATCCAACAGGCCGAAATCTTCGCCATAACACAATGTGCATATAACATTCTTGAGAGCGGCACAAATCACAGAAGTTTCAACATTTGTTCAGATAGCACTTCAGCATTAAAGGCTGTTGTGAGAAAGGCAGTAGACTCTAAAGCAGTCCTAGAATGCAAAGAGGTTCTGCATAAGATAATTCAAAATAACAACAAGGTGAGGCTAATATGGGTCCCGGGCCATAGCGGTATAAAGGGGAACATTGAAGCTGACAGACTTGCCAAAAGTGGTTCATCGCACAGGCCGATAGGACCCGAACCAATGATTGGCATCTCTAAAGCAATAGGAATGGTCGAGGCGAAGAAACTTCTACTCGAAAAGGCCACTCTATGCTGGAATAATGCCCCTGGTATGCTACATGCCAAGGCAATGATAACAGGACCTGATACGGGCAGAACCAAAGAGCTCCTAAATATGAGCAGAAAAGACCTCCGCACAATGACTGGTCTATTAACTGGTCACATGAACCTGAAGGGTCACCTCCATCGGATCGGGATCGGGGAAGATTCTGACTGTAGGTGGTGCCTTGAAGACGTAGAGACCGTTGCCCACATCCTAACGGAATGTCCGGCTCTTCGTAGCATTAGGATGGAACACTTCGGAGCTGATCTCACAACACTCCAGGAATTGGAAGGGATCTATTTGAGGGACCTGCTGAGCTTCGCGAAAGCGTCGTGCCTTCAATAATCTCACTTCTATCTATTGTGGGTTGCAACGGGCCCAGGAGGCCTAAGCAGGTTTTGGCGTGAGCCACCCACTGTAACATCTACATCTACAAGATGATTCCTGAGATGGTGAGGACATACCAAGCCCATGTAGTGACCATCCTATCTTACTATTTGATGACATTGTTATTTTATACCTAATTTGTTAAGGAACGATCAGATTAATGTTGTCCTGACCAATAAGTAATGAGGGTCTCTGTCTGCAATACTCATCTATTGGAAGATTCGTCAAATGTGACACATTTCTCAATTCATCCATACAAACTGTTTGCTCCGGTAGTGATAGATCTTTCAAAGTGCGTACATTCTTGATCATAAACATTTTGGCATTTTTCATGGTTCCTGATATTGATATATACATCTTCTGAGAGGTATCTTCGCAAGATGTTATTTTATTGGTCCATTGTAAACAAAGAGGCTCTCTCACTTCAACCAAACCAAGCTTTTGTGCCACTTCTCTTGCCAATGAAGTGACGGTAGAGCCTTCATCGCACATTGCAAGAATCTGTTTCTGTCCACACAGTCCAAATAAGGTTACTGGGATCATTCTCAACAAAATCTATTACCATGTATAGAGAAGTTCTTCTGTGTGTCAGTCAACATTAATGTAACCGAGCTCGAAGTTTCAGGTGTAAGTGTGTTTGTCTTGTGTAGAAGTGGGTGATCAAATCCTCGACAGTCGTTGATATTGCAGAAAATCTTTTGACGACAGTTAGCTTGTCAGATATTTCTTTTCAGACATTTGAAACATAGCTTTTTCTCAGTCACCTCCTTCCACCTAGTATCTGCATCGTCTTTCTTCATTTGAGGACAGTTTTTTTTACCATCATATTGTTTTTCACAAAAATTACATCTCTTAGTAACTTCTTACTTCTTCCTCTGAAATGCTATAATAGTCGCTCATTCTTTTTCGTATCTATCGGATAATTTGATTTTTGGAATGTAATGTAGCCTTAGCAATATCTTAAAAAAATTTAGAAAATTAGAATAGATCCACGTGTCCACTATGTTGAACAACAAATTCACCCCATTCAAACTTGATCGACTTTTGGATGCTTGGTTCCTTTGAGTTTCCCTTACTGGAAGTATTAATCTCTACCATAGTAATTTTTAATACTAATGATTTACTTCTTTTTCAGGTTATTATCCAAGGATTCAAGAGCTACAGAGACCAAACCGTTGTCGAACCATTTGACAAACGCCATAATGTGGTTGTGGGGAGAAACGGTTCTGGGAAGAGTAACTTCTTCTACGGTAGGAACTATTACTTTGATACATTCTTTTCTAGTTGCTTGACGCTTTTTTTTATATGTGAAGTATTAGCTTAAGCGAAGTGTATGAAGGATAAGGGTAGCCCAGAGTCGGGAGGAATGGGCCCAGTAATCTGCATCAAAATAATAAGAAAAAACTCAAATGTTATCCAATATTTATTTGTATAATAGTCCTTGATATAGCGTACAAAAAAAAAGTTGGGCTCAACCGTGACGAGCCCGACAACTTCTCTACATGGAACCACTTTGTCCGTGGAAGGTTTTTCGTTGGCACATCTGAAAATTTGTCGATTTCATGATTTCAGGTTAGGAAAACCAGCGGGAATGCTTAACTAGGAGTAGTCATGCGTCAGTATAACATTATTCGACATAAATGTTGGGTATCTCCTTATGATCCACCACCCTGAAATTAACATTTTTTAGAAATCTCTGATGGGTAGAAGGTGATTGTTTATATTTTACTCAATAGATAATTTTGGTCTCACAAAGAAGTTTAAAGGAGCAAATTTGAGGTATTTTCCACACAACATGTTTTTTTTTTGTAAATGGGAGGCGCCGTATATTTTTCGCTAGGATGATAGATCTTTTTCTTCTGAATCCAAATATATCATATTATATGTTAATATTTGGTTCAGCCGATTTTGCGCTATTCAAGTTCAAAGTCTCTAAAAATCTCATTGGTGGGACAACATAATATAATTTTCATGAGACTTTGAACTTCAATGGCGCAAAAACCGCTTGACCAAATACCAACATACTACAGTGCTTTTCTTTAATGTCCCCCCCTTTAATTTTTTGAACGGCTCAACTTAGAGACTTCAAATTCTAGGTGCTGAAATACAAGCATGTTTACTATGTTTTGACATATGAAAAATTCAAGATGGCGGCCGGGCGCCATCTTGGAATGTTTTTTTGAATAGGAATAGGGGTCATGTGACACCTCATTTTGAAGGTCCTGATTAGTACTTCATAACCCTAGAATATTGAGTCGATATCTTTAAGTACTACAAAATGGCGGTACATTCAATTACTACATTGATACATACACTTTTACAAAATATCGTCAAATTCAATTCAAAAGATGCTGTAAATATTCTTGACATGAATTTTGGGTTAGTAATAAATGACAAAAATGTAAAAAAAGCATCTTTTGAATTGAACATGAAATTTTTTCAAAAAGTGTATGTATCAATGTAGTAATTAAATGTACCGCCATTTTGTAGTACTTGAAGATATCGGGTCAATATTCTAGGGTTATAAAGTACTCATCAGGATCTTCAAAATGAGGTTTCACATGAACCCTATTCCTATCCAAAAAAACATTCCAAGATGGCGCCCAGCCGCCATCTGGAATTTTTCATATGTCAATTTTATGTCAACACATAGTAAACATGCTTGTATTTCATCACCTAGAATTTGAAGTCTCCAAGTTGAGCCGTTCAAAAAATAAAAGGGGGGGGCATTGAAGAAAAGCACTGTATATGGTATATTTGGAATCAGATGAAAAAGATCTATCATTTTAGAGAAAAATATACAGGGTATCCCATTTAAAAAATACTATGTTGTGAAAAGTTTTAGGTTTTCGATGCATTTTCGCATTTCTTAGTAACACATTCTGAATGTCCATCAAAAATACTCCAAATTTGCACATTTGAAGTTAATTACAGATTGACCATCCCAGAACACGTGACCTTGACAACGATGTCATTTTTGCTGGGTGACAAACAAATCTGTAAATAATGCTTTTTCAATCAGTTCTTTTCTTAAATGGCTCACAGCAATTATTATTCAACGTTAAGTGGTGATGTGAAGATACAATACGACCACAAAATCGGCGTTATACACAATATTGATCCCTATGCTCTTTCGAATAATGAATATCACCATGATGGATTTAGTTAATTATCGATATTAACTCACAGTTTTTACACTGGGAAGCAGATGAAGGCTTATGAGAGTTTGCAAGCCTTCAAACAATACGAATCCTGTATTCAGAAAATTGTTGCCAAACTCCAAACAAATCAGCGAAGAAGCATTTGTTGTGATGTCTGAGGTAAGAATAATGGATCATTCTAGTTACTGGATGAAATTGGTTAGTATTTATTAGAAAATATGTTATCAAAAACACCAATTTTATTTATGTACACATAAATGACATAACAAGCTTCAACCTATAAATTGTGTGTGCCACCCAGCAAATGACAGTAGTGACGTCATACTGGAATGGTCAATTGTTCATTGCTTTTTTGCGGTTACGTCACAGTATTTGACGTTTGCCAGTATATCGTAGATATCGATTTGTACAAACATGTTCAGAATGGTTTCATACACTGCGTTCAGAAGTAGAGATTTTGGTGAAATAAACTATGTTTTGAGGTAAAATTGTGGTGAAAAGTCGATTTGAATTTTAAATATCGACTTCATACAACTCTTTTTAGGTTGATGTTTCTTCCAAGAAATCATATTATTTGTAAATGCGAAAATCGAAGTTTACGGATGAAGATTGCGTGGATGGTGAAGAGTAAGATGATTTTTTTTCCAATACTGTGAGGTTGGAAAATTTGAATCATACAGGGTGTCTCACGGTGACCGTCCATTAGAATATCTCGGGAAATAAAAAGATTGGAATTTTGAAAATTTGTATGGTGGGATATTCATAGATGTTCTTCTCAAATGAAATAAAAGCAACGTTGCACGACTTCCGGTCATACCGGAAGTAGGTGTCAACTCGCTTATTTTAAATGGAACACCCTATATATTATTACATTTTTGGATTCTACGTAAAATTCTAGGCAGATTTCATGTATCATGTCCTATACCTAAGTATGAACGTTTTTGAAATATTTTAGTTTTTATGTCAAAAATGACGTTTGAAGGCTCCTATTTAAATGTGAATTTCACCTATAAGAAAGCCTTCATTATTAGCAATATGAAAACTATTATTACAGGGTGGGCCAAAAATAAGATCAAAAATTAAATTCAGAAAACGGCCAAAAATCAATTTTTTCAAATGGAAACCCCTAATTTTTATAATTTTATCTTATTGTGCATTAAAAATAAGGGTGAGCTTACCTAATATTGTTCATTCCAAAAATTCAAAAAAAAAAATTAAAAAAGAATTTTTGGAGAGAACAATCTTATACAAACTTACCTTTATTTTTAATGCACAATAAGATAAAATTATAAAAATTAGGGGTTTCCATTTGAAAAAATTGATTTTTGACCGTTTTCTGAATTTAATTTTTGGACTTATTTTTGGCCCACCCTGTAATAATAGTTTTCATATTGCTGTGAAAAATCTAGTAAAGGTCCTTTTCAACAAGAAATCCAATACAAATTAAATAATGAAGGCTTTCTTATAGGTGAAATTCACATTTAAATAGGAGCCTTCAAACGTAATTTTTGACATAAAAACTAAAATATTTCAAAAACGCTCATACTTAGGTATAGGACACATGAAATCTGCCTAGAATACTACGTAGAATCCAAAAATGTAATAATATATAGGGTGTTCCATTTAAAATAAGCGACACCTACTTCCCGTAAAACCGGAAGTCGTGCATCGTTGCTTTTATTTCATTTGAGAAGAACATCTATGAATATTCCACCATACAAATTTTCTGAATCCCAATTGCCTTATTTCGCGAGATATTCTAATGGACGGTCACCGTGAGACACCCTGTATACACCTGCTGTTTTTTCTTGGAAAGGGTTTCAAAATTGTTGAAAAACATTCATATTGCAACTGTTCAATTAAACTCCAAACAATGCCAAACTACACCAGCGTATTCTTAGTGTTCAAAAATATTTAAAAAAATCATATAATATTGGTCGAAAAATGTTTTGTATAGAAAATACAGGGTGGCAAATTTAAAAGAAAATAGATAATTCAGAAAATCGCTGGAGATAATCAAGTGACAAGTCGATCAAAAAAATTAAAAACGCTCTATTGTCACTTGTCAGGCAATAATAAAAAATGCACTTTGTCCAACAATAGAACTGTTTTACTGTTTCACTCGACAATGGTGCGTCGGATTTAATTTTTTTGTGCAAAATTGAATAAGAAAGCCTTGGAAAAAATAATAGTGAGAGCGTTTTTCCACCGCCACCGTGACGGCAACGAGAACGAGATTTTTTGTACATAGCTTGACGTCCTGTCGACGGCGATCGTTTTTCCACCGCGAACGAATTCGAAATCCGGAGGTTTAGTTTCAGCATTTCGTTGATGAGTTTCAGTGATTCAGTTTGATTCTGCGGTCGTATGTTAACGCATTTCCGTGAAGATTAACGTTTAAAAGATGACTAGGTTATCTTTGGACACCTCTCCTCCCACAAATATTATTTGCCTCATATGACTTCTATCATTGAATAAATTTCGTATTTGAATTTGTTCGCCATTTTTATTACAATGAGAAACAATAATAACAACAAACAACACCACGAACGAAGCAGAGTGTGGTACGCGCAAAATCGAATGTATTTTCTATTTGCAACATATCGGCCTGTCAAAATCTCGGAACGATTTTTAGCGGTCACGCCGAACTACTCAAAAAACCGGCGGCCGACCTGCAGTGGACACGCGGTCTTTAGTAATGCATGTACCGCTATTTTGGTGTCATCTCGTTCTCGTTGCCGTGGCGGTGACGGTGGTGGTGGAAAAACGCCCTGACATACTATTTTTTTTTCGTGGAAATGTTAAAGTCATTGACAATCTCTTGGCAGATTATGAGTCTCTATTAATTCTGACTCTGTGCCAATTTCAATTTGATTATCTTTAGCGGTTTTCGAAAAATTTAATTATTAGAGTACGTACAACTTCTAAAACCCGGACCCACCAAAATCCGGACGCTCCAGAGATCCGGACGGAGTGTCTTTCCGGATTTCCTGATTGATCACCTTCCAAAACTCTGACATTTCTTCTAAAACCCGGCTTAATATCAAGAAAAGATGTACTTTTTCGCATACGTTTAAATCTCTCAAACAAACGACCATTATTGCTGATTGAGTTTTGCATAGGTAATAGAAATAGAAAAATGTATGAAATGTACTTATAGTAAATAATTCAGAAATCCGGACAACACTCAAAGTCGGACATTACTTGGTCCCATATAATGTTTGGTTGGTTGTTTAGGGACGGTTGGCACTGCTGCTAGGCAATTTGCCAGCTCAGTATACAGGGTGTCCCTCCGGGAACAAGCTCGATCTATATATGGAAAACTATACGTAGGAAAATTTTGAAAATTTGACAGTATACCAAAGTCTATGGGGGCACTCAAGCTAAAAGATTTTCAAGATTGTGGCACTTCCGGTTATACCGGAAGTTGGTGTCAACTTGCTTATTTTAAATGGAACACCCTATATTTTATAACATTTTTGGATTCTACTTAAAATTTTAGGTCGATTTGATGTACCACACCCTATATCTAAGTATAAGGGTTTTTGAAATATCTAAGATTTTATGTCAAAACTGACGTTTTAAGGACCTGATTTGAATGTAAATTTTTCGTATCAGAAAGCGTTTTCATTTAGTTTGTGTTGGATTCCTTATTGAAATGGACATCCTTTAATAGGTTTTTAAAAACATTTCAATAACTATTAATATAGGGTGGTCGAAAAATAAGTTCAAAAATTAAATTGAGAAAACTGCCAAAAATCAATTTCTTCAAATGGAAACCCCCAAGTTTTGTAATTTCATGTTGTTGGGCATTGAAAATAAAGGTGAGTTTGCGAAAGGTTGTCCTTTCCAAAAATTTCTATTTTTGGGTTAGTTTGGGTTGGTTTGGGTTAGTTTTTAGTTTTTCCCGCGTCAAAGGAATTAATTATTTAACTACAAACCAAACGACCGCGACCCATTCAAGCAAGCAGTCCCCACTTTTGGTCTGAAGCGCCGAAAATTTAGTCAGTACGGGTACCGAGAGTAGCAGTACTGCATCGCGACCAGCGAGACCCGCACCTATTGACTGACCCGACCCGCTTCGAGAGCTAACCGCGACTTTTTTTTAAATTCTCTTTTTTTTTAATCTCCACGAGGTAAGACGTTCTGAACCCGTAAAATTTGCCGGATTTTGGTCGTAACTCTCTCGAAGTAAAGCCGCGTTAAAGTAAATTAATCAACCGGGTGGGATATTTCAGACTTTTTCAGGTTGCGTTCAGGTGAGTTTTCTCGAGACAAGACTTTTGATTTCACGGTATTAAATTATACTGTGAGAGCAGGTCTGTTTCTGGGAGAGCTCATGGAATGTTCTTGAATAATGTGCTGGGATTAAAGTAATACTCTTCAAGTTCCGTTCAGGTGAATTTTCTTGAAACAAACTAATAATTTCACGATATTAAATTATACTGTGGAAGTAGGTCTGTTTGTAGGAAAATTCACGGGGTTTCATTTTGTTTGAATAATGTAATTTCAGGGGAGCGAAAGTTGCCGGGTGGGATATTTCAGACAGAAAAGTTCAGTATCGCGTTTAAAACCGGATTGTAATAAATTTGACACAACGTTCTTGAGATAGTTACGAGCGAACCAAACTAAATACAGGGGGGCTTCTGGAGTTACCGCGCAAGCAAAAACAGGTTTTTTTTTATGTTAATGAACTATTTTCTTTCGTCACCAGAAAACAGACAGCCGCTGTCTGAATCATTGCTTTGCCTCTAAACCCGTTTTTCCCTCGTGGAAATAACCCGTCCGCGTTAGTTTTCCCGATACATTTTCTCTACGTCGTTGGAAATGACTAAATTCTTCAAAACCGCTGTTATTTTCTGCTTATTATTTCGCCGTGAAAACCTGACCCGTCGCTGTAAATTATCTGCGTTGCACACCTCTTTTTCACGTTTTATTTTGCCGGTTTTAGACTGCAAAATTCATGTTTCATTTGGTTGGAATTCTGATTCTCCGCCGGGAGAGATTAGACCGACGTATTAGTATTATTTCTTTGGTGATATTTCTGGTTAATTTTGCTGATTGAAAGTCAGTTCATTGTTAAATAGTTATTTTATTGACTGGTTGGGAACCAGTGTAATTATAAAATGGGACAGATAGACTGATTGATTGATTTTCATTAACATCGTGTTTCTATTTCAAGAAAGTTCAGTTATCCATTTCAGAGCGGAAATTCGCGGAGTTTTGGAAATAACGAACGCCTGGACTTTCTTCACTGTATAAAAGCTACCCGATAGGCACTGTTGGCCCTCTACCACATAAATACAGTGGGTGGCGCTCGACCATTTAATTTAACATCAACGAATTCCCTCATCCTCGTCGGGAATCAAACCCGGAAAATCTTGGGGCACGTCACAAATTTATAATATATGGAGCAAAAGTAACTTTTCCTCCAAATAAAATATGCTACTTTTTCTTCAATTGTCGACAAATTTATAATTTATGCAAAAACATAATGTTTTCAATTTGCCATGAATACAGCTTCGGGTGGCGGCGCCAGGCTCACGTCTTCGTTTTCATGGTTACTTTCCCCTCCGGCGGAGAAAAAGTAAAATTTTGCGGCTAGCCCAGTCGTCGGCTTATAGGGGTCGGCAAAAAAAAATTCCAAACAGAAAGATATTTTCAGGGATGCTTGAGGGCTGCCCCCTGAGCTTCCCACCAAAAAATCTGACTCGAAGTCATGGTAGGTTTTGCGCAGAAGAGGTGGTTCCCAAACATTTTTTTAGAGTAAAATGACCTGAATAAAAGTCATAGAGGATCAAGAACTGAACAACTTTGCCTCATAAATCTTTTTGACAGCTCCAAAACTTGATGAGTTACAAAACATCAAATGTCAAAATTCCGCTGACAAGAGAGCATTTGTTTACCAAAAAATAACCTTATTCAAAGTTTTAGAGAATCAAAGGATGTACAGTCTGTTCATGGCTTTCCTGCGGTCACGTCACAGTTTTTGACGTTTGGCAGTATGTCGTAGATTGATCGCTCCACATGTGACATTTGTCAAATTGATCTGAAAGACCCTCGTCCAGACGTACGTGATTTTTTTTCAATGTGTAAGAGAGAGACGGAAAAGTATGACGTGACCGCAGGAAAGCAATGAACAGACAGTACAACTTTTTCTTTTAGAATTTTTCATGATCTTCACCGGGTAATGACTTACACCGATTTTTTTCACCGCGACGTTTTGGTCACATTAAACGTAACTCGTTACCTAGCAGAGATAATAAAGACTAATACAAAGCAAACTTGCAGAGAATTTAATCTACTTAAATGTCTATCAAGATCATTTATTTGAGAAAAAACGTTTACGGGACCTTCTTGTGATCTCCAAAATGTTTGTCAAAAAAAAACCGTGTACATCGTTTAGCGGTAGAGATTATGAAAAATGTTATGAGAAAAAGTTGTTCACCCTTTGATTCTCTGTAACTTTTATCAAAGTGATTGAAAAAAAGTTTCTCCTGTTCAGTAGACAGCTTAAGTTTGTCATTTGATGCGCTGTAACTCGTTAAGTATAAGAGCTATAAAAAAATGTTATGAGGCAAAGTTGTTCAGTTCTTCATCGTCTACAACTTTTATAGAGGTATTTTTTTTCTAAAAAAATTTTTAGGAAACCACTTCTTCAGCAAAAAACCTACCAGCAGTTCGACTCAGATCTTTTGGTTGGATACTCCAGGAGACAGTCCTTAAGCAATCCTTAAAATATCTTTCTGTTTGGATTTTTTTTTTTTCAAACCGACATCTTTACTGGGCTAGGCCGATACTCAGTCGAACAATGTCCGTTTTACTGACGTTTGAAGAAAAAAGTTCTTTCCTTCGAAATTTCAAATGAAGGGCATATATTTTATAGCAGGAAGGAAAGGAGTTGAAGTACTCTGAGCAAGTTTATTTAGTAATAACTGGCAAAGCGCTTTCGGCTAATACGCCATCTTCAGTGCCCCAATAGTCAGTGTAATGTGCAGGCCATATTCAACATCAAGATTATGATTAGCTTCTGAGCCCCTTTTTCAAAAGTGTTTGTCGGTCAGACATAATGGTCCGTTATGGTTCAAAAATTAGTTTTATTGGTATGGTCAATTGATCAAAGGCGGGTACAGGTTTTTAAAAAACATTAAACAAAGCACGTACAAGACATCACAACTTCCTTCTTTCCTTCCTGCTATTCTGAGATGAGCAACACAGCCATTCCTTCATATTTAACTTCTTTCCTTCCTGCTATTCTGAGATGAGCAACACAGCCATTCCTTCATATATATATTTTATATTTTTATGTGGTTTGAGGGTTACGCTTTCTCGAAATTCACGCCTAATATCCATCCAAACCACCCCCACCTTTTACTTCTGACCAGTTCACTTAAGTGATCGAAATGGTTCTATAGTTACTTTTAGGTATGTTTGAATTTCGCAAGTTTGGAACGTAAAATGCATTGCTTAAAACTTTTGACACATGATTGATCCTAAATCGGTATGCATCAAGTTGATTGTATAGAGAGATATGCGGAATTCGAATTTTATCTCCGTTTGGCTCTAACTTGTAGAGGGCGCCACCTACACTCATTTGTCCTGACATGTACAGCCATAACTTTTTTGGACGTAACCGTATGACATATTTGAGTGAAAAAACATAATTCTCCTTTATTTTTATGCAAAAAATGTATACTTGTTGGAAGTCGCTAAGTGGAACCATTTTCGAGATATTTGGATTTGAAATAATTAATACATGGGATTTTGAAATTATGGCGAAGGTAACCTGCTAGAAGTTATAACATATTACGCATTAATGCTTCATAATATTTTCAGTGAAAAAGATAAAAGTCTACTTCTGTGTAATATTATCGACAACGCTTATTCAAATATTATTTAAACAAAAACAAATAAAAAAACTGAAAAAAAAAATA
Organism: Orchestes rusci; assembly: GCA_958502075.1. Lineage (NCBI taxonomy): Eukaryota > Metazoa > Arthropoda > Insecta > Coleoptera > Curculionidae > Orchestes > Orchestes rusci. Next base: position 6,663,113 of record OY293306.1, read on the forward strand.
AATTAAATAATAACTTTAACACCCTGTAGCTCTGTAACGAAGCATTTCCGGACACATCTTTATATGAAATTTTCTTTTTACTTTTAAGTGAGGAAACTTATCCTGTATTTTTGGCGCTATCAATGAAACACAATGCTCGGCCATAATTTCATTATCATATGTATTCATTATTTCAAATCTAAATATCTCGAAAATGGTGGCACGTAGCGACTTCTATCAAGTATGCCTTTTTTGCATAAAAATAAAGGAGAAATATGTTTTTTCACTGAAATATGTCATACGGTTACGTCCGAAAAAGTTATGGCTGAACATGTCAGGACAAATGAGTGTAGGTGGCGCCCTCTACAAGTTAGAGCCAAACTGAGATAAAATTCGGATTCCGCATAAAAAGAAACCCTCAAATACCGATTTTTATGGAAATATAGACATTGGTTCAAATATTATTTAGAAAAAACAAAAATAAAAATAAAACTTCAACACCCTGTAGGTCTGTAACGAAGCATTTCCGGACACACCTTTATATAAAGTTTTCTAATTATTTTTAAGTGGGGAAACTCACCCTGATTTTTTTCGCAATATTAATGAAACACCCTGTATAATCAACGTTTCCTTGAACACAACTACGTCACACCTCTCCTACGTAACATATCATTTACTGGTGTTTGACAGTTGGCGATGGTCAACGGATTGACTTGTGAAAAATTAGAATAAAGCGCGATGTCCGAAATTAATGTAATGCATGTATACTAATACGCCATTCATTATTCACTTATCTGATATCAGACTCAGAGACCAGGCGCTGTTGCCAAGTATTCTTTGTTTTTTTTTTCGTGCGGGGCGAAATTTGTGAGCGTGTACTGTGCTCTATATGGAACTATGGAACATTTTGCTTCTGGGTTAGTCTTGTTCGTTTGCGTTAGTTTGAGTTAGTTTTTCTGGCATTAAATGACTTTGGAAAAGAATAAGTTCTCTCTGCCAGTAAATTTACAATCCTTAATGTGACAATATAAGAAAATTTGGAAATCATCGAAAAATAGCAGAAAACTGTATAAGAAATTATTATTGTGGCCAAGTAAGAACTATTTCATGTTTTCAATATAGATTAATTTTCTAAATTTCTGGTAGCAGTTTTCAGTTTGGCAACGGTGTACGATAAATTTGGAAACTTTTAAATTTGGTTTTTCCGTTCAAACATCCGTTTTCCAAAAAATGTTTGCGCGTGATGCATTCTATATGATCTGATCTTAGGGTGGAGACAAAAAAAAAGCGGAATACGGAGATACCTCAAGTGCTCCGGGCCCATTGAAATTTATGGGTGGTACAGGGTTTTTTTTATATATTGACACTTTTTGTTTAACGTTTCTGAAAAAAGTTTCTCAGATAAAAGTTTGGTGGTTTTCAGTAAATTTTTTGAAAAACTCTATTTCGCATATACAGGATGCCTCAGTAAGTCTGGGCGTGGTCCAACTTTCTTATTTTAAATTAGAACCCAATTTTTTTATTCGATTTTTATATTCTCCTAAAAATTCTAAACAATTTTCGTATAGCATACCCTTAACCTAAATATAACGTATAAACAGATATTGACCGCGGAAAGTTTTTTATGTAGCATACCTAAATTTGACGTATAAATAATTCGCAATGTAAATCTCTGACATATTCGTTGTCTGAGACGATAAAAATGCCTTACACAGATGAGGAAAAATGTGATATTCTTCGGATATTTTATCAAAATGACAAAAATGCATGTGCAGCAAGAAGGGAATATCGGCAACTCTTCCCAATGCGAGCGCTCCCAACTCGAACAACATTCAAAAATGTTGAACGTGGGTTTAGGCAGCGAATGTCCGTAAAAAGAAAAAAAAGGCTAGCCGTTGTCGATCAGGAGGAAGAACTAAATATTTTATTGTATTTTCAAGGTAGGCAAATAGAATGAGAGTAATTCAGAAGCCATTTTCGTTACAAAAGGGCTCAAAATGAATAAGGATCTTTATTTTTAGAGAATTCAAATGCAGCTTTGAAAGATGCATCAAACTTTTTCGATAAATCAGTTAGCAAAATCTATTATACCCTAAAAAAACATGGTTACCATCCCTATAAAATAATGCCAGTGCAAAAACTAACTCAAGAGCAAAAGGACAAAAGAATTATGTTTTGCCAAGAGATGTCGATATCAAAGGAAGATCACAATTTTTTCAAAAACATATTATGGTCAGATGAATGCATTTTCAGTACTGCAGGAATTCATAATCGAAAAAACGTGAGATTTTGGGCAACTCAAAACCCCCGAGCAACGAGGGAAACTGAGATCCAAGGTCGAAGTTCCTTAAATGTGTGGTGTGGAATCTTGGAGAATAAAATTATTGGGCCAATTTTTATTGACTGGCGCTTAAACGGCGAGAAATATTTGAATTTATTGACGAACGAGGTAGAAAATTATTTGGAAAACTTACCACTCCGTCAATACAATCAAATAATTTGGCATCAGGACGGAGCTCCACCACACAACGTTTTTCCGGTTGTGAATTATCTCAATGAGAAATACCAAACGTGGATTGGTCGCACTGGACCGATCAGATGGCCGCCAAATAGCCCGGATTTGACGCCACTTGACTCTTTTTTGTTGGGTTTTCTGAAGAACAAGGTCTATGAAATACCGACCGAAAATGTAGAAGTTTTAAGAAATCGGATTATTGAGGCCATTCAAGAGACCAATCAAAATAATGCTCACTTTATTGTTAATAGCATAAATAAAATCGAGCGACATTATACGCAGTGCTTAGAAATGGACGGTGGACATATCGAGCAGTTATAGTTTTGTGCTTAGTTTGATGAAATATAAGATTGTTTTTTTATATTTGCATGTTTTTTTGTTTCTATCCAATTTCTATGAAACGTCAACATTCAAAGGTCAATATCTTTTTATACGTCAAAATTAGGTATAGGGTATGCTACATAAGAAATGTTTAGAATTATCACGAGAATATAAAAATCGAATAAAAAAACAGGGTTCTAATTTGAAATGAGAAAGTTGGACCACGCCCAGACTTTCTGAGGCACCCTGTATATGCAAATTAGAGTTTTTTTGGAAAATTGACTCAAAACCAGTGAACTTACATCCGGGACGCTTTTTTCAAAAACGTCAAATAAAAAAGATAAGGGGGGTGTCAATATATAAAAAAACCCTGTACAGTTAGAGGGGGAAGTGACCGGATCATTCACAAATCAGATCAGTTTGTAAATAGAACATCCTTAATGTCAAATTTTAGTGATCTGGGTCAAATTCACCTGATTTGAGATGCAAATAAAACGCAGCTATTAGAATGTGTAAGAGTCACCGTAACTGAGATATCTATTGAGTGAAATATAAACAATCACGAGGTTTGATATTTGCCCATAAATCCCATCCGCATGTATTGTTTGAATATGAAAGAATTCATCCGGTGCTTTTATAAAACCTACCAACAATTTTTTTTTATTTTTCAAATCATATTTTTACAAGTATTTACTGCAACAACAATTTTTTTCAGCTATTCAATTTGTGCTCAGCGATGAATATTCGCACTTGAAGCCAGAACAGAGACAATCTCTGCTACATGAGGGTACAGGACCAAGAATTGTCACAGCCTATGTGGAAATCATTTTCGATAATTCCGATGCCAGAGTTCCTGTACGCAATTCAACATTCCTATTATAATACATAAATAATAACTATTGTAACTGTTTTCCAGATCGAACATGAAGAGATCTATTTGAGACGAGTAATCGGAGCGAAAAAAGATCAGTACTTTCTCAATAAAAAAGTGGTCCCAAGGAGTGAAGTCATGAATCTTCTAGAATCAGCTGGGTTTTCAAGCTCAAACCCGTACTATATTGTCAAACAGGGAAAGGTGAGTCATTAATTGACATAAACATGATTATAGGGTTTTGTATTGTAAAAACAAAGTAATATACATAATCTGAGAACACGACCCAACATATTGAATAATACAACAGAGGATTTTGGAACACCAGATAAAGGCAGAAATATAGACAACAAAATGGAGTTGGTCAAAAATGCGTTTACAAGTGAAAAAATGTCTGTCGTTCATACATTTGACGTTACTTTTAGGGGGCGCCACCCATGGCACATCTATGCGCTTAGAAACAACAAAACAAATTATATCCTGTAAAAAGTAGGTATTACTAAAAAAAAAACAGTATTCTGAACTTGATATCCTCAATCGTTATTTGACATACATTGTGTTCACTATTTACGCTATAAGCTCCTTTATTTTTGTTCAGCAACCGCATAGTAATTTTTTATAGGACTTCCAATTTTGACATTCTCTCCGCACCCTTTGAGCCCGGTCGATTTATATGTGTACCTTGAGTACCTTTCCGCTTCTAATGCAGTACAACCGATTCATCATGAAAACATATACCCGGAACGCCAGCAGTGCTTGCGAAAATCCTGCCGGAAGCTATTGGATGCGAATTTCTTTGATTTTTTACATAATTTGGCGCTTAATGGCACATTCTATGTGCAAATATGTTATAATGTGTCAAAATAATGCGACAGATTCCTCTGATTTTTGACATACACAAACCTCCAAAAGTCTTGGAGCCCATGTTTTTCCCCATTTCTACAGATATTCAAAATCTTGCCACATTAATAAATACTTTTTCCCAGTATAGGTGCTTAGTCTTTTTTTTTTTGACCTCTGAAACAGAAAAAAAGCCACTCTTGACCTTGACGGTTTTTCGAAGTGGTTTTAGAAAAAAATTGATAACTCCATTTGAAAGACGGGCAAGCACTATACCGATCCTGAAAATTACACTACGATTGAACTTTTGATAGACTAGATAATGAAACACCCTGTACATGCCTGCAACCTATAACGATAAATCGATCCACATACCAAGAAATATCATCATCAACAATCCATCTATGTACTCCGGTCTTTATTACACAATGGGACTCGTTTTTTAATTCAGTGGGCAGCAAATAATAAATTCTTGGAACCATGTACAGGGCTGTTCCGCCGGTCTTTATTACACAATGGGACTCGTTTTTTAATTCAGTAGGCAGCAAATAATAAATTCTTGGAACCATGTACAGGGCTGTTCCGTATATTTAGACAGCATATGGCTCGTTTATGAAGCAAGATAGAAAGAAACTACAAAGTAAATACGGATTCACGAGAATCTCTAGAAAATATAACTTTTATACAGTGTGTCCACGGATTGAGTTTTCGTGAGGTGTAAATTACAAAAAAAGTTCGAGTTGGATTACGATTTTATGGGAATCGCTCCTGCATGGTCCGAAACTAAGATGTAAAAAGAATGAGTCAAATCAATCATGGTGGTTATGGGCCATTTTATAAAAAATGGCTACGAGTAAAGTACGAGTAATTGGCCTTCTTTGATTTTTTTTGGGCTAGTTAGACTCGAACTCGAAAATTTTTAGTCATTTACACCTAACGAAAACTTAATCCGTGGACATACTGTATATACAGGATGGACGCAAAAGATGTGGCAGACACAACTTGTATTTTTTTAAATGGATGGTATATTATAAGCTTCAATGAAAGATCTCTCTTCCCTGATTCAAATTTACTAACCAAAAACAATATGTCGTTTTAAATATTTGGGAAAGATTAGATTAAAAAGGTACTTCTTGTACGAGTCAATAATAATTCTCACCGATTGGCCGCAAATGGACATATAAATTACTCGTGTCAAGAATAACTGCTTTCTATGAAATAATAACAAGGAATATACAAAAACAACATAGAACAACAGAAAAATGAACAAACATCAACAAAAATAATGCAAAAACCTCACAAAAATAACAACAAAAACATGAAAAAACGAATTCTTGTTTCTGTTGTTTTTGTGCTGTTTTTCGTTGTTTGTATTTGTTATTGTGTTATTTTGTGTTGTTTTTGTTTTGTATTTTCCATGTTATCATGTCATTCAAAGTAAATCATGTTTTACATGAGTTTAATGTCGATTAGCGGCCAAACAGTGAGATTTATTGACTCGGACAAAAAGTACATTTTTGGTCTAGTCTCTCCCAATCTTTAAAACGGCCCGGGCGTTTTTTTTTTTGAGAAATCCGTCAAAACAAAAAAAGATATGCGAAATATGAAATTTGAATTTTAGGTAAAGTGCCCTCTAGGTGCAGAGTAGATAAACATTTTTTCCACAAAACGTTACTCACAAGCCCCTTTGACACGATCACGTTTTTGATAGCATTTCTGCAGACAAAAATTTAAAATAAAAATGTGATCGTTGCAAACACGTTTTTTTTCTGCTATCAGAAAATTTAGAACATGTCCTAATTTCTCTCTCAAAAGTGCGCGTAGATCGACGCAGATTGTTTAATTTGAAACTCTCAATGAAACACATCATTCAAGATTCTAGTCTAACCTCACTTTAATGTGTTTATGTTTTGTTTGGATGATGTTTTGATGGATGTTTAGCAGTATAAGAGTCTCAGAAAATGTTTATATGATTTTGGTACCTTGAATTAGCAGTTCTTTATTTCAGCATATTCCCTCTTGGACTAACTATAATCCCGAGTTCAAAGTTTTTTCTCTCTTTACCCAATTTGCATCAGAATAAAGTAGGATCGAAATAATACCTAGTTGCTGTAGAAGGAAATCTATATTCTTGATGAGTTTTTTACCAATAAAAATTATTCAAGCGGTGCATGGCGCCATGTGGGTTAAAATGGTTGTTACGGACCTTCTCCAGGGAAACTTCTTCTTTTTCTTCTCCTTTGTTCGCCTTTTTCAGGATGGTGTCACTTAGCTTCACTGCTTGATGTGTTGTGGAGTTCTCTCCGCGAAATCCCATAGGGTTATCTGGCAGAAAGTTTTCTGCTTCTGTGACTTCCTTTATTTTGTGGATGATACATTTTTTCGCCACTTTTCCGGGAGCGACGGAAAGACTACAGTATTCCGAGTTGTTCTATGCCTTCCTTACATGTTTTTTGATGACGATTACCAGGGCATTTTTACACTTAGAGGTGTATGAAAGCACAAAAGACAACATGAAATATTTAAAACAGAGTAGACGACTTCGAATATTGAATCACTAGAAGCATAAACAAACAATATTGTGTGAGTCGAACATGTCAATGTAAACATGGGGAGAAATGGGAAAAGCAAGCTCCTTGTTTGCCATATTTACTTCCTTTCATCAGATTTTCTGTCACCAATTCAATAACAATGTCTTGAAGTTCACTTTCATCAAATAAATGTATTTCTCTTCAATATTCAAGGAGTGTGTAGCCTTTTTCTCATCGCTATAACTACTTGTCGTTGAATAATCGAACGATTTTCCTTGATCATTTACACTAAATAGTTGATAAGAGGATTTTTTCTCAGAAACGGCAACGTTGGGCATCAATTGAGCTATTTGAAATGCGTTGCCATGACGGTAATAGATGCTTCAAAGTGACGGTTGTTGTCATTTTCCAGTTGAAAATGATTTGACATAAATATAAATAAAAACAGAATGTTATCGACTCAAACAAATCGTGTACGTTCGGGGTGCTATGCTTATTCTAGTGGTTCAATGTTCTTATGTAGAAGATAAAAGGTGACGTTCAGATGGCATCATCTGTCATCATGACAAGCTAACAAGCTGTCATGTCGTGGCATTCTACGTACCTCCATCTTCTCGATATTTAAAGAACTTCAGGCACATCAGCGCCTCTCCGTAGATGCGAATCAAAGCTTTCACTTAGGCCCCGCCCTCCATTCACGCTTTTGTTCTAAACTTTGTATATGTGTTCTGTGACAGTAGCTTAAAAATTTAGTTATACAAAATGAAAAGAAACATAAAGTTTAAAACAAGAGAAAAAAGAGTCAAAAAAATAATAGGTAATTGCATAGAAATAGTGAAATCATAAAATCTTCCAGATTGTAAAACGCCTGGCTGATTGAAATTGACTAGTGTTTTCCTAAAGGTGCCCAAGTTTTCTATTCCCTTCAATTTCGGTGTATACTTTGATACAGTTGTAAACTGGTACTTTTTCAAATAATCTTGTTCTGTGTGAAGGAATACAGAGCTTCCCATGGCCTCTAGTCTTCATGAGAGAATAATTGTCCGAATTTTTCGAGGATGTACAGGGATGACACCTTCAAGATTCCTATCGCGCTTTATAAATGACATTTTTGCATCTTTGACATGCTTTACAACCCAAACGATTCAAGATAGAGAAAAACGAAATAGTACTACTAGCGACTGCCAACTTTTTTCGACACCTTTTGACATTTTTTGACAATAATTAATTCTATATCTTTAGATGGGTCTTGAAAAGTGAATACTAGAAAGTGCAGACCGTTTTTCCCTATCTTGAATCGTTTGGGTTCCAAAGCATGTTAAAGATGCAAAAATGTCATTAATAAATCGCTATAACTTGAAAACTGCTGGTTTTAGGAACATTATGTGTATCACAAGTTTTGTTTAGAGTTTCGAAATCTATAGCACTCTGTAAAAAAATGCCATATTGCCATTTAAGAAAATATCGTTTTCGCGTCTGCTGCGAAATCTGGCAACGCTGACATTTTTGTTTTCCTTCATTTTTCGCCACTTCACTCAACTTTTCTTTTGGAAGTACTAGTCTATCTCTCCAAATAAAAAAGTTTTCAAAAAACTTAACACTGTATACAACGTGCTCAAGATAAGGAAGGCCAGTACAGGGTGATCGATTAAGGATAGCGAGCGGACATATCCCCTTAACTATCCATCGTAGAGGCTTGCGGCTAGGAAAATTATTACTATAAAGGTTGTAGTATAACATACCCTGGTTCGTTCAACAAAGTTGAATGAGGTAAGCTCATGACGAATACCTACGTTGGACCTACGTTGTGATGTCTCCACCTTCCAAAAATTTACTTACCTCGAATGCGCCCGACAAAACAATGATTTGGGAAATTTGAGGATATTGGGATGTTAATTAAAACGCAACGTTCGTAATACACCTACTTTAAAGAGACATTGTTTTACGGTTATCCGATGTTAAACGGAAAGGTTGGTACAGAACCGTAATAAATGTCTAGAGTTACATCCATGTGAGTAGTGCCCTCCTTATACCGGTTTCGTCCCGTAATTGGACTCATCAGATAACCGTAAAACAATGTCTTTTTATTCCATGATCGAGAGGTACAGCTCGAACATACTTCACATCTATTTGCGTTCGCAGACTTGCGAACCAATAGATGGCAGTGGTTGTCTAAAAACAACCACTGCACATTTACCCAGATTAGGGTAGTGGCTAGAGTTGCATCAGTGTGAGTGGTGCCAGCTGCCCATTGACTTTAAATACTATAGACTGGGCATCCCATTCATCAAATGGTATTAGTCTTGACGCCAACATCACAATAAGTGCGAAAGAGACAACACTATGAGTGGAAAAAGATAAAACGATGAATCCGAAACCATCGGGCAACACCGCATGAGAACATGTGATTCTTATAATACGTACGTCCGAATTCGATTTTCATCTGGAACAGCGGCGGCACATTTCGAGTTTCTACCGTTTTGCATGAACAGTATATCACATTTTTGACTTTCTGAATCAATAAAAATTGAAATTTTCATAACATTAAAAATTAAATCTCCTGCTTTTCTTCCGACAATAATGAATTACGGTTCCGAATAAAATGACAACCAAAACACAAAATATATTTCGCCTTTCTTACATAACTCTAAGACCATTTTACTCAATTTGCCATATGATTTTTGTTTTTGGAGACGGGAAACTGTATGGTCTGCCGGTGAGTCATGATTGGCAAGCTTCCCGGTTTTAAATATTTGATTCCATCAATGTCACGTAAATAGTCTTGTGGGTTAAAATGGGCCGAACACAAAGAGGGAGGTTTGATTCGAAGTCGGTCCTCGTCAAGCCTCATCAAAGAACACCAAATATTTCGCAGCTCTTCATTTTTTGGAAATCTAAAATTGGATAACAAGAAAAAAATATAAAAAATAGGAAACAGCAACGTTTTACTTTTCTTGTTTCTAATACATAAGTATATGTACAGGCGAAAAGTATTATAAATAAATGGCCGAAAAACTATTTTTAACTATACCAAAATGATTATCAGTGCTGGAAAGTGCATGAGTGGAGATAAATTCAAAGAAATATGGTGCAGGCAGGAGTCATACTAAACAAAGACCGCAAATATTGGTATACCTGCAAATTGAAGCAGGTAAGCAATATTGTTTATTGGTCTATTCTTCTTTAAATTAATGTCTAGACATAAATTTAATTTTGTATGTTTAGACATAAATTTGGCTCAAAAACATTTATGTCTAGATATACATTCAAAGAAGTATGGGCAAATAAACAATACATAATGCGTAGGTACCCTGCTTCAATTTGCAAGTACCAATATTTGCAGTTTCTATTCACTTTTCGCATTCTCCAGAAAATTAAACATTTTTTATATATCCTATATACCTACCTTAAAAACAAAATTGCCATTTTTTCTGGCACGTTTTAAAATGTAAAGGTTTATTCGGAAGCCTTGGGAACAGGGTAAGTATCTATTTTCAACCATTGAACTTTTATCGAGACTTTTATTTAAAACTTTTTTCCAAACGTCAAATTAAAAAGTGAATTGCGGGGTCCATTTAGCTGTGCCCTGTACAAGGTTTTTTTATATATCAATTTAGACCCCCTTTATCTTTTTTATTTGACGTTTCTGACAAAAATGTCCCTCCATAAAAGTCTATTGATTGGTTTCGAGCAAATTTTTGGAAAAACTATATTTCGCTTTTACAGGAAGAATGACTGGGCGTCGTCAAAATTTTTAATTCCAATTGAAAGGTACAGGCAAAGAGGGCGATATATCAAAAAGTTAATTTCGAGATAAACGCAAGGTTTTAAGAGCTCTAAAAAGTGATTATAATAATAATAATGGTAAAAGTAAGCTTTCTTACTGAAGACTTCAACCTTATTGTAATAAAAAAAACGAAAATAAGACAGTTGAGGAAGTATCCAATAAATAATTCATCTTTACTGTGTATGAAATAATCGAGGAAATAATGGAATAGGTATTCAAGTAATATGAATATCCTTTCTTATTTGAGAACAATCGCTTCCTATTGCATAAAACACTACCATTCAGGCTTTTCTCCAAATCAGTTTCATTTTTTCGTTGTTACCTATTCACGAATAAAAACAAACATTTAAACTTCCTGAAGATTGAAAAATCCTCATTTTCATGAATGAAATATGATGATGCCTACACTCTACACCACTGGATCCCTCTCCAGTCAATGCTCAATGCAAATTTGACACTTACCTGTGAATGGTGATTTCTGCATCCGAATGGTCCAGTTTTTGACACAGCAAGCACAATCTTACCATTTTTCACAAATAAAGTCACAATACAACACTTCACAAGCATGAAAGTAGAAGTTTTCAAGTTGAAACCCCATGGCATCACCGCACTACCTTCAAAATCGAAACCAGCTGTTTAAAGGCAGCGTTGCCGTGTACTAGGACTAATATTTACTATGTATCGCCTGTATCCAATGCACAAAAAATCATTATTTAATGAATGTTAGTAATTAAGCTTTGAGTAGCACAAAAATGTTTCACATTATTTATGATATGAAATGATATCATCATTAGACACTATCACCGTTCAACATTGAGTTGATTCAGACGAAATCATGGTTGTAAATGTGTCAGATTATGTGATAATGTAGAATAGTGAACCTTGATGCACCTTCTTGAAAAATGAACAATACTCAATCCTCCTTAATTTTCATTGTATCATGTCTTATCAATCAATTTTGTACACAGAGGAATTTTCATTGATGAAGATTTGCCCGAATCGGCAACCGCGTCCAAAGCAGGTCAGTTTTCGGCGACGCAGATAGATATAACTCGACAAGGATAGCGATACTGTGAATTTCTCAAGACATACGTCCAAAATTGGATGATGGTGCCATTATTTTTGAAGGTTTCCTTCTCTAAAGCCTTATAAAACTCAATGCAGCTGCCTTACTGATGAGTCCAATTACGGGACGAAACCGGTATAAGGAGGGCACTACTCACATCGAGACTCACATGGATGTAACTCTAGACATTTATTACGGTTCTGTACCAACCTTTCCGTTTAACATCGGATAACCGTAAAACAATGTCTCTTTATTCCATGATCGAGAGGTACAGCTCGAACATACTTCACATCAATTTGCGTTCGCAGACTTGCGAACCAATAGATGGCAGTGGTTGTCTAAAAATAACCACTGCACATTTACCCAGATTAGGGTAGTGGCTAGAGTTGCATCAGTGTGAGTGGTGCCAGCTGCCTTACTGATGAGTCCAATTACGGGACGAAACCGGTATAAGGAGGGCACTACTCACATGGATGTAACTCTAGACATTTATTACGGTTCAGTACCAACCTTTCCGTTTAACACCTACTTTATTACAAATGTGAATGAAAAAGTGAAAAATAGTGCCGTACTCAGCCTGGAATTCATGTGGGGAAAGTGCACAGCAGAGAAACCCCCAACCGCAATTCCAAAAACCGAACCATGCTGTACAACTGTTTGTATTTTTTTTTTTATGCAATCAATAAATTACTGTTTTTCCGCGTCGAAATTGCAGTTCCACATTTCAAAAACACAATACCTACAAGCAAAACTGAAGAGTTGTTTGTTACTGATCCTTTATAGACTTCTGAGGTCCCTGGGTTGCGGAAAACTACTCAGCCACAGTGTGGGTCTTAGGAAGAATATCCCTAACTTTTGTTTACTTGTTTGTTAGGATATTCATCCGTCACGGTGTATAGGAAAATGTTAGTAGATTCACCAAGGCTCACACATACCCTCAATCATACTATAACTACAATCCCAGCGCGGAAACTTAAGTAATCATTGAGTTTTTCTACTTGACGTCCATTTTTGACCCGTAGTCGTATACAGCATTATCAGCCCCTATCATACATGCTCTCTCGCTGACCGGTACACTCGTCAAACTCCTGCGCGCGTATCACGTGACAGGAAATCAATACAATGATGATGCGCGTGTATAATATAGTATGTTCGCAAAGTATTTTGATATCAGTGTAATATAGGTCGTTCATTAGGTATATGGGTTAACGACTATATTTGACTGATTTTAACTGACAGTGTGATTGATGATAATTAGAGGGGACGGTATTCCTCAAGGTCAAGAGAAAAAACTGGAAAATACCAATACACCAAGTAGAAAAATAGGATCTTCATAGAATTTTGCCCAATGACAATATATCAATGATATTATTTTCATATTTACTGACTATTTACCTACACTTTTTGTTTGAAAAGTTTTTTTCTATCTATCAAAATAAAGCTGTGGGGGAAGTTCAATTGTTCAAAAGTTTCCACTTATGCCGTTTATACCAATGTTATTGTTCTCTTGACTAAAAATTGCTTGAGCTGATGAAATTTGTATATCAATTTTCGAGTTTTCACGGATAGACAAGAAAAAAAAAAAAAAGATTAGGGTACACTTGACCGTTAATTAGGACCTTGAAATTGTCTGCTATAAGTACCGCGTTTCAATTGCGTCACTCGCATTAGATCCTGAGCTTAATGAAAGGGGTGGCGCAATTGAAATACGGCACATTCGGTAGACAATTTTAAGATTCACATTAACTTTAAGTGTACCTTAACTAATGTATTTCAAATATGTCACTCTTTCCATTTAGCGAAGTATCTAACGGCAGACAATAATTTCAAGGTCCAAATTAACGTCCCCTCACCATGATTTTGAGTGGACATTGAAATATCTGCCTTAAGTTTTGTGAAATACTTCCTTCATGTCATTTTGATAAATTTTGATCTACTCGAAAACACCAATGTCCTTTCAGATTCTTCAAATGGCTACAGCACCAGATGCTCATCGACTTAAATTATTAAGAGAAGTTGCCGGAACAAGAGTATATGATGAACGAAAGACCGAATCTGTAGCTCTATTTAAAGAAACTGAAGTAAAAATCGAGAAAATCAAGGAATTTTTAAGTACCATTGAAGAAAGATTAAGCACTCTTGAGGAGGAAAAGGAAGAATTGAAACAATATCAACATCATGACAAGATTCGGCGAGCCTTAGAATATGTTATTCATGAAGTTGAGCTGAATGAAAATAAGAAAAAGTTGAAGGAAGTACGATTATTTCATGTTTATCCGGATGATTAGTTTACAATTTCGTCGTTTGCAGCTTGAAAAACATAGAGATGAGTCTGGTTCCGAGCAACAAAAATTAGCAAATGATCTCAAGGCGGCTGTGGAGACCATAAAATCTTTTTCGAAAAAGATTAAAGATTCCAAGAAGGAACTAACATCACTGAAAGAAGAGAGAGACATCTTGAGTAATGATCATCAACATCTCATCAAAGATAAGACTAAATTGGACTTCACTATTAAAGATTTGTCTGAGGAGCTGCAAGGTAAAAATCTAGTTTTTTTCCTAGTTTACACGAATAATGAAGTATTATTTTCTTGTAGGTGACAATAAGTCAAAAGAAAGAGCTGAGAAAGAACTGGATCGTCTTATTAAAAGCATAAAAGAGAAGGAATCGGAATTGGAGAAAATAAAACCGGCCTATGAGGAGAAAAAGGCAAGGGAAGAGGAATGTACTAGAGAGTTAGCTCTCAAAGAGCAAAAAAGAAAAGAGCTGTATGCGAAGCAAGGACGAGGAAGTCATTTCAAATCTAAGGAAGATCGTGATAGGTAATGTAATCACATGTCTATCCTTTTTTTTTTTTAAATTAATGTTACTATCAACATATTCATGTTTTATAAGGCCAGGTTGTTTGAATTCGATAACTTTTGGACAATAATGCCAGATGTTTACTGGAAAAATACCAGAATGTCCTTATATTCTTATTTCACCCTAAAATGTCATATTTTCAGAGTTCTAGAAAGGTTCTTTGTTTTTTTTTAAAGGTACTTAATCTACAGTATGTTCGCGGATGTTGCTAACAAGAGGAAAATTCGACCAAAAATTCAAAGATGCAAAATAGACATTCTTGCTGAAAAAGTTTGCATGGCCAAAGATAGGAATTACGATGAAAATTTTGATTCTTATTATAGAGGGCGTCTCAAAAATGCTAAAATATGAAATCATTTCATCAGTAAACAGTAATTTCTTAGAATGTGAAATGATTAATAAAATACTCGCTCCAAATTTAGTCCTGATTCCCAACCCAAATTTGAATTTATGATATTTTAAAAAATTATGTTCTTATTTCTTCAAGCTCCCATTTTACTATTATTATTATTGTTGTCACTATAACAACAACAAGTCGTAATATAGAGGGTCTTCCCGTATATGTTTGCACCCTCCTAGAGAGTTTATTTGAAAATATATTAAAATTATGGAAACACAGTTTCAAGTGTTTTTATGAATTTTGAGAATTTGTTGGCTAAAATGTCAAAAAATGTTGGTAACTGTCAAATATTGACAGATTGATGATTTTTTCAAATGGGACACCCTATACGGGGTGGACCAGAAATAATAGGACATTCGGTAACAGCAGATTTCTCACTCAAAAATATTACGATCTACTCGAACTTGTTTATTCCGAATGTTGATATCAAAGTTGAATTTTAATTTTTGATTTTTCAAATAACTCAAAATAATCAAGCTATTTCGATGGCCTTGGTATGGCTCTTCCATGTAGAGGGTGCCACTGACACATCTTTCCACTCATTCAAATAGTCATAACTTTTTTATTAATTAAAAAATTGATGATTCCGTCATTTTCACGTGAAAAAGGTATACTTTGTAAAAGTGGATAAGAGTATCCTTTTTCAAGATATCTGCACTCAAATTAATCCATGCATTGTGGTTTTGAATGGAGAATTTTGAAAATAAAGATAGGGGACATCGAAAACGCCGTTGTCATGGTAATTTTGACAAGTGTCTCGATGTTCAATAGTTCTTGAAAAAAAAAAACAAAAGCAATAAAAAAAAAAAAAATTGTAAAAAACCATAAAATTAAATTTATTTTTTTTAAATCGAGCAACATTTCATATCAACATATCATTACCATGATAACGCCGCTTTCAAAGCCCCTTATGTTTATCATCAGCATTTTTCATTCAAAAGCACATTGCGTGGATTACTACAAGTTCAAATATCTTGAAAAAGGTCACTCCTAACCACTTTTACAAATTTTACCTTTTTCATGTAAATTTGATGAAAAAATCCATTTTTCAATTTTAAAACAATGTACGCGTGCGTACAAAAAAGTTCTGACCAATTGAATGAGTGAAAAGTTGTTTAAGTGGTGCCCCCTACAAGTAAGCGCAATTCCGTGGTCAGATTTGAATTTTGCATGTCAGACGATTCTCATATACCAAATTTCATCAATATAACTTGATTATTTCGAAAGTTATTCAAATAAATCAAAAATTGAAATTCAGGTTTGACACCAGATCCACCAGGTGATGTCAACTTTCGTTCGAGTCGATCGCAATATTTTTGTGTAATGGTGAGGAATCTGCTGTTACCGTATGTCAAATATCTGGCCAAAATGTGGTACGCTATAGATCTTTTTCGGAAATCCCGATGAATCCCCATAATTCTAAATAAATCCCCATTCCCCATAATACCAAATGAATCCCCATATCTTTTAATAATTTTCCGTGATATAAATATCGTTTTATTATAGGTAGTCGTTTTTCACACAGCTGGCAACGTCGCAGCAGGATATGAATTGAGGCAAATGTCGTCCTCTGTTTCTTTTAACTTTTAAAAAAATGCACTTGTGGATGTATGTGGCCACTGATACATTTGCGAGTACGAAAGTCATCTGAACGTATTTTTGATGATTTCACAATCAATGAATAGCGGAAAAGTTTAAACACCCTGTATCATAAAATATGAACTTTTTTTCAATTACAGGTGTAACACCCTATACGGGGTATAACCGATGGTATATTAGCAAAACAACATATTTTCTAATGGTGAATTTAACCACATTAATCTCAGTGCAAAAGTTGACAATAACCAGGATACAGTGTCGGTTTATCTTGAAAATTCCTACATCCCTTATCCTTTATACAGGTTGTTTCCTAACCTCTGTGACAAAATGAAAGGGGTGATTCTTCGCTTAATTTTAAGACGAAAATGTGGTATAACTTTTTTTCGAATTTCGCTTTGTTTCCAAAATACAGGTTGTTTAATTTTTTTTATTATTATTTATTTTTATATATATATTTTTTTAATTTATTTAGTGTTTTTGAATTCTCCATTAAAATGATTATAATTGATTGCTGTATTTGTTAGAAAATTCAACATCAGCGATAAAATTACTTTTTGCGTCAAAACTCACTCAACTAGATTTAATTTTTTATCTCAAAAATAAGGCAAGATACGATAAAAATTCAGAAGATCAAAAAGTTGCGTTTTTAGTTGAATAACCTGAGAAAAAAATGAAAATGACACAAAAAGTCAGTGGCGTACATTTTTTTCTCAATAATATTGGTTGAAGTGACGCTCGGGACGCCACTGTATTCGATAATTTTTATTTGTTCATGGCAAAATGAGCCCGTTATCACTATAAATACCGTTACCAAACTTCAACAAAATCGAGTAAAAGATAAATTAATTAAAAATAAAAAACAAATCAAAAAAAAAAATTAAACACCCTGTATTTTGTAAACAAAGCGAAATTCGAAAAAAAGTTACACAACATTTTCGTCTTAAAATTAAGCGAAGAATCACCCCTTTCATTTTGTCACAGAGGTTAGGAAACACCCTGTATAACGTCAAAAAATGTAAAAGAATTGATGTCTTCAATAGTCAAAGCCATATTTTGAGCTGCAATTCAGTTGCGTACGTCTTTTGAAACCAGCTCGATGTGCCATGAGTGGCGCATTCTATTAGTAACGTCAAATTTAAAAAATAATTTTATTCGACCTGTAAAACTCACAAATCTTTAATTTCATACTATTAATCAGCTGTTTGTTTTTTTTCTATGTAAAACTTGCCAGTCTTAGATTTTTTTTGGTAACGATCAACTCCAGAAGTACTCTGAGTTTTCATTGTTTTCAACCGACATTTTCGTACAGCTAATGCTGTATCTCAAGGTTAACGCCATCTCAACGAATTTTAATTAATTAATACTGAAAAGTCAGTTTTGTTGGTAACGAAAGCTGTTGCCCCAGAAATGTGGCAAGTGCTCACATAACACCTACAATATAAAGGAAAGCCAAATGGCAACTTGTGACATGTTTTTAGCCAGCAACCAGTAATACATGAAAATGCTTATTTCGCCAAACATCCACCGCGGCGCTAGAACTTGTTTGCAGTCTTGTCCCTGATTGGTTGATCGGTTGTTAAGGAAAGTTTGTTGTCATTGTCAAAAGTTCTTGTTATGGGCTTATCAAATTTCATCTTTGTTGAAGTAAACTTTTTGAAAATGGAGTGTAATCAGAAGCGTCGTTATAACAGCTTTTGTGTTATTTCTATTTGTCATGATTTAGCAAGTGAGGGACCTAAGGATATTGTGGAACTTTTCGCAAAGTGGATTTGTGAAGTGCGGAATCCATTACTGCAGAATAAGACTTATGAACAAATCTATAGATCTTACTTGGTGTGTGATATCCAGAATCCTCCTGGTTTTAAAATATGGTAATTTTTAACCCAATTATTACGAAAAAAATACTTTAATCGATATTTTTTTCAACTCTACCATAATTCTAGAATTATTTGTAGTTGTGGAAAAGTTATTTTGTGATGATTACTAAGATGATTCTTATTCAACCGATGTTGGAATTTCAGCTCCGCCCACTAATTCGTTTAAAGGTAAATGAAAAAAACAAAAATATAATTTATTTTTGTGAAACCCACTTGTCTTAGAAAATAATAACTCAAGAAGATAAAAATCATGTATATCTTAAATGGAACACTTCGAACGCATCGTACAGAGGAAATGGGTTGCGAAAATTAATTTAGTTGGACATTCTAATTGATCTCAAAATGTTTGTTTTATTATTTGAAAACGAATGAAACAGTCGGCAGCAATAGGTTACTATTCTAACATTGGGTGAATAAGAATAATCATAGTCGCTACATTTTAAAATGAATATTCCAGATACTTCCACTCTTGTGGGTATTATCACCATGTTATAGTCAAAAAAAGTAAAAACGCCATGAAAACAACTTTCTCCAAACCATACATCATTAAAATAGTGTTTAGAAAGTTTTGAATGAAAACGTATCTATTTCGAAATTTGGGTTAAATATAAATGCATATCTTAAAACCAGGAACAAAAGCTCAAAAAAACTTATATGCATTTGAAATTGCCGCAGAAATATAGCTGCGACAGAAACCTGCAGAGGGCGCTGTATGCTGATGTAGATTTCTGTTTTACCATATCCTGTCATGTGGTTTATGTGGTTATCCAAACAACCATTGTAGGGCGCCACTTGATAACGTCAAAACTCTCCAACAACCTTTATCATTGCAGTTTCCATTATATTGTAGGTGTTATGTGCAAGTGCTGGACATTTGAAAACCATGTTGGGAATTGATTTAAGAACCACAATCAATTTAGTACTGATAATTCAATAATCTGAGTGATCAATTTATTGTTTTTCTAATAATAACGAAGTTTTTAATTCGGATTAATACAAAACGTTATCACGATGGAAAACATTTTTCCATAAGCGGCATTGAAATGGTCAAGTTATAACGCGAAAATCCTGTTTTGGCGCGAAGTGGAAGAACGATTTTATTGGTCGAAATTTGTTTTAATGCCAATTTCCGACTAGCTATTCTAAAACCTTGAAACCTTTTATTGCTAAAACAAAATAAACAAATACTTCTACTTTTTTGTTCTGGAAAAAACCTTTGCTTACTGGAGTACCTGCATACGTTGAATAGTTTTCTTCATTGATGGATTTTTAAATTTGTTCATTATTTGTTGCTATTATCAGTATAAATAATAATAATATGCTATTATATTGACTTTATGAAGTTTTTCGGAATTACTTTTTGTTTTTGCCAAAAACCTTATTCTGAGATATAGGGTCGTCAAGTTTAAAATTGAAAATCGATTCGATTATTTTGGACTTTTTTTCACAAATTGCTTTGAAAATTGGTAGGTATACGGAGATTTTGTGTTATGAGAAATTCAATTATGAAGTCCGTTCGACTGTGTTGTTTAAAATTTTCATAACTATTTTCCGCCGTATACCAATTTGCAAGGCAATATGTGAAAAATGTCCAAAATAATGAGAAAAATCGTTTTTTGATTTTAAACTTGACGACCCTGTACCTCGGAAACTGTGTAATTTTGGACTGAGATAAATTGCTGTAAATCGATGTATTTTTACCTCAGGGATATATGGTAGAGTTTTTTCCGCTCCTTCTAGGAACATTCTGTATAATATTGGAGATCTTAAGTCCACATGCTCTTCCACTATCAACTTCTTCATTTTGATACATCAACAACTGTTTCAAATAGCCCCATGGAAAGAAAATCGCGTTAATTCCAGGAAGAGTGCGCCCTATCCATACATACAGTGTGACCCATTTGTTTAGGGAACACCCTGATAAAAAGTTTATTTCTTAACCGATTTGGTTCGTTTTTTTTTTGGATTGTAGAGCTCGAAAAATTGTGTATTCTTGGCAAAAAGTGACCTTCGCCATTTTGACTTCAAGGCCTACTATGTTAGTTTTTAAGAGCAAAATTTCAGGAAACCATATTAGCGATTTTTTTAGAAAAAATCTGTGTGCGCCACTGGATTCAGCATCCTTTAAAACGGGTCTATACAAATTTTCAACCGAAAATATCAAGTTGAAAAAAAATTAAAAATTCGCACTTTAACAATCTTTGATTCTATCAAAACAAATAAAAATGACATAAAACTAAAAATTTGTAACTTCTACCAAACCACCATCAACTTCAATGCATTTATCATCTCTTTTGATAGAATCAAAGATTGTTAAAGTGCGAATTTTTAATTTTTTTCAACTTGATATTTTCGGTTGAAAATTTGTATAGACCCGTTTTAAAGGATGCAAAATCCAGTGGCGCACACAGATTTTTTCTAAAAAAATCGCTAATATGGTTTCCTGAAATTTTGCTCTTAAAAACTAACATAGTAGGCCTTGAAGTCAAAATGGCGAAGGTCACTTTTTGCCAAGAATATACAATTTTTCGAGCTCTACAATCCAAAAAAAAACGAACCAAATCGGTTAAGAAATAAACTTTTTATCAGGGTGTTCCCAAAACAAATGGGTCACACTGTATAAATATTATTTTTATTTTTTCAACTATCATACAGGGTGTTCTGGAAATAGTGATACAGAGTTTGACAGCAGTGTTATCTTGCAAAGATATGAGAGTTCCGATAAACGAAGGTCCAAAAATTCATCGCTTTGAAGATTCAGTGACTTCTAAATGTTATTTTGGTTTTCCTTCAAATAACTTTTGAAAAATATAAAATATTTGGTAATTAGGAATTTTTTGGGGCGCAAACCATAACTTGGTATAAGTTTGTATATGTAACATTTAGAGGGCGTTGCGTACGCACTTCTACATTTTGGATAACTGGACTTATCATGATTATCAAAAATTTGGAAAATAATCAGAATATACAGCAAAAATCAATCAACAACGGAGTTAAATAATATAAGTATTCGAACAAATTGAATAAAACAAGTAAGAAAAACTGAAAAAAATATCAACATTTTGAGGTTTTCTCCAATGTTCGTTGAGAAGTCGATATCTGGGAGGTAGCAAACCTCAGATTTGGATTCAGCAGACCAAAAAACATATAGAGCTATATAGAACATATAGAACCAGTGAGCCCCTTTCTCTTGATATTTTTCTAAATTTAGGAATTGTTTATGGTACAAGCTGTCACCGGTTGACAGGTTTCTAAAATGGCGGAATTACGAATTTTCTAACTTAACTTTTCTTCGCAGCAGGGGCAAATCGCTTGGGAGGTACCTAATCAAGTAGTTACGTTATTCCATGAATATTGCTTTCAGCAACCAAAACGTTTTGAGGTTTGATCCCGAGCTGGTATGAATACAGTAACCAATTACTCACCAAACCTGTTAACAACAAATCGTTACCTGGTTAACGCCAAAATCCGCCTAATGTTGACCTAACCACCAAAACTTGGATCTAAACTGTTAATTGTCTGCTTTCCATGCAGGACAAAAATGTAATAGTAATCCGATCACTGAACGGTATGTTGTCAAATTGTTCATATTTAAAAAGAATTTGGCACAATCTCATGCTATTTAATTCGGAACTCCACTGAAATTCCTCAAAATTCCCCTGAAGTTCCCCAAAATTCCTCTGAAATTCTTTGAGATATCACAAAATGTCTCGAAATTCCCTGCAATTCCTCATCTATGTACAATAAAATTCCCCAGTGATTTCCCCCTCGGGGCCCCTCTTGAGGCGAAGCCCTATCATGGGGCCCGGGGACAAGAGCGGGGTGGAGCCCCACTATGAGGCAAGTGGCCTCCAGAGTGGAGGAAAAGGTTCAAATAGCATCAGCAAGGAAGACAGTAAGACGAAGATGAAGATGTATCAAGAAAACCAAGAAAACAAAATGCTCCTCAAAATAGTGGAATAAATCTAGTTGATTCTCTGCTAAACCCAATTTTTTCATTCGCTTCTAGTGGTCTTGATTCAAATTTGGCAAAACTGCGCGCCTACAAAACTGCAAATTTTTTCCGCTAGTTGCGCGGGATCGTTTCTGGTCACCCCACCAACCAGTTGCACATAGCCAATAGCTGTGAAGTAGCAAACTGCAAAAAAATGTCTTCAATATTTCCAACTGTTTCTCGTTAAATATTTTTTACATGCACTTCTTAATTGAGTCTACGCTTTTTTTCACGTTTAACTCATTTTTAGGCAAAGGGGGCAAAGGTTCGAATGTAGTTTTTTTGTTTTGGACGGAAAATACGACGTAAAGGTCTGAAATTTTACTCAATGCAAGCATTTTTTCTTGAATGCGCCATTTTTTTATAACATCACCTTTTGGAACGATACAAGTTTTATTAGGTAGGTGAGATATCAAACTAGGCATCCCAATATCTATTTTTGAAAAAAAACGGCAACAAAAACGGTATCTCAATGGTAAAAAAATACGAAAAATCTACATATTCCGCCCTCTTGTGTGAGATAGATTGGTTGACGGACGAGGCGATAATTCTCAAACCGTCCGTCTGATATGCAACGTTGTCAAGGTAATTTTCTTGTCAAGGGACTAAAAATATTATACTTAGTTGAAAAAAACTGAAAAACACGCTTTCGAAGTAAAAGGTGAAAAATATTCTTTAATTTGAGAATAAAATAATTAATGTAAAACTAGGTTTTGATTCAAGAGTTCATCTTATTCTTGGGCGCCGTGGATCTTAACAATGCATATTCACCCAAGTGTTGTCGGCAAGCATAGACAGGAAAAGGTCCCCATTACCATGAAAACAAAATTAAACGTACTGATCTGAATTAATTAATGAACAGTTTAACACCCACCCGGGGGCACTCCGCCCCCTAGCTCAGGCTGAATCACATCATAATTCGTCAATATATCATTATAGCTAGTTTCACCTGAAGTAAGTAGAGGCTTCCGCAGACGCCCAACTGCCGTTAAACAGTTAGCATTTCAGCGAATTGAGCGAGGAGAGTCTGCATATCACTCTCGAGGCTAAATTCGTGTCAATCGAGCAGTATGTAAGATCCTGAACTTACACTCCACAATCAATCGAAGGCAGTAGGATTTTCCTGTCCCTCGGCTAACTAGGCCACACAGACCTCTTCAGGTCACACAGACCACTCCAGGTCACACAGACACATCTACTATCGCCCAATAACACGTGGGCCCTCCTCACAATCACAAAACTACTCATCATCAACCTTTCAACGACAACCCCAAAAGCACAGTTGTCACACTGACAATCACTCAGTCAGAAAACAATGATCAATCTATGGCAACACTTCAATGTTGCCAAGTGTATGTGTTGAGCTCACTATTTAACTAATGGCCGATTGCACCAACCTATTTTGAGGATACTTAACGCTAAGGGACCCTTAACTTGACATATTTGCATGCAAAACTGTCAAGTCGAGGGTCCCTTAGCGTTAAGTATCCTCAAAATAGGTTGGTGCAATCGGCCATAAACCTCATATTTGTTCTCATGCTCTGGGACCTGTCCAATGCTATTCCGAGTGCTTTGATAATGGTTAGGAAAATAAAGGAATAGACACTTTAAGCAAACCCAACATTTTTTCACGTATCCGCATCCGGATCCCTAAACGAATCGACATACGTTAATCATATAAAAACCCGCTTAAGCAGCGATCGGTTCTACGTATACGGAACGGATTGGTGTAACGTCAAAGTTGTCAAACTTCGCGTTTTGTACCCTAGATATTGATTTTTGTTTATATTTTTGGTTTGGTTTGGATGTTTGTGTATTTTTCGTTTATCGCTTTTGAAGAGCTTTTGTTATAATTCTTCGATTGGTTGAGATGCGTTCTCAGATACGGATACGATGAAAGGCCCGCAACGATACGTGCAACGGAACGAATCGGAACCTCCGCATCTATTCTGAGCATGCGCAGATTGATGCGGGTACGGATACGTTTGAAATTTAGGACGTGCTTAAAGTGTCTAATATACAGGGTACGCCATAGTAAGTGGCCTATTAGAATATCTCGGGAAATAAAGCGATTGGGATTCTGAAAATTTGTAGGGAGAGATTTTCGGAAATGCTCTTTTCAAATAAAATAATAGTGACGTTACGCGACTTCCGGTGGTACCGGAAGTAGGCGTCAACTCGCTTGTTTTAAATGGAACAACCTATATATTATCACGTATTTGGATTCTACGTAAAATTCTGGGCAGATTTCATGTATGATCCGCCTAATGTTGACCTAACCACCAAAACTTGGATCTAAACTGTTAATAATTGTCTGCTTTCCATGCAGGACAAAAATGTAATAGTAATCCGATCACTGAACGGTATGTTGTCAAATTGTGCATATTTAAAGAATTTGGCACAATCTCATGCTATTTGATTCGGAACTCCACTGAAATTCCCCAAAATTCCTCTGAAATTCTTTGAGATATCACAAAATGTCTCGAAATTCCTATACCTAAGTATAAGCGTTTTTGAAATATTTGGGTTTTTATGTCAAAAATGACGTTTGCGGGATTCTATTTAAATGTAAATTTTTCGTATAAGAAAGTCTTTTATTGTTTAATTTGTATCGGATTTTTTGTTGAAAGGGACCTACTTTAAAAGATGTTTCACAATATTTTGATAAATATTATTACATGGTGGCCCAAAAATAAGATCAAAAATAAAATCCAGAAAACCGCCAAAAATCAATTTTTTCAAATGGAAACCCCCAATTTTTATCATTTTATCTTATTAAGTATTGAAAATAAAGGTGAGTTTGTACGAGATTGTTCATTCCAAAAATTCTTATTTTATTTTTTTTTTGAATTTTGGAAAAAAATTTTCATTTTATTTTTTTTTGAATTTTGGAAAAAAATTCTTATTTTATTTCTTTTTTGAATTTTGGAATGGACAATCTTATACAAACTCACCTTTATTTTCAATACTTTATAAGATAAAATGATCAAAATTGGGGGTCTCCATTTGAAAAAATGGATTTTTGGCAGTTTTCTTAATCTTATTTTTGATCTCATTTTTGGGCCACCCTGTTATAATAGTTATCAAAATATTGTGAAAAATCTTCTAAAGTAGGTCTCTTTCAACAAGAAATCCAATACAAATTAAACAATAAAGGCTTTCTCACACGAAAAATTTACATTTGAATAGGAACTTACAAACGTCATTTCTGCGTGACATAAAAACTAAAATATTTCAAAAACGCTTATACTTAGGTATAAGACATCATGCATCCAATATGCCTAGAATTTCACGTAGAATCCAAAAATGTTATAATATATGGGGTGTTCCATTTGAAACAAGCGAGTTGACACCTAAAAGCGTGGGGTGCTTCGATATCAACTGTTATAATTTCTTACTAATTTCTACGTCAAAATGCAGATTTAGTATAAAAATGTATTATAAAGCAGCCCACGACTCTTTCACCACAATGACATTGATTTTCTCCTAAATCATTTTATTCTTGAATTAGAAATTATTTTTTAATTTTTTCTTTCGAAAGCGTGTTTTTTAGTTTTTCTTGACATAATTTTTTTCATTTTTGATTTCGTTATGGTGATTCCCCGAATTCAACGCACGACGACGACGTACGTTCGGACAGCTGATGTTTATTATTTTTGCTACGTTGCCATGTTGCCGTATCATGGGATTTTATTTTTATTTGTAGTTAATAATGTGATTCCGATGTCATTAGAAAAAAAAATAATTCATATGAACTAATTCTCTGCTCTGCTCTTTAAGAGAAAAAGGTCCATAAGCAGTACCTAATATTATAATTTTTGCTGGTGATCAATAAATTATAGGATCTTTGTTGTTTTGTTTGTAAGGCAGTACTTATTCATACATGTACCTTCTTGATTTCTAGATGGATCCAGAGCGAATTGAAGTCCCTCAATAAACAAATTAAAGATAAAAAAGATCATAAGGATAAATTGGAAGCGGACCTGAGACGAGATGCTGAGAAAACCATCGAGCTCCAGCGGAAAATTGAAGAGCAAACACAAGAGCTGGAAAGGCAAAAAAACTATATTGATGAATATAACAAGCAAAGCTATGAACTGAAGAAAAAGAAAGATCAGCTTCAGACAACTCGACAGTAAGTTCATGAATTAACAGTTGATCATTTTCATATTTTATAAAAAGAATCGGAAAAGTATACATATTATTATAATGAAGTCAAAATTTGTTCTTGGGTCTGTGTATTATATCTATTTATTATTATCTATAACAAAGAGAAATAAACAGTATTTTCCGGGATATTCGCTAAATTAATTAATTTCTCGTGATTTTGTCTGATGTTTTTTTAGTATTTAAAATCAGGTGAGTTTCTTGAATAAATCAAGTTTTTGCTTCCATCAGTCGATCAAAGAAGCTTGATTTGGTATTTTCGATGATGTCGTTTATCTACACTGTGGCAAAGTTTACTAATATACAATAAGTTAGGTCACTTAGAAGTCGGCTCTTTGAAACCCGTATACAAGCGCGGCCGCGGCGTCAAAGCATGACGCTCAAAGAAACCCGCCCAGCGAAAATAGTTCAAAGCGACCGACAGACGTTCCTAACTAATGGGAACTGGGCTCTCCAAGATAAACGAAGTAGAAGGGTGGAGGCTGTTTCGCGCGTTTTCGAAAGTGGTCCAACTGTTTATTATTAGTAAACTTTGACTGTGGGCCAAATTAAATTAGAACCTAGTTTGATCCTTCATTACTTTTTTTTTTGTTTATGGATTTAGATAAATTTTGGATATGATATTGGTCAATATGTTCTGGATGTTCCTCCAAAATTGAGTTTTCGAATTTTGGACAGAACCGGACTTACGACGTTTTTATAAAATTGGTGCATTTAAGCTCGTTTCAAAAACGAACTGCGCTACGTACAGACCAACTGATATATTTCTTGAGAAGGACATTAGTGGGAAAAGGTATCCTGATAATATCAATATTTTAGAACCATAACCTAAGAAACTATGTTTTTTTCTATATGATGGTGCTTGTCGGCATTAGAACTATTTCACTTCGTTTTGATTTCTTGAAAGTCCATTGCAACGTGGATTGTTTGTTGAAAATTGTTAACATTTTTGAGATTCCAGAGTTTGCCTGTTTGATTTTGAATACGTAGACATGGTTCTATCTATGAAAGATAAAATCTCGATCAAACGATTAATGGAAAAGAATATTTATGCACGGCAATGTTGCGGCCCCTTTCAAATTATCGAGTGAAATTAAACAAAGTTTAAAAACGAAAAAAAAATAAATAATAATTGGTATTATTTTTTTTCCAAATTAAAAAATCTAAAATGTGAAAAAATCGACAAATCTCTAACAAACAATCCTCGTTGCTATGAAATTTTAAGAAACTTTGATCAAAATGAAGTGAAATAGCTTTTATGCCGACAAGCACCATCATATGTATAGAAAAAAATATAGTTTCTTAGGTTATGGTTTTAAAATATTGATATTATCAGGATACCTTTTCCCACTAATGTCCTTCTCAAAAAATATATCAGTTGGTCTGTACGTAGCGCAGTTCGTTTTTGCAACGAGCTTAAATGCACCAATTTTATAAAAACGTCGTAGGTCCGGTCCTGTCCAAAATTCGAAATCTCAATATTGGAGGAACATCCAGAACATATTGACGAATATCATATCCAAAACTCATCTAAATCCATAAACAAACAAAAAAGTTATTAAGGATCAAACTAGGTTCTAATTTAATTTGGCCCACAGTGTAGATAATTTTGTATCAAGTGAATCCATCAATATGTTACAATAAGTGAAGATTCCATTGGCAACGGTTTTGGAATTGATATTTATCTTAACTTAGAGAGCTATGGCGGAAGGAAACTAATGTACAAACCAATCTATCTTCGTTGAAAGATGATCTTGCGAAAGCCGACCAACAGCTTAGAAGTATGGTGGGAAAACCAATACTCAATGGAAGAGACAGCGTTCGTAAAGTTTTGGATACCTTCATAGGTAGGTGATACAACCAATATTTTTATCTTATTTTTCCAGATAACGTTTATCTGTATATTATTTTTAAGTCCTTTAATATCCCAACCTACAATTTCTGATGTTTGTTTCTTTTTTTTTATGATACTTAGCCTCAAAAACTAATTTTCTGGTTAATGTGGTGTTTTTTTATTTAAAAAATAGCTCGAGGTGGCAAGGATGCTGACATCGCATTGGCCTACTATGGCCCGGTGATAGAAAATTTTGAATGCGAGAAGAGCATTTACATTGCGGTTGAGGTCACTGCTGGTAATCGATTGTTCCATCATGTTATTGATAATGATAAAGTTGGAACCATGATATTGAAAGAGATGAATAGACAGAAATTGCCTGGTGAAGTAACATTTATGCCTTTGAATCGTCTGAATGTGAGAGAACAGGACTATCCTAATGATTCGGTAAGGAATACTTCACAGTTTTAACTACATTTTCCAAACGACTGTTTTTTTGTATTTTTTCATTGATGATGAGAAATCAACAAAAAGCTTTTTACACTGACAAATGAATAGAAAAACTAAATCACTTTCTTGGAACTTTTGATCAATTCAATTCCATTTCTTTTCTTTATCTTTTGTTTTCTATCCAGGTTGATTTTTTTCAACTTCCTAATGCTTTTCATGCTTTAATATTTTATTATATCTAGGAATTATCTGAACAATTTTTAAAATTAAATGCTCAATGCCCGGTTCCTCAACATTTGACATTATATCCATTCAATAGCAATCAATTCCATAACTTTGAGCAGTGTGTCCAAGATAAGAATGTCTATCATGTAGATCTATAAGAGATACCAAGATGGTTAAAAGAGAGAAAAGTTGCGCATTTTCAAGCCTAACAATATGCCGTTTAGAAAGTTCCGAGTACTTCCGGAAATACTGCCTTGAAACCGAAATTTGCCGATTTCGTTTTTATTTTTTTCTGACGTTATTTAAAGAGATAATAATAATAATAATAATAATAATAATAATAATATCCTTTATTTAGCATAGAAGCTATACAGTAAACAGTGAATATAAATAAATCATACAGACAAAAATGTATACAAATATGTGTAAAAAATAAAATCAGGTGAATACTAACCCAAACATTATTTTATCATTGTTTATAAAAATGTTAACACTAGTCAGATCAACATCTCCCAAAAACGATCTCTTTCCAAACAAACACAATTTAGTTTTAGTCGTATTTACACATAATTGGTTATTACAAAGCCATCGATACAACTTATCCAAGTCAGAGTTCATACTGTTCTCCATTTCTACCAAATTTTTACCCGCTATATATATCATTGTGTCATCTGCGAATAGTTCCAAACTGCATTCCGAGACAACTTCGGTAATATCATTAATATAAATTGAAAACAATAGAGGGCCTAACACTGTCCCTTGGGGCACACCATGTTTTACAATGAAAGGATCAGACAGAGAGTTGTTAAATTGAACTTTTTGGTATCTATTGCTCAAATAGCTTTCAAACCATTTTAAAACCACATCCTCAATGCCGACACTGCGTAGTTTTCCCAATAATATCTTTCTATTTATGGTTTCGAACGCTCTTCTTAAATCTAGAAATACAGCTAGAACCAAGTTACCCTTATCTGATTCTTTCTTGAAAATATCACGGACTTTTATCACAACAGTTTCACAGGAGTGCTTTGAACGGGAGCCTGATTGGTTTGGCACTAAAATGTTATGTCTATCACAATGTCCTTGAAGTTGCATTTTCACTGCCACTTCCAAAACTTTCTCGTAAATTTCCACTGTATTAATAGGTCTATGTTCATTATACCGATTCGTGTTTGGTACTTTCGGGACTGGAAGCACAGACACGACACTTTCCAGTTTTCAGGAAATCGACCACTTGACAGAGACGTATTGACAATGTCCAACAAACGATTCCCAACTATATCACACACATCACATAAAATGTTTTTGGAAATGCCATTTAAACCACCTCCTACATTTTTCAATTGTATTGAAATTGCTTTCATATCATACATACTTGAAAGATCGAAAAGGGAGAATTTGCTTACACCATCCGGGCTCATTTATAGAAAGTCATTTCCACCTGGAGAAGAGAATCTTGGAATGCCGCGCACAATTTCATTTACACTCTCAATAAAATATTTGCTAAACTCCTGAGCAATAGATAAATCATCATCTGTCTCAAATTGAATCTCGTTGGGAATGATTGCAGTTTTTTCAGGCAATAGAGATTTCAAATGCTTCCACATTTCCCGGGGACTACTCTTGTTGCCGTCAATAACATTCCTAAAGTGTTGCTCCTGTTGGAATCTTATTTGAGAAACAATGTGGTTTCGTATTCTCTTATAATCCCCCCAAACTTCATCGTTATTCTCGTGAACAGCCCTGACATAAAGATTATCCCGAAGATGCATATTGTCTCTTATACTATCTGTGGTCCAAGGTTTATTTAAAAATCGCGACCTAACTACCTTTTTATGTCTTGGGCACATAAT
Organism: Orchestes rusci; assembly: GCA_958502075.1. Taxonomy (NCBI): domain Eukaryota; kingdom Metazoa; phylum Arthropoda; class Insecta; order Coleoptera; family Curculionidae; genus Orchestes; species Orchestes rusci. The sequence continues at coordinate 6,694,285 of OY293306.1, forward strand.
ATTCAAAATATATTCAATACTACTCACAAATGTATTGGCCAATAGATCCACATCTCCACTGTCGTTATTCCATGTCGTATTCAAAAAATACTCCTGTATGTGGTCCGTACTTCATTGATCTACAATACACTGTTACCTCAGTAGTTGAATTGGGTGCGGACTCGGGGTGTATAGACAATATACAGTGATCGCCAATCCTGGGTGTCAAATGAACGTTGAACGATAAATGCCTGTTATTAGTAATAATGTAATCAATAATTGTCTCACTTTTGCTTGTAACACGTGTAGGAGAGTTAACAATTTGAGAAAGTCCATTTAAATAAACACAGTCCAATATTTTTTCACCATACAAAAAGGGCTTTGAAAGATCAAAATTAAAGTCTCCCACTATTATGTTAATACCTTCAAACATAGCAACACGATCAACGTAATCATTATAATAGTCCACAAATTTCACGTTCTCAGTCTGAGGTGGATGATACAAAACGGTTATCAAGTAAGTTACCTTACAAGGATAGACAAGGATAATTCAATTGACAATAACCACACGAAGTTTTCTACACATTGCACAGTAACAGTCTTGTATTTAACATCGTCCCTTATAAACTCTAAAACACCCCCCGTCCTATTACTTGTCACACACTGTTCCAGTCTATATCCACCGATTTTCAATTCAACGTACTCTATATCAGCAGAAACATGGGTTTCAGACAATAATATCAACTCCGGCTACCAATCATTCACTAACAATATGATGTTGTCCTTATTGTTCAAGAACCCCTGACAATTAAAATAGAGTATACTGGAGTTTAATGCTAAATTTGAGTCTAATTGCTATTGTATGAATTTATTTCTTCTCATTTTCTCGATTCGCTTGTCAGATTCGCACTTTGAAACATCCCAAACTGTATGATTTGTATTTAAACCCATTCCAAATTTTTCATTCGACGAAACACAATTACTACACCTCACCTCAGTTTCTTTACGTTCCTTAACATCATGTGGTCCAGTACATCTTGCACATATTTTTTGGGTATGACTGCAATCCTTTTGGAAATGGCCAAATTTATTACATTTAAAACATCTTATTATTCCGTAGTCATTGTACACACGATATCGGTTCCATCCCAGATTCATACGTTCTTTATTAATAAACGAGGTGTAAGTGGTAGAGTCGACTTCAAAAACAATATTGAATTTCTTATTCGTCACATTGGTTCTTCTTAACAATTTTAATTTCAGATTTTTATCCGCAGAATCTAAATCATTTTGTTTCATCACCCGATCTATTATATTTTCATCTGTAGTAGCCTGTTCTTCTTCATCAATTCCCACGACTTTAATACGATGCTCATGGGTTCTAGGCCGATCAACCTCGTAGTCTTCCCCAAGCTTATTTTGGATTGTTGATTGGACAGTAGTTATTTCTTTTTCGTTCGTACAGCTGAGTATAAGTCCTCCATCCCTTGTTGTACGCCCCATACTCACTCCGATTCCAAGTTCTACAGAGTTCACTTTTTCCGTAAGTCTTTTTTGACTTGAATTACGTCCTTCTTTTTGCCTTTTTGTTTTATCAATAAAACTTTTGTGTTATTTGGTTGGCTAGACGCAACTGACGCATATGATGTTGTTTCTACACTTGAAATAGCGGCACTAGCTGATTTTGATTCTTCCAAATTCGCTATTTTTTCTTTGAGGAACTTATTTTCAGCAAGTAATTGATCCACCTTCTCGTTTAGTCCACTTGTGTTTTTCAAAATCAATCTGAGAACATCGTTGATTCCCTCAATCCCTGCATCAATGCAATCATCAACTCGACTCCTTTTTCTGGCTCTACCAGCCACGTTTTTCTCCACCATCCCTTCATTCTTATTATCACTGGTTGACTCCAAACATTGTTTTTACTCCATGACAATTTCTTCATATGAAAGCCTCTGAGTTCTTCAATACCTTCACACTTGCCATGATAGAAGTTCTTGCATGATAAACACTGTATAACAGTTTTCAAGTCCTCGAACACACCTTTACACTTGAAACAATTATCACTACCCGGAATGTCCACTGAATCCATCTCTACAATCTCGTTGGCCATCAGGCCCACGAGATTTGTTTATTCTATTACTGATAAAGGTTTTTTCTACGAGCGTGCGCAAAGTAACCACTTCGCACACTCATTTGCGTGTGCAAAGTAGCCTTTTCCCGCACTCATATGTCAACTCAAATAACTACCTACCAATTTGTTGTTTTAATAGTTATTTTCCTAACAAGTTCGCAAAGTGATGCTTTCCCGCACGCAAAAGCAGTTAGACGAACGACGCGAAGCGGAGTTCGGATATGCTTTAAGGGCGGGAAAGACACTTTGCGAACTTGTTAGGAACAATATTTTTTTCTACGAGCGTTCACAGATTAGACACGAAAACTTTAGATAATATATTATTTGAACACACTTAAAAACATAGAACTTGAGAATAATGATTATTTATGCTTCACAATATATTTATATTGAAAGATCAGTTTGTGGCGGCAGCTGGAAATTGGATAATATGGGTTTAATCAAAATCATAATTGATTTATTTTATATTTGAAATGCAATTGCATGTCCGATCACTGTTCATAAAATTTCCTCTTTTGTCGCCTTATTCCCTGCTATTGGCAACACTGTTTTGATTTGACATGACAATCTAGACAGCTGCAGTCAGTCTTCGTTTAATCGTTTATACTTTTATAAATTTGATTGTCCGTTTTTCGTTTGTTTGTATCATAGAAATAACACTTATTTCTATGGTTTGTATACATGATCAGGTTTTTTTGATGCCAGTATTCAGCTCAGATCTTTCGATTATTTCCGATAAACACAGTAGTTTGAACCAAAATCAAGCAAGAACAACTCACAAATGCCGATTGAAAGTCGTCATTATCAATGTTTGTTTACGTTACTGGCGAATGCGTTTTTAACGCAAAAAAAGAATTGTGTGTTTCATTTTGATTTTGACTGAAAAGGGAAAAGTAACAAGAACATTATTTTGTGAATTACAAAGTGCATAATCTACAGTTTGGTTGGTATGGAAACGAAGTTTAAAACAACAAATTGGTAGGTAGTTATTTGACATTTTAGTGCGGGAAAATGTTACTTTGCACACGCAAATGAGTGTGCGAAGTGGCTACTTTGCGCACGCTCGTAGAAAAACTTCGTTTCCATACCAACCAAACTGTAGATAATGCACTTTGTAATGCACAAACAATGTTCTTGTTACTTTTCCCTTTTCAGTCAAAATCAAAATGAAACACACAATTCTTTTTTTGCGTTTAAAACGCATTCGCCAGTAACGTAAACAAACATTGATAATGACGACTTTCAATCGGCATTTGTGAGTTGTTCTTGCTTGATTTTGGTGCAAACTACTGTGTTTATCGGAAATCTTCGAAAGATTTGAGCTGAATACTGGCATCAAAAAAACCTGATCATGTATACAAACAAACGGACAATCAAATTTATAAAAGTATAAACGATTAAACGAAGACTGACTGACGCCTGCCTGACGCAGCTGTCTAGAGTGTCATGTCAAAGCAAAACAGTGTTGCCAATAGCAGGGAATAAGGCGACAAAAGATGAAAATTTTATGAACAGTGATCGGACATGCCCTTGCATTTCAAATATAAAATAAATCAATTATGATTTTGATTATACCCATATTATCCAATTTCCAGCTGGCGCCACAAATTGTTCTTTCAATATAAATATATTGTTAAGCATAAATAATCATTATTCTCAAGTTCTATGTTTTTGAGTGCGTTCAAATAATATATTATCTAGTTTTTCGTGTCTAATCTTTGAACGCTCGTAGAAAAAATATTGTTCCTAAAACGTTCGCAAAGTGTCTTTCCCGCCCTTAAAGCATATCCGAACTCCGCTTCGCGTCCTTCGTCTAACTGCTTTTGCGTGCGGGAAAGCATCACTTTGCGAACTTGTTAGGAAAATAACTATTATCTATTGTCCTCACTGTGTTGTCAAGTTTCCACAGTATGAGTCATTGGTAACTTTTCAAAAATATCCAGTTCGATTCTACACGAGAAACTGAACATTCACTGAGAAAATCACGGTTTTGTAACTAGTTTTCACTATTGAAAATCAACAAAATATAAGAGATATGGAAAAACAAAATACACTTTCTTACGACTGTTCGCCTTAGAGAAACCATCATCAACTTATTTTTTTTTTCATATGGCGCGAAAAAAAAATATACCCTGTATTAAAAAGCATATTTTATTGCGAATACAGCGATGTATGACACAATGTGATTGTGCAATACTTATTTGAATTAGAAAAAAAGGATTTTTATTTAATTCCGAATTTGGTGTAGGAGGCGGTGAAGTGATGGTGACAAGGAGTTGAAAAAACGTTCATAGAATAAAAATTGTTCATTTTAGTTAGTAGAATCTAAATTTGAAATATTGCCGGATAAAACTGGGTCATCCTTTATGTTTGTCAAATGACATGCATTAACAATAGATTATTGTGGCGGAAACAATGCTATGTTCAAAACAAACGATAATGATATAAGTTTTATAAAATTGAACCAAAAATCTTAATATATAAAAATGAGTACTGATTTCTTCTGGAAGACCCATAACTTGAGAACGGCTGGGGCAATTTGAGTAATTTTTTTTTTGAATTGCTCCTCAAAGATCTGGAACTGTTTTTATGGCGAGAAAAGCTGGAAAATTCCCCGAAAAAACCTGAAAACACAACTTTTCATTCGGGATGTCACATGAAACCTTTCCGTGACAAAACAAATTAATGTCAATGTCAATGAGTGAATTCAATAGGCGCGTTCGAGCTCCCGCTCTAAACACTCGAAGAGCGTAAACTCCATATACCTTTTAGGTATATGCATTGAACTCCATACTACGTACCTGGAAAGGACCCGGTCGTTGTTGACAACGAATCGAAAAGTGTGTCATTCCTGTTTTGAGTTAGAAAGAGATAGGTATCCGTAACTATCGCTATCTCTCTCTACTCCATGAGTATAGTTCAATGAGTTAGAAAGAGATAGGTATCCGTAACTAACGCTATCTCTACCTGCTTCACTCTCAATAATAAGCGGGTCCATTCCAGGTAGTATGGAGTTCAATGGGTATATGGTAAACTTGAACTCACCAAATGATATTGATGTCAATTCAAATCATAGACCTGAGAAATGAAAGAGACTCTACACTCTACAGCATAGCAGTGGCGGCCATTTTCAATATCGAGACAAAAATGACATTATGAGAAAAGAGTATTTCTATTTTTTTCCATAAAGGGATGTTGTGTGCATCTGTTAGAATATCTACCCGTTAATGCGAGTTACAAAGTCCAGATTCATTTTCAAAGTTTATTCTACGTGCATACAAAAATTGAAACTAAAACAGAATCATAGTTGATAAAGCAACGTTAAAATAGGTGCATTCAGTGAACGTAAACATAAAACTAAAACAGTGCTGATTCTGATTCTATCCAGGCTTTTATCTTATCTAATATATAAATTTGAATTCCGTTTTTCATGGTCACTCCATCACTTGAGAACGGCTAAAGCAATTTAGGTGATTTGTTTTTTGAATGTTCTTTGAAATAGGAGGAGTGATGTTATAAAAAGAAAAATTGGAAAATTTCCCTTGAGAAACCGAAAACACAACTTCCCTTTCTTTGACATAGTGAGGTTATGTTTGCATAGTTTTATTATTTGCCAATGGATTTTGTTCAAATAATTATGTAGGTTCTAATTTGGTGTTTGATCAAAAATTGACCAAGTGCGGTCATGTTTGCTCAATTTTTTTATTTTCCAAAAGATTTTGTTCAAATTAGATAATAATATCGTAGGTTCTATTTGGGATTTGATCAAAACATAAAAAAAATGACATGGTGAGGTTATGTTTGCATAAAGTTTTGTTATTTTCCAAACGATTTTTCTCAAATCAGATATGTAGGTTCTATTTGGGATTTGATCAAACATTTTTTTGAAACATTACATACATAGTGATGTTTAGTTTTGTAATTTGCCAACAGATTTTGTTCAAATAATCATGTAAACTCTAATTTGGGGTTTTGTCAAGAAATTTAACAAAAATTGACCAAGTAAGGTTATGTTTGCCCAATTTTGTTATTTTCCAAAGGATTTTGTTCAAATTAGATAATATATCGTAGATTCTATTTGGGATTTGATGAAAACATTTTTTTTTAAATGACATAGTGAGGTTATGTTCGAACAGTTTTGTTATTTTCCTGAGGATTTTGTTAAAATAAGATATGAAGGTTTTAATTTGAGGTTGGATTTTAGAAATTTACCAAAAATCGTCCAAGTGAGGTTATGTTTGCATAATTTTGTAATTTTCCAAAGGATTTTGCTAAAATTGAATCATAGAGGTTCTATTTGGGATTTGATCAATATTTTTTTCAAAAATGTGAGGTTATGTTTGTTTAATTTTGTTATTTTTCAAAGAATTTTGTCCAAATTAGATATGTGGGTTCTATTTGGGATTTGAAGTGTTGTAACAACAGATAGGTTTTCAGTTTAAACATTTCAAAAAAAGTACGCTAGAAATGCTGTCAGATATTTAACATCTCATCCTAACTGGAAAATCGCTGGGAGGATTCTTATTATTTTTTATATGTTTGTTATGACTGCGGCCCGAATAACAGAATAATTATTGAAACATCGAAAAAACTGATAAAAAGAAAATTGTGAAACAAATTCATTTAGCACAAGATCAATTATTGATTATGAGGCAGTATGGAATTTGCCGGGTCAGCTAGTGTTATTAAAAAAAATGTCAAACCCCTAAATAATTAATACTGGGGAAAAACTTAAATACCAATTTCGGACCCACATTGAAGTTGATGGTCGAAAATATTAATCTCTCTTATCATACATTTAGTTTTTTGTATGTTGTGTATCAAAATTATTTCTAGTTACCTGAAAAAACTGCTTCATTTTCCTGTCAACTACTAGATCTTATCATATATCAACTATTAGATCTTTTTTTTTAGAAGTGTCAAATACTAACATATAAGATCAGAAATTCAATTGAAAAAAAAACTATATTTAGAATTTAAAAAAAACTTCATTTTTTCTCAGTCACAAGGAAATGGAGTTCAGGTCGCTGTCGTTCCAATTTTTCAATTTTGGGCCACTATTTGTTTTTTAAAAATGGCGCCCAATTGACGTTTTGACATTCTCATCTGTCACTTCTGTGTTGAGAAATGCAGAACGTGCTCATATATTTCGAATTGAAATTTTGTTCAACTTTTAGTAAACTTTAAGTCCGTGTCCTTGACTTAACTAACAAAACAAAATATATGAGCACGTTCTGCATTTCTCAACACAGTAGTAACAGCTGAGAATATCAAAACGTCAATTGGGCGCCATTTTTGAAAATAATACTGGACCAAAATTGAAAATTTGGAATGAGACAGTGACCTCAAACTTTCAGGGTGTAATAAGGATGAAAAGACCTTTAAAATGAGTTATCACTTGACCCCCCCCTTTACATTTAAAAAAAAGAAGATTACGTGAATAATTATCATTTTTGTTTAGATATCAAAATAAAAACTTGGCAGGTAGCTCTACTACCACATATTCTTTGATTCACTTCGATAAGATAAAAATGACGAACCTACACAGGTTTAAAATGTGGACAAGATAGATTGATCACACTGTACAGGGTGTCCCTAATTCGAGCAACATCATTGGCATCTCGGAAACTAGAAGAAATACGAGATGTTAAATGGAGGCAACGTTGCGGAATTTGGTGCTCATTGGAACACCCTATAGAAATTTTGAAAATTTCGAATACTTCCGAAGATTTTTGGAAAAAACCGAATATTCCCGATTTCATTTTTATCTCTTTACTCTATTTGAATAGATATAACGAAATAAATTTCACGTTCTCATTGCTACTTTTTCTGTTTCACAAAATGATGTCAGTTTTTCAAACCCATGTTTCGTCTTTGACCTGTCATCATCAACTTTGTTTTTTCAAATACGGCCCTGGATTTTTATCACGGATTTTAAGAGCCTCTTATGTCTTCAAACCAACGATGTATCGCTCTCTGGAAAAATCCATCAATATAAAGTTTTTGCATAAGTGCGATACATCGTTGGTTTAGAAACATAGAAGGCTCTTGAAATCCATGATAAAAAATGCAGGGTCGTATTTAAAAAAACAAAGTTGATGATGATAACTGAAAGACGAAACGTGGGTTTGAAAATCTGACAACATCATTTTGTGAAACAGTAAAAGTAGCAATGAGAATGTGAAATCTATTTTGTTATATTTATTCAAATAGAGTCGTGAAAAATAGAAATGAAATCGCGAATATTTGGTTTTTTTCCAAAAATCTTCAGAAGTATACGGATTTTTTTGAATTTCAAAAGGGTGTTTCAATAAGCACCAGATTGCTCAACTTTGCCTCCATTTAACCGACCTCGTATCTCATAGGTTCTGTTTATTATCAGGAGACGAATTCAGTAAACTCCGCTTTCAAGTAAAAAATTTGATTCGACAGAAGATTTTTATCGATTTCCTGAGACGGGGGTTACACGATCAGTCTGAAATAATTTCAGTCCATAATTTTGGTCAGAATGATGAGAAACTGATCGTGAAATGAGTTGACTGATGGAGTGATGCACCGGACTGACCAATATTTGATTTTTTTTGTCAGTACGACGTTGACTGACAACATACTGATCGTGTATTGCGTTCCATCAGATTCGCGTAAGTATAACGTCCGTAATTCCATGGTTACCCGCTGGTTACCATGGAATTATAGCCTAATCTTTTTTAAAACTGATGTAAATTTGAATGATCGTGTAAATCGCCTGTCAGTCCATCAGTTTTTCAACACTCATTGAGTACTGATGCCAGACTGATCGTGTATTCCCAGTCTAGAGTCTGTATCTGCTAGATTAAAATGTTCTTTCTCTTATATTTTTTGTAGGACGCTATAGCTATGGTTTCCAAACTGCATTACAACCCGAAATACGATAAAGCAATGAGATACTTATTTGGTAAAACGCTAATCTGTAGACATTTGGATGCTGCAACAAAACTGGCTCGTAGTACTGGGTTGGATTGTGTTACGTTGGATGGTAAGTCTTCAGACTTCATAGTAGTGTAACCAACAAACGAAGCATCTTTATGATAGATTGTCGTTGATCTATTTTCTAAAATCTAATTGCCAAATTTTTTGGTGAAGAACATAATAAATACCAAGATAAACCGTGGCCAACGAGAACTACAGGCATGGCGCGTTCGACGGCCATGTGACATCAACCCTTCAATTGTCACGTGATTTTAACATTAATGATGTTTAAAGGAAAAAAATACGCGTTTTGTCAACTGATAATACAGATAATACCTATTCTAAGTGATTTTTTTTTAAACTTTTGACGCCCTCTGTAAGCTAATTAACGTGGTACTAACGGAAAAACAATTGAACGCCGCGTTCTCGATTTACTTGAAAAAAAACACTTTTTTGAATGGGACACCGTGTATATGTTTAACATTGTCGATTGTCTACTCTTTCTTGAACATGAAAGGTTATTATGAATTTTGTCTTGGATCCAAAAATAACGGATTTATGCCTTTTTTAATTTCCTGAAAACTGCCATGAAATTTAAAATTTTGACCAATCAAAAAATCAAGATCCGTGACATACGTAGAAACTGCAGCCCAACTTCAAATGTAGTGCGGTCTTTATATAGTTTTATAGGTATATGTTCAACATCCTCTATCACGCTTCGCTTAATCCCGGATTTTCGCTATTTTTCTCTTTCCACTCCCGTTTTATTCTCACATCGTCATTTCCACATTCCAAACCTTTTCTTTACGTTTACTGCTTCTCGTATCGCATTTATTATCATTTAGATAGAATATCCCTCTTTTCATCTCTACCGACGCTTTATTTTTCACAAGTATGGTGTACATTTCATCGTTTTTTCATTACAAGTACTTCACGCACACCTCTACTTCACTTTTACCAGTTCTATGTATTTATTTCGATTATTTTCACTACAGTTTGGAGAAAGTTTTTCTTTCTTTTTTCTGGTGCGACTACTTTCTACACTGTCTAAAGACTACCCGGGAGACACTGTGGGCACTTTATCACATCAATCCAGAGGGTGGCGCCCGAGTTACGGAAAATTTTATTTATCAACCAAGATATGATCGTCATAAAAACCAAAGACGTTTTTTTTTTCCCCATCGTTGGTAATGCATATACTTGATATTATTTTCCATTCAGAACTATTTCATTGATTAGACAATAATTTAGAAATGTGGCTAACATAATTTTGATCAGTGTTTTCTACGATTTTACGCGGATTCTTGATTTGTTTAGGCGATCAAGTTTCATCCAAGGGCTCCCTGACTGGTGGTTATTTCAATACATCCAGATCTCGCTTGGAAATGCAGAAAAACAGGGGCGAAACGATTTTGCAAATTCAGCAATGTGAACAAGAACAAAAAGATTTGAGAGCAGAGGTGGCAAAAATCGATTCCTCCATAAATACTGTGGTTTCAGATATGCAGAAAATCGAGACGAAAAACAGCAAGGCGAAGGTTATTTTTGACAGAGTTAAAGGTATGTACATATTTCTAATTCTAAGATGTAGTAAACATTAAAATATAGAGTGAGTGTCGGTCCTGATTCATACACGTTTGTAGTTCACTGTCATAATCTTACTATACTTTTAGTATCATGAGTGCAATGTATATTTGAATGCTTAGTTGTGTGGAGAAAATTTTTAGATGTTTCAAGCTCCCTTGTTAAAATTATAGAAAATCAACAAATAAAACATTTGTGGCAAATTTTTCGCAAATCCCTGAAAATTAATAAATACTAAAGCACCAACTAATGATAGAGTAGATAATGGATAAACAAAAATTTTGTTACAAAAATTGTGTACCCTTTTAATATCTTTTGCCCCCTCTCTCTCTCTCTCTCTCTCTCGCTCTCAACTCAAATTTCTATCATTCTCTAGTTTGGTAGAAGTTTCACTTCTGCCACGTGTACAGGGTGTTCACAGATAAGTGGACACCCCCATTAACTTTTTAATTTGATGTTTGGGAAAAAAATGTTTCAAATAAAAGTTTAATGGTTCAAAATGAATTTTGTGAAAACAAGCTTTTCACATATACAGGGTGTTTCAGAACTTCTGGCTGTGGTCCAACTTTCTTATTTCAAATCACAACCCAATTTTTTTGTTTGATTTTTGCATTCTCCGGAAAATTCTAAACATTTTTCATACAGCATACTCCATATCGAAATTCAACCAATAAGAAGATACTAACGTCAGAAGTTTGCTAATTTTTCGAGCATGTTTTGAAATTTATGATATTATTTCGAAACCTTGAAAACGAAGTGGTTGTTAATAGATGTCAACTTGTCAAGAAAGACTTGAACTTGTTATATTGCGAAGAGGAAAAAGTTGAAATATTCTCTTTATACATACAGGGTGATCCAGTTTTATCCTACAATATTTCAAATTAAGATTCTACCCCGGATTCGACTAAGTAATTAAAATGAACAATTTTTTTTCAAAACCTTCAAAAATTTTAGTTTCTTTTTAGATGCGCGGTCTACGCTCGTTTTGGATTGTCAAAATCTTCGTTGAAATATTGAAAATATTGCACGGAAACATGACTTCCCATAAAAACAATCTTATATGGAGTGATTTTTTGGCCCTCAAGTTTCTAGACCATCATCAGCAACAAGAGTGCCTGTGGAATCACACCATCGATAAAAACAAGGATGTCAAAGAAGTTTTGTGAATATGGGCTTGCTCATACGTAGATGATTTTTGTAGCCTCATCTTCAATTACTAACTCTTTTGAAAGCCTCTCTGAAAGATTCCTGTTCCTAATCGTTCCCTTCTTGAAATCCAATCTCTTACCCAAAATTTGCGTTTCTTTCTGAAGGTTTCTTTTGGCAACATTATTCTCAATTCCTGAATCAAGATATTTTTCATTTCAGGCGACAAGTCTGAACAGCCTTGCTTGGAGCAATTTTCAAGTTTGACAATGTCATTCCAGTCCGATAATCGTTTCAACACGATTTTTGTTGATCAACAAAAGTCGTTCTACTAAAGTACGGTTCTCACAAGGCGATTTTAGTTGAACGATTTTTGTTGGTCGACAAAAATCGCGAGCGATTTGGGTGCTCAAAAGACGATTTTAGTAGAACGACTTTTGTTGATCAATAAAAATCGTGTTGTAACGATTATCGGACTGGAATGACATTGTCAAACTTGAAAATTGCTCTAAGCAAGGTTGTAACTTGTCGCCCGAAATAAAAAATATCTTGATTCAGGAATTAAGAATAGTGTTGCCAAGAGAAACTTCCAGAAAGAAACAGAGATTTTGGTTAAGAGGTTGGATTTCAAGAAGGGACCGATTAGGAACCTTACAGAGGCTTTCAAAAAAGTTATTGATTGAAGATGAGGCTAGATAAAAAAATCCTCTACGTATGAGCAAGCCCATATTCACCAAACTTCTTCTTTGACATCCTTGTTTTTTATCGATGGTGTGATTACACAGGCACTCTTGTTGCTGATAATGGTCTAGGAACTTGAGGGTCAAAAAATCACTCCATATAAAATGTTTTTTATGGGAAGTGATGTTTCCGTGCAATATTTCAACGGAACAAATTTTGATAACTCCAACTTCTGACAGGAGGTTGTCACAATGACAATTTTGAATTCGCTTGACGACTACCAGCCGATTCAAAGTTCAGAGCCTGGCAACTTTTTGTCGTTCAACAAAACTTCTATTGAAAGCATGTTCTCATTGAACGATTGTCATTAAATTCGACAGCGATTCTACGTTGACCATCAAAAATCGCCTAGTGAGAACGGGACAGAGCGATTGTCATTCAATTCCAAAGCGATTTCAAGTTGACCGATAAAACTCGACTCGTGAGAACCAGGGTTTCAAGCCGTTTCAACAACGAAAACACAAATCGCTTGCTATTTCTGTTGTTCAACATAAATCGCCTCGTGAGAACCAGGCTTAAAATCGCCTCTTTTGAGAACACAAATCGCTCGCGATTTTTGTCGACCAACAAAAATCGTTCAACTAAAATCGCCTCGTGAGAACCGTACTTTAGAAAAAAATGTCTTACATAAAAGGCTTTTGAAAATCTCTATATCTGTGATAAATTGGAATATGAAGGGTCGGGCATAAGGTAATGGCAGATCAAAGTTGCATTTTTTCTAATGGAACCCCCTGTATACAGGGCGTCCCAGATCAACTGGTCACTGCTTGTACAGCAAATAGAAAAACCATAAATAAGAAGTTTGAGATGGAGAACCCTTGGCCGTAAGTGCCCCGTTTCCTAAATACAGCGTGTACATTTTTTTTCAAAGAACTGAATATCTGAATTTATTTTGAAAACTGTTCAACCGATTTTGATAAAATTTTTAGGGTTCAAATACTAAATGGTATTGCAGGTTTCTGAGTATTTGAAAAAAAAACTCGTCCAGGGTCGGAGTTGGAGAACATGTGTGCGCTATTTTTCAAAAAAAAAAATGGTATGACATAATTTTTTCAGAGCAGTAATACTTTTTTCTAAAACCTCGACAAAAAAGCTCTCTTGAGTTTTCTCTCTCTGATGCACCGTTTTGGAGTAAAAAATCAAAAACCAATGTATTGCACTATCGAAAAAATTAATACAGAATACTGATCAGCTTCTTTGTTTCTCTTGGAGACCATACCTAACGCCAAACAATGTTGTTATGATAATAAGAAACATTAGTAACAATATCTCTTAGATAAGGGAAAAGAGAGGATACCCCACAATGTGAGTTGTTTTGCAACCTTTTGACACCAAAAAAATGGCGTCACTGTCAAATTAGGTAACTCATTTTTTAGGACGTGCGGGATTCATAGTCTTTCTTTATCAAATATTTTAAATTCAACTGTTGTTTATTGATAACTGCAGATGTTAGATTCACAAGATCGGTAAGATCCGCAATGATACAAATTATTACAAATCGACGGACGCCATTGTTTTGGGTCCAAACTGGCGTATGACGTTTATATGGAGTTACGGGTACTCTTTCTTATTTAGTCAATGCAATATCTAAACTTGAATATAACTTCCGGCCATGGGTTCCTCATCTCAATCTTTTTATTTATGGTTCCTCTATTTGCTGTATGAGTGGTGACCAGTGGATCTGGAACATCTTGTATTAATGGATATTTCAATTCTTTTTTTATTTTTGAGCAAACATTGTAACAAACATAATGTTTCCAAATTCAGCTGTTTTCGAGTTATTGTTTTAAAAATGACATTTATCCATCTTTGACAAGCTATAAAACCCAAACGGTTCAAGATAAAGAAGAACGGTGTGCACTTTCTAGGCTTGACTTTTCAAGAGCAATCCGAGGATATTAAATTGATTATTGTCAAAAAATGTGAAAATATACTCAGTGACATTAGAAGTGTTACACCGACTTATTTCACATAAGACTCAATGTAAACATGACCTGATGCAAAGCTGCATATCTCCTTTGAAAAAAAAAGGATAACAAATCAACCAAAGAAGCAAAATGTTCAGAATGAATGAAACCTCAATATTTTAGCTCAAGAGAAATTCCATGCCAACCAGGAAATTCTAGTGTTTTGTGTTTCAATATCCAGCACATTCCACCCAATGATAATTGCATTGCTAGTTTGAGTACAAAATTTTGAATCACTTTATAGTGTTTCCTGCTAGAAATATAATTTCTCCTTTGCTGAAATATTGGAAGTTTTATCGAACCTCTTTTTTTTTGGTTATTTTTTTTTTTAAGGAGATATGAAGCTTTGTATGACGTCCTGTTCACATTGAGTCTTATGGGAAATTAGTCTGTTTAACACTTCTAATGTCACTGAGTATATTTTGCAAAAAAATGACATTTGACAGTACCTTATATTCAAAAGACAGAGTAGCTCTTTAAAACTTGAGATAAGAAAGTGCAGACCATTTTTCTCTATCTTGTACCGTTTGAGTTTTATAGCATGTCAAAAATGCAAAAATGTCATTTTTAAATCGAGATATCTCGACAACGGTTTAACTTGTTAGCAATATGTGTATTACAATTTTTGCTGAGAATTAAAGAAAGAATTAAAATATCTATTAATAGCCAGAGAGTTCCATTGAAAAAAATGCAACTTTGATTTGTCTCAACTTTATGCAGCCCGACCCTGTATATTCCAATTTATAACAGATATGAATTCTTAAAAGCCCAAAAACGTATAAGACAGTTTTTTCTAACCCGTGTATCTTTTGAATAAATCGACCGTTCTGGTAATTTTTCCTAACTCTGTATACAGGGTGTCTCACGGTGATATATTCTATTGGACGGTAGAATATCTCGGGAAATAAAGCAATTGGGATTCTGAAAATTTGTATGGTGAGGTTTAAAAGGATGCTCTCTTCAAATAATAGCAACGTTGCGACTTCCGGTTATACCAGAAGTAGGTGCCAACTCGCTTGTTTCAAATGGAACACCCTATATATTATTGCATTTTTGGATTCTACGTAAAATTCTAGGCAGATTTCATGTATCATGTCCTATACCTAAGTATGAGCGTTTTTGAAATATTTTAGTTTTTATGTCAAAAATTACGTTTGAAGGCTCCTATTTAGATGTGAATTTCACCTATAAGAAAGCCTTCATTATTAAATTTGTATTGGATTTCTTGTTCTAAAGGACCTTGTTTAATAGATTTTTCACAGCAATATGAAAACTGTTATTACAGGGTGGGCCAAAAATAAGATCAAAGATTAAATTCAGAAAACGGCCAAAAATCAATTTTTTCAAATGGAAACCCCTAATTTTTATAAATTTATCTTATTGTGCATTAAAAATAAAGGTGAGTTTGTATAAGATTGTCCTCTCCAAAAATTCTTTTTTTTTATTTTTTTTTTTGAATTTTTGGAATGAACAATATTAGGTTAACCCACCCTTATTTTTAATGCACAATAAGATAAAATTATAAAAATTAGGGGTTCCATTTCCATTTAAAAAAATTGATTTTTGGCCGTTTTCTGAATTTATCTTATTTTTGGCCCACCCTGTAATAATAGTTTTCATATTGCTGTGAAAAATCTATTAAACAAGGTCCTTTAGAACAAGAAATCCAATACAAATTAAATAATGAAGGCTTTCTTATAGTTGAAATTCACATTTGAATAGGAGCCTTCAAACGTCATTTTTGACATAAAAACTAAAATATTTCAAAAACGCTCATACCAAGGTATAGGACATGATACATGAAATCTCCCTAGAATTTTACGTAGAATCCAAAAATATAATAATATACAGGGTGTCTCACGGTCTATGGTACGTTAGACGTTTACGGAAAACTAGACATAGGATCGACCTGAAAATTTGGCTGAGCCCATAATCGAGTATGATCTATATTTTAAAAATATTTTCAGGTCTGCAGTGTTGCCGCTTCTACCCAAAAGTCGTGGCAACTTTTTTATTTTAAATGGACCACCCTGTATATTATTATTTTTTTGGATTCCTTGACTGATAATCACTTTTGCTTTGCTATCGGCAGCGGTTTTCGAGATATAAATTAATTTATAATACTTTTGTCGTAAAACACATCAGTGGATTGAGTTCAATAATTTCGTACTTGAAAGTGGTGGAGAGTTGAAATTGCTATGCCGACTAGAGGCAGGTAGGTTTATATGGCTCCAATGGAGAAACCGATCTGAAAATATACAGGGGTGCTTCAAATTCATTAATCTTTTTCCTTCACACAAAAATGATAAAAAATCAATTTTTTCAAATGAAACCCCCTGTATATTACTTGAAAAATGAAAAGGCCAATAAATTTCCTTTCAAATGGTATTCCATGTTCCTATACCTGAACCTTCAGGATCTACAAGAAAAATGCATTTTACTAAAAAATAAATTATATTGGTATACATGATATGAAACATAATGTAGTTTCTAGGGCAACCTATAGTTGCCAGGTCACACAGCAATAACACTTTATTTTAAGTAGCAAACTGCAACCACAAAACATTCCCCCTTAGAACATCATCTGTAATGCTACTGAACGGTCCCAAATTAGTGCGCCGCTCGTGATAGGAGGACGAACTACTTATGTGTAAATGGTGGATGCGGCAGGGACTTGACGTGTATCTAATGCTGTGATCGTTTTTTATAGTTCTAGATAGGGTATGTTCGGTCTTATCATAAATCTTGTTTTGAGTTGGTTTTATTCGTCATCAGAAAGGT
This sequence comes from Orchestes rusci, assembly GCA_958502075.1. Taxonomy (NCBI): domain Eukaryota; kingdom Metazoa; phylum Arthropoda; class Insecta; order Coleoptera; family Curculionidae; genus Orchestes; species Orchestes rusci. Next base: position 6,711,565 of record OY293306.1, read on the forward strand.
AAAGTGAAGGGTGATTCATTTAGACCTTTTGTTTTATATTGTTAATAAAACACATAAAATGGATGCGGAATTTTTATCATGACCTGGAAGAACAATCTTTCGCATTAGATTTCTGGGAATGATTTGATTATATGCTGGCCGTGTCTATGCCTCAAGTGGTTTATTCGGAAGGGCAATTTTTGAATCACTCATTAAAGTATTGCGAACGGTATCTGCCCGATTAGGCGAGTAATTATGGCTTGCAATTTCTAAGTCGTAGCTGGACGGACGGATAGGAAGATTTTTGATATCACATAACCCCAAATAGTAAAGTCCAAGCTAGTTTCGGTTCAGGACATCGAAACCAATACCACTCGCGTATTGGGCAAATACCGGTCACAATGCTGAAAAGAGTGATTCAAAATTGGACCTTTCTAGACCTTCGGCGTAATCTCGATCATCATTTAAATCAAATTATTGTCAAAAATTATGAGTCAATGATTGTTCTTCCAGGTCATGATAAAGATTCCGACATCCAATTCCATTTCATGTATTTTATTAACTATTGAAAAAAAAGGTCTGAATGAATCACCCTATATTATGAATAAAGAACGTCAAGTACAAAGTTGGAAATAACTTTCTTGAGGCGGATCTGAAAACTTCTAAATATGAGAAGATATCTTCCTTATAAATATTTTTCTTGTACCAATGATAAAATAAAATCTGATCTGATTGGCATTATTCTACGAATGATGTAATTGGTCTGGTTATCAAAAATGACAGAAACAAAAATCATCTGTAAAGAAAATATCTTTTTGATGAAAAAAATAGTTTTTGGTGCCTGCTATTTAAGAAGTTATCATACACTTATAACCTTGTGATCATGAACAAAACCATTTATCAAAACGTGACTTATCACCACCAAACATAACATACCAAAAATTATGAAAATCGATATCAACCTTCCGTTTTTATAGTAGTTGATCATAACTTTTAAGAAATAACATTCCAAGAAATATAGAAAAAACATTCTGTATTGATGTAAAAATATATTATCAATTTAGGAATTGAACCTATAGGTAGTATTACAAACCAAAAACTATTACAAAACCAAAAAAATATGTAGGTACTTTTATAGCTTCATACCATCAGAAAGCAGCATGTCCTGACTCCGACCTTACTGCGACCGGCAGAGTTTTTCCAGACAGGCTGAACCTCTTGAATCGAGACTGTTGAATCGTTTATCCAGAAACAGAATTATATTGGCATTTTTGTCAGATAAGCATGGATTTGCGATCATTTAAGGACAGGATATCTCCATAGTCTTCAGAATTTGGAAACCTAGAACGGTTGCTGCTGATGTATTTTTCTTCACAGTCGGGAACACAGCATTTATCTTCTGCAGACTTCTGCTCGCCGGAATAAAGATTTAATAAAGTTTCAATGTTCATTGTAAGAAGAAAGACATGCACAATGCAAACTGAATCAATAATGATTGAATTGATATTTTGAAATTTAAACCACGAATGACAGTGACAAACCAGCTGACAAGTACACAGGTGATACAAATCAAAGGTAGTGATTCAGCGCCACCGGTGACAGGAGGCACAACTAAAACAGTGGTTTGACAGCTCCTTTTTAAGAAAAAGTTCTATAGGGGATGTTTTGTGACTGCAACTGCATTATGTTTCATATCAATAATACCAATATAATGTATTTTTTAGACAAATGCATTTTTCTTGTAGAACCTGAAGGTTTAGGTATAGGAACATGGGATACCATTTGAAAGAAAATCTATTGGTCTTTTCATTTTTCAAGTAATATAATGGGGGTTCCATTTGAAAAAATAGCTTTTTTATCATTTTTGTGTATAGAAAAAAGATTAATAAATTTGATGCACCCTGTATATTTTCAGATCGGTTTCTCCATTGGAACCATATGAACCTACCTTCCTCTAGTCGGCATAGCAATTTCAACTCTCCACCGTTTTCAAGAACTCAATCCACTGATGTGTTTTACGACAAAAATATTATAAATCAATTTATATCTCGAAAACCGCTGCCGATAGGTATAGGAGTATATCAAGCAAAAGTGATCAGAATCAGTCAAGGAATCCAAAAAAATTATTATATACAGGGTAGTCCATTTAAAATAAGAAAGTTGCCACGACTTTTGGGTAGAAGCGGCAACACTGCAGAACTGAAAATATTTTTACAAGATAGATCATACTCGATGTGCTGAGCCAAATTTTCAGATCGATCCTATGTGTAGTTTTCCGTAAACGTCCTAAGGTACCATAGACCGTGAGACACCCTGTATATGTGCTCCATTTGAAACAAGCGATTTGGCACCTACTTCCGGTATAACCGGAAGTCGCGCAACGTAGCTATTATTTCATTTGAAGAGAGCATCCTTCTAAACCTCACCATACAAATTTTCAGAATTCCAATCGTTTCATTTCCCGAGATATTCTAATGGACGGTCACCGTGAGACACCCTGTATGCTTTGAATTTTCCAAACTATTTTTTTTAGAAACTCTTATACTAAACTACTCAACAAAAAAAACGGTACACCCGAAATTTTCGCCTGTGTTTGGACACTCATAATTTTTCAACGAATGGATGAAAAAATTGATTTTATCAAAAACTTCTTTTATACAGGGTGGTCAAAAAAGCAGTGTAATTTTGCTTTTTCTTTACTGTCTCCACATTTCCACAAAGATTTTTTGGAGCTTTGTTTTGATATGCCCAAGAACTTGTTACGTCCATACTTCGGGATGTTTTTGAATTTTTGTTGATATCTTCTTTCGTTTTTGAAATATCGACTTTTTTTTTCAAAATTATGACACATAGGGCTTTGCATGGCTGTTCTGCTAATTCCAAGTTTACAACTGACAATGCTATGGCATAGATTTATTGTCTTTCTGATGACTTATTGGATACTCAGCAGTATTTTGAATATACAGGGTGTGCCAAAGAATTTTGATCATAAGTAAAGCACTTTTTGATGATTTCTTCAAAAATGGGTCATTTTTGCCAAGTTCAAGATTTTATAGTTAGACTATCCTTTGTTCAATTATTGTAAAATTTCAGGAAGTACACAGTTTTTGTCCCTCTTTCGAATGGTGCTAGCCATTTTATCAAAAACTATACTGAAAAGTGAAAGTTTTCTCAAAATCTAGGCGGTTTCTTTGTTTTTGTCCATTAGTGTATGTAATAGTTTTGCTATCAATGATTTTCAAGTACCCTAACTAACATTAATTTTAATTTATTTTTGTTTCAGTTGAGCTCAGATTAATGAAAGAAGAACTAGCCAATATAGAAAAGTTCAAAGTACCCAAAGAACGTTCTTTGGCGCAGTGCAAATCAAGTCTGGAAGCTATGCAAACTACCAAGGAGAACTTAGAGTCAGAGTTACATCAAGAACTCTTGTCATCTTTGTCTGTTGCCGATCAGCAACAAGTCGATATGCTCAATGATGACATCCAGAGATTGCAAAAAGAAAACAAAGAAGCATTCAGTACAAGAATGAAGTTGGAAGCAGAAAAGAATAAATTGGAAAATCTTCTTACAAATAATTTGATAAGAAGGAGAGATGAAGTACTCCTCGCTTTACAGGTGAATTAAGAATTTTGTATTCTGAAGACAATTTTTCTTATTCAATTGCAGGAAATTTCTCTAGAGAATCGTAAAAGGCAACTCATCAATTACAAAAGTGAAGTGGAAGAAATTGATAAGAAAATTGATAAGGTTAATAAGGAATTGAGCAATATAGAGATAAAGATTAAAGACATGTCCAAAAAGGTAAAGTCCCCACATTCATTATTGTGATACAGGAGTTATGATATTTCAGTTGAAACAAGAGCAAAGCGAGTTGGACGTATGGAAGAAAAAAGAGAAAGATTGTCAGGACCGAATTGACGAAGATGCTAAACACTTGGAGAAATATGCATCGAAACAAAATCTTCTTGAAGCAAAAATTCAAGAAAGTGTTGAGAAAATCAACCATCTTGGTGCATTGCCTGCACAAGAGCTTTACAAGCAGTTCACTAAGATGTCTTCGAAAGCGGTAAATACCCCAATTTTTATCCAATTTCCACCTTAAACCACACTTTTAACGAATATTTGTACCTTGTTGACCATGTATATCAATCTTATTGTTGTGGTTTCAATCAATATTCCATTGTTTTTCAGTTATTCAAAGAACTGGAAAAAACAAACACTCAACTAAAGAAGTTCAGTCATGTAAATAAGAAAGCATTGGACCAGTTTATGAGCTTCTCAGATCAGAGGGAAAGACTTCAAAAACGGATGGAAGAACTAGTGAGAGGGTGAGTAAATAAAATTTGTATCCTCAGTTTTTTTTAGGTTCTGCAAAACGATATAAGATTGTAAAATATAAGTAATGCAGAAAACTTGATTTCAAAGCTATATCGGATGCGACATACAAATGTATAATTCACACAATGCCAAAACGCAACTATGTTTTATGGACGTTTAGTTGGAACAAAAATAAGAGTAAATAGTCCAGTAACCATATAGATGTAGATCCGGTCCTGATTTCTATCCTGACATGTTTATGATGTTGGCCTGATGGATAATCCAAGTTTTCGATCACGAGCGCCGAACGCAACATTGTCAAATTTCAAAACAATCCCAAAATTTCCATATTTCATCGCAATTTTAACCCTGAACGACTAAGTTTACGATTATAACTATGAAATACATTTTCAAAGTAGACTAAATTCGCTACAATTTGAGATCAGAATGTTCTCTGTAGACCTAATAGTTTACAAGATACAGATTCAAATGTGTCAAATGAAATGTTCACAAAATAGAACATTATATTATTATGGTGTCTACCTGGAAGGTGTCTCAAGGCTAGTTACCATATTGGCTTTGTGCAACTGGTTGGTGGGGAGGCGAGAAACGATCCCGCGCAACTAGCGGAAAAAATTTGCAGTTTTGTGGGCGCGCAGTATTGCCAAATTTGAATCAAGACCTTCCACTAAAAGCGAATAAAAAATTTGGTTTAGCAGAGAATCAACTAAATTTATTCCACTATTTTGAGGAGAATTTTGTTTTCTTGGTTTTCTTGATACATCTTCATCTTCATCTTACTTTCTTCCTTCCTGATGCTATTTGAACCTTTTCTTCCACTCTGAAGGCCACTTGGCCTCATAGTGGGGCTCCACCTTGCTTTTGTCCTCGGGCCCCATGATAGGGCTTCGCCTCAAGCCCGAGTCTCATAATGGAGCCAAAACTCGTTTTGGGGATTTCTGCCTTGTGGTAGGGCTCAAAGTGGGGCCCGCCTTATTTTTCGGTCCCCAGAATCCGTGATGGATTTCCGTTTCAAGAGGCTCCGTTTCTTTGCTTGTACTCCTTTTTTACTACTTCCTAATTGTTTTTTTGACTATTGTCTCTTCCTTATAAAGTTTATTGCATATTTCTCCAACCCACCGTATTGATTTCTGGTAAATTATAAATCCATTTCGCGACCTTCATTCAAAATCACCGGAACTACTGAGAATTCTGCAAAGTTGGCAACAGTGTAGTTGATGTTTACATCTTTATAACCTCAATTTTCAACGTCAAAACACTAAGAACGATAAATTATACACGTAAGTATTGTAATTACAATCCTCTGCTATTTTATTGATAGAAATAATGATTATCAAATGAACCTGATGAAAATTATTCGTACTGATAGTCACTGGAGGTCGTATCAGGTATCTTTCTCTATATAACCATTTGATCATGTATGTAAATAGCCCACAGTTTTGCCTGTTGCTGACACCAAATGTCACTGTTTGGATGTTGCACATAGCCAATATATTTATTGTTCTGTGGGAATTTCGACCATTTGGGCATAGTTCCACAATATCTGGTCACCTTTTTGGTGACCTAACCAAATGCGTTCACAGTAACCAATGATTAAGGCATGTATCGTTTCAAAGCGAAAAAATGTGTGTTGGTCAATTTACCACAAGTTTGTTATAATTTTTCTTTCTAACCCAAACTAACCCTAACTGCAAAAAACTCCAAATAAATCGCATTTTTCGACTTTGGCGCCCTCTAACTTTGTCACGGTAAGCTATTTTAGAAGAGACAAAAATTGTTGAGAACTTGATTGTCTTCATTTTTTGTTCAATAAAATTTTCTGTGCGACTCGCTGTTTCGCCAGAAAATCAAATTCAAAATTTGTTTGAGTTTCTCAAAAACGGGGGAGCGGGGGTTACAACTTTTTAATTCAAGCTTTTCTAATGGATCAATAACAACTGACAAAAAAACAGAGCGGGGGTCATTTGATGGGACTCTAAGTGCCAGATTTACTGTACTGGGTTATTGATTATAAATGCCCCCCCCCCTCTAATTTTTTAATTTGACGGTTTAGAAAATGGTGTTCCAGATAAAAGTTTCATGGTTGGAAATGAACTTTTTAAATAACCTGTTTTCACATATACAGGGTGCTCCAAAAAGTCTGAACGATGTCCATCTTTCTTATTTCAAATCGATACCCCATTTTGTTATTTGATATTTGGATTCTCCTTTTAACTCTAAACATTTTCTATGTAGCATATCCTTTACCTAAGTTTAATGTATAAAAAGATATTTGATATTTATAAATTGAATAATAATAATTTATTGTTGTGAAAATGTCAAATATATCTATGATTTCGAATTATTGACGCTCGTATTGACGAAAATGTCACGTCATCAAGTACTTTTAAAGTGTAAAAGTATCAAAGTATAAATAATTCTGCATTTGATTCAAACGATTTTTTTATTTTTCGTTTATTTTTTTGGGTATCAATTCAAAATCAGAGAAGTTTTGGTATATCCTACACACACAATTACGTCAATACTTCAAAATCATAGATATATTTTACTTTTTTATAACAATGAATTAGTATTATTCAATTTATAAAATATCAAATATCTTTTTATACATTAAACTTATGTATAGGATATGCTACATAAAAAATGATTAAAATTTGAAGGAGAATTCAAACATCAAAAAATAAAAATAGGGTATCAATTTGAAATAAGAAAGTTAGACCTCGCCCAGACTTTTTGGAACACCCTGTATATGTGGAACCAGGTTTTTTAAAAATTTCATTTTCAACCATGAATCTTTCATTTGGAACACTTTTTTCTGAAACGTCAAATTAAAAAGTTAAATGGGGGGGCATTAATAATCAATAACCCTGTACTATAACAACAACAAACTAGTGTTAAGTTTTCAAATATTCGAAAAAATTTGAAATTGGAAGTTTTTTCTACTATTCTTCCAAAAATCCTTATTTCTGATATTTGGTGTCGTAGTTTAGATTATATTTTGACGGTTAGCATTATTAGGTACAGGGGTGCGTTCACAAATGTCGTCGGGCGATCGCACGGCGACTCTCTGACCTCTCCCGGCTGTTCACAATTCTCGCCGAGTAACATTCAAACTCATTCACAATTCGGGTAAATATTCTCCGGGCGATCAACTTTTCAACCCACTTTTTAGCTGGTGAAGATTTGTCGCGCCTGCGTTGTGTGTACAAACAAGCCTAGTTTATACCGACAACTTGGTCCGCGGACCAAGTACCAAATTCGGACTATATCCGAACAAAATATTTGGTTCGAATGGTGTAAACAGTTGCGGACTAAGCTGGTCCGCTCTTGGTTCGGTACTCGCCAGCAAGTGTACCGAACTAGATTTGGTTCGATCTGGATCAAAATAATTATGAGGTTATGTTGATTGTTATTATTTTGAATTGTGTTGGTTCTGAGTTTCTAAGGCAATCTGAGCGTACTTACTCATGTTTTTTTTGGTTACGAATTGTGTTGATGAATAATTTCGGCTTGTTTTTGACATTTGACGAATTGCGGGCGTACACATTTAGTTCACGCGTTGCAAGACGTTGAAACGGGCAGGAAGCAAGCATTGGTCCTACCGTACTATCCCCACCAGCTTGGTCCTATCGGACCGAACTAAACGAGTTATCGATGTAAACTAGGCTACAAATTGACATGTGTGACTCTAACCAAAAACTAAAAACAACAAACCACTCGGCTGATCGTTGGTACGTTGGGGCTGGTGATAATTTAATTAAAAAATGAATATTATGTCCTTAGAATCGCACAATCTTATGCTAGATGCGGATACCAATCTTCCAATTATGTCAGACGATGGAAAAATGATATTATCAAACCGAGTCGAAGGTAAAACATTGTAACCTAAGAAAACAAAAACAAAAATTTTTGTATTATTATCATAGAACCAAGTTTATATATTCGAATTATTATTCAATGACCATAACAGTCATAATATAACACTTTCAAATTTTAAAGGTTATGATAAACCATAACAAGTCGAACAATCGTGAACGAGGATAATTTACCATACGTCATCTGTCAGATGAAACTGACATTTGGCGAAAGTTCTGGGTTAACAATTGTGAACGCACCCCAGTTCTGGTTATTTGAAACGAAATTTTCTGTGGAAACTTGAGCCTTATGATTTGTGTTATACATTTTCTCGCTATTGAGTTGGGAACTGATGATTTTGGGACGGCGCACAGTGGTGCAGAATCATATGAAATTTGGAAAAAAATATATATCTTGAAAAGTATCCAACTGATTTGAATCAAATTTTCCACAGCTATTTGTCACATCGTAGGATATCATCCATCAAAAGTATTACCCCTTGGTTCCAGTTGCATTAACCCCTAGATATTGCAATTGATTTTTTTGGAATTTTGAATTTTCAAAACAAAAAACTATAACATTTTATACGAACTAGACTTGTTTCTTGAATTTGTTTATTATACAGGGTGTCCCGCGAGGTAAGTGAAGAAATGTCACTATGTGTTCCTTGGGTAAATTCGAGACGAAAATGTACTATGAACATGGGTTTGCAAATGCTTCGTTACAGAGCTACAGCATTTTGAAGTTTTTTTTCAATTTTTCAAGTATTTGTATAAACGTTGTTATTTTACATCACACACTACTTGAACTTTTTACTGGAAATATTTAGCAATCATACGAAATGATCTATAAATTCTAGCAGGTTACCTTCGCCATATTTCCAAAATCACATGTATTTATTATTTCAAATACGAATATCTCGAGGATGCTCCAAAACACCTGCGACAATAAATGGAAAGGTTGACGGATAAAAACGTGAACATTAATAAATTTAATAAAAAAAATTGTTGAGGCTAAGGGCTAAGGAATTCCTTCATATTATTTTGAAAACAGGTGATGAAAAACTTCTAAAGATATCTAGTGAAAATACCTACGGGTAAAATATTCAAAATACGGTCGACTTCGAAATAAAGGATGCTGGATGAATTGCATGGATTAATCATTTATGCTTCTTTATTGTTTTTTTTTCACCAATTTGGGTGCACTCAGAGACGCGAGAGACAGGTAAGAGCGGATGATTTTCATGTTAATGTGGGTTTTCATGATTCTACAGTTTAATAGGCCAACAACTTCTCATGAGGGTTGACTAGTTATCATTTTGTATTGCACTACCGTCTACCAGCTTACTTTTAGGTCTTGACCTACCCTTAGTAAATTGAAAAAACTCCCATGAAATGAAAAAATCATGATATACAGGGTGTCTCACGGTGACCGTCCATTAGAATATCTCGGGAAATAAAACGATTGGAATTCTGAAAATTTGTATGGTGAGGTTTAAAAGGATGCTCTCTTCAAATGAAATAATAGCTACGTTGTGCGACTTCCGGTTATACCGGAAGTCCGGTTATACCGGAAGTCCGGTTATACCGGAAGTAGGTGTCAACTCGCTTGTTTCAAATGGAAAACCCTATATATTATTACATTTTTGGATTCTACGTAAAATTCTAGGCAGATTTCATGTATCATGTCCTATACCTGAGTATGAGCGTTTATGAAATATTTTAGTTTTTATGTCAAAAATTACGTTTGAAGGCTAGTATTGAAATGTGAATTTCACCTATAAGAAAGCCTTCATTATTTAATTTGTATTGGATTTCTTGTTGAAAAGGACCTTTAATAGATTTTTCACAGCAATATGAAAACTATTATTACAGGGTGGGCCAAAAATAAGATCAAAAATTAAATTCAGAAAACGGCCAAAAATCAATTTTTTCAAATGGAAACCCCTAATTTTTATAATTTTATCTTATTGTGCATGAAAATAAGGGTGAGTTTACCCAATATTGTTTATTTCAAAAATTCAAAAAAAAAAAAAGAATTTTTGGAGAGGACAATCTCATACAAACTCACTTTAATTTTTAATACACAATAAGATAAAATTATAAAAATTAGGGGTTTCCATTTGAAAAAATTGATTTTTGGCCGTTTTCTGAATTTAATTTTTGATCTTATTTTTGGCCCACCCTGTAATAATAGTCTTCGTCGTGCAACGTTGCTTTTATTTCATTTGAGAAGAACATCTTTGAATATCCCACCATACAAATTTTCAGTATCCTAATTGCTTTATTTCTCGAGATATTCTAATGGACGGTCACCGTGAGACACCCTGTATTTTATGATCCGCACCCTGTGTTCGCGTTATATACAGGGTGTTACTTAATGGCATGTCATAATTTTGAGGGGGAGTTCCTGGATAAATTTTAAGTCGAAAAGGTCATATAAACTTGGGTAATGCTTGGTTTTTAAGATACAGGTTGAAGATCTATTTTATTCTCAGTTTTTTATACATTTTCCAAACATGGTTTGAGATATTGAACTGAATTTTGCCACAAGATATTATGGTATAGGAACACACTTTTTTAAATTTTTATTTTTTTATTTTTATTTTATTTTATTTTATTTTATGGTTTTTTTAAACCCAATAGATAGGAAAGTGCAAACCATTTTTCTCTAACTTGAATAGTTTGACTTTTATAGCATGTCAAAGGTGCAAAAATGCCATTTTTAAGACGCGATATCTCGATAACGGTTGAATTTAGGAACATTAGTTGTATGACAATTTTTGTTCCAAATTGAAGAAAGAATTGAAATATCAATTAAAATACAGGGGGTTCCATTTAAAAAAATGCAACTTTGATGTGCCACGACTTCATGACCGACCCTGTATACTTCAAATTATCACCAGTTAATGGATATCTAAAAACCCTATAACTTTTAGTGTTCAACTTTTTCTGGTAGCTCTTATACTTTAGCTAATAATCGACTGTTGCCATACATATCAGCGACCCTGTATAAAGAGTTTTAAGTTTTATTATCGGTAAATAATCACTGTATCTAGATTTAAGAACTAATCAACTACAAAAATCAATGATCAGTTATTCCAGAACGGCATATTCCAAAAGTCGAATTTTTGCCTCTTTTGTCCCCACTGTGCGGCGTACTTTATCTTTCTCATCATCGCTGAATAATTCAATCATTTGGTACGTTTAACTGGAAAATTTTATAGATCTCGATGTGCTCTTTCCAAGTTTCAACTTTGCCCCCTCGTATCTTTGCCGTTCGCGCCGCGGTATTCGAAGAATGGTACCCAGAAGCAGTTTTTTTGACAATATCTCTTTTTCGACTTATTTCACGATGAAAACATGTACAGGGTGATAATTTTAAAAGGACTAGCATTTGATTGTGTCCAAACTAACCAATGATGTTATGAAGATTTGGCGAGACACCTCAATTTGAATATCGAGGGGGACAACTTTTGAGGTATCTGTTGTTTTTCTGGAATCAACTCTCTCACGTCCAGGGTAGCTACCCCAAAAATTTCAAATAGCAACCCTCACCTATTTTGCGATTTTTGAAATCTTCACGTTATTCTCCATACGCTAGATCATTTTTTTTCAAAATTGAATTTCACAACCTCACAAAAATTTTCAAACGAACAGAATTAATTATTCCTTGAACTGGGGGACAACTTTCGAGATATCTATTAATTTTCTGGATTCCATCCCCTCACTCTCAGGGTAACTACCCCTGAAATTTCAAATAGCAGCCTCCACTTATTTCGCGATTTTTGAAATATTTATGCTATTCTTGATAAATTGCATCACTTTTTCTCAAATTGGACTCCATAATCTCACAATTGTTTCCAAATGGACAGCAAGAATTAAAACTTCCTAAACTGATGACGGTATGGAGATTTTTTGAAAGATATCAATGCAGATATAAAGGGGGACAACTTTTGAGATGTTAACTGTCATATGTTCAACCCCCTAACCTCCAGGGCGCCTATCTCAAGATTTTGAATGAAAACTTCTATTTCTTTTGTCATTTTTGAGTTCCTTATGTATCTTTAGATAAATTCCTTTTTTTTTAATTGGAATTCTCAATTTCACAAACAGAACAATTGTGAGGTTATGTACTTTATTTTTGAAAAAAAAGTGATGTAGCTTATTGTAAATTACATGAAGATTTCAAAAATTGCGGAATAAGTGAAGGCTGATATTTGAAATTTCAGGGGTAGTTACCCTGGGAGTGAGGGTGTTGAATCCAGAACATCAATAGATACCTCAAAACTTGTCCCCCTCGATATCTAAATTGACGTGTCTCACCAAATTTTCATACTATCATCAGTTCAAGGAATAATTAATTCTGTTCTTTTAGAATTTTTTGTGAGATCAGGAACTCCCAATTTTAAAAAATAAAGTGATGTAGCGTATGGAGAATAAAGTGAAGATTTCAAAAATCGCAAATTAAGTGGGGGTCGCTATTTGAAATTTCAGGGGTAGATACCCTGGGCGTGAGAGGGTTGATTCCAGAAAAACAACAGATACCTCAAAAGTTGTCCCCCCCGATATCTACATTGATATGTCTCGTCAAATCTTCATACTATCATTGGTTTGGACACAATCAAATGCTGGTCCTTTTTAAATTGTCACCCTGAATGAAACTATTGAAAAAGTTTTTTTTGTAGAATGGAAAGTTTTGACCTACGAGCTCCACAAAGTCTAGTTCAACATGCGTTTTGGCCAAAAAACAAATTCCGACACTTTCTTGAGGTAGAGTGTGCAACGTTTTTTTTTTTCAATCGTGGTATCCCCAGTGGACCTCACAATTCCAAAGTGTATCGTATTCGCTTTCGTTTCGCTGTTCCGATCGAAACTTCACTGACCGAAATATTTTCCTTGTTGCAATGGAAAAGGAAGAAACGGAGACTATATTTTCAAGCAAACGTTTGAAGAAATCAAAAACGAAGAGTATTGCGATTAAGCTTATAGTCCCATAGCGGATGATGTGGAAAATATTTCGGTCAGTTAAGTTTCGATCGGTACTAAAGACAAAGAAACAAAAGAGAATACGATACGTTTTGGAATTGTGTCCACTGGGGATACCTCGATTGAAAAAAACGCGTCGCACACTCTACCTAAGGGTAGTGTGGGAATTAGTTTTACGGCCAAAACGCATATTGAGCTGAACTTTGCGGCGTTCGTACGTCAAGACTATTCATTCTACGAAATAAAAGTTATTACATAAATAATTGTAGAAAATGTTCTATAGTTTCATTTTGTATATATGTTACAGTAAATGTTAGAAATTCAGTGAAAGCTAGCTTTTACTAGTTGATGCTAGCAATTACTTGATCCGTTAGGAAATGTTAAATTTTGAAGAATATTGTACACTTTCACTAGTGAATGTTGGAGAAACTTTATCAAATCAACTTTCACTGAAAGCAGTTAGGAAAAGTACTTTTTACAACTTATTTCCGCCTTTTAACTAACCCAAGGTGCACGGGGCACTAAATGATGTCGCTCACGGGACATCAAAATTTTTGCCAAACCCAAACTAACCCAGACTAACCCCTACTGAGAATACTCAAGTATTTTCTACAGGGTGTTTCCTAAAGATTGGTAAAAAATTCGTTGTGTGATTCCTAGGGTATTTTCATGAAAAAAAGTTCCTATAAACATTTGCCGAAAAATGCTTCCTAAGGGAGCTACGCCCCTTTAAATAGGGCACCCCGAAGACGGTTTTTCCTCAATATTTCCGAAACCTTACATACAAAAATCATGAAATTTGGTACATCATACAAACTTTTAATGCTGGATGAGAATTTGAGCTCAGAATTTCAAAATTTTAATCAGGGGCGTACCATAAAATACCATTTAAAAAATTGGATTCTTTTAACCTTTAACCCCGCCAGTATGGTACGCCCCTGATTAAAATTTTGAAATTCTGAGCTCAAATTCTCATTCAGCATTAAAAGTTTGTATGATGTACCAAATTTCATGATTTTTGTATGTAAGGTTTCGGAAATATTGAGGAAAAACCGTCTTCGGGGTGCCCTATTTAAAGGGGCGTAGCTCCCTTAGGAAGCATTTTTCGGCAAATGTTTATAGGAACTTTTTTTCATGAAAATACCCCAGGAATCACACAACGAATTTTTTACCAATCTTTAGGAAACACCCTGTATAATACGGTATCTGAACAATGTTGACATTGTACACCTGCGATCATAACTCTCGTATTTTCCCGAGCGTCTAATCTGTCGGCGGAATTCCAAGTCGGACCAAAAAGGATATTTATAATTACGTCCAGTGAATTCGACAATAATTTTAAGTGTAGCAGCTTTCACTAGAATAGTTACGTGAATGCTAACAATTACTAGTAAAAGTATGATGAAGTCGATCGAATTCAACTTTCACCTAGCTAAATGTTTCCAAATCAGGAAAAGCTCACTTTTCCTAGTAACAGTTAGCTTTTACTGACTTACCAGGTTTCACTGTGACATATGTATGTTTTAATCGTGAAATGAGTCGCAAAAGAGATAGTCAAAAAACTACTTGTAGCGGCAAAGATACGCGGGGGCAAAGTTGAAATTCGGAAAGAGCACATCGAAATCAATAAAATCACAAATTTTCAAAACCCCCGGAAAACTTTCCAGGTAACCCCTTGTTTTCCGCACCAAATGACTGTACTAGAATGCATATAAATCCATTTTACTTCAATCTACTCGTGCTTATTCATTATGATTGGTGAAAATATTCAATTTAGTATCCAAGATTTAATAAGAAAGCAGAAAACAAACCTTACAAATATCGGAATAGTCCATAGTTAGGTTATGTTTCTTTGGTTTGTGCCTAACCAGTGCTTGATCAGTAAATTGTCTATTGGTCAACTTAACCTATATTGTTAAACGGAAAGGTTCGGTACAGAACCGCAATAAATGTCTAGAGTTACATCCATGCGAGTAGTGCCCTCCTTATACCGGTTTCGTCCCGAAATTGGACTCATCAGTAAGGCAGCTGGCACCACTCACACCGATGCAAACTCTAGCCACTACCCCCGGTGTGAGTGGTGCCAGCTGCCTTACTGATGAGTCCAATTTCGGGACGAAACCGGTATAAGGAGGGCACTACTCGCATGGATGTAACTCTAGACATTTATTGCGGTTCTGTATCAACCTTTCCGTTTAACATCAGATAACCGTAAAAACAATGTCTTCTTAACCTATAGTGTTTAACTTCAATAGTAAGCTTCACTATCGAATGTGAAACAGTTCACTACCGTTAACTCAACGTTAACTCATAACAGTCATAACCATATGGTGACCAGCATATACCTATAAAACTATACAGGGTTATTCACGTTATTCGACACGAAACATTATGGCTGAAGTATCTGATTTTGAAGAAGTTTTTTTTTCTGGATAGATAGGGACACCTATACAGGGTGTCCCTAAAACACGAAACTTATCAAAGTTGTATTTTTTTAAATGGAATACCTTGTATATTATTTCATTTTTGGTTTGCATGATCAAAATTAAGGTAAGTTTGATTGAGGTTTAATACACCTAAAACTTGTCAGATACTACTAATTTCGAATAATCTTATTTCCATTTCTTTCTCACAGTTTCTATTTTCACTTTCCTCTGAAAGGAAATTATTGTAATCATGTTAAAATATTACTTCTCCAGACTATTTCTATTTGAGAAAAACATGGGTATCAAATTTGCTGGAAAATCGCTGAATGTTATTAAAATATATTGGGCTAGCAAAATTGGGGATAATACAGTTATGTCAAGAAAAGAAACACTTGTGGGTTATTATATTATCTTGAAGAAAATTAAGTAAAGATCATACTGCAATGTTAATGCATGAGAAAAATATACTGGGTTGAGATGCAGGGTGAAAAAATGGAGTGGATTTTTTTTCAAACATTAGCCCACAAGCGATATACCTAATATTGGAGAAAATCAGGTAGTTTCCGATTCTACGAGGCACATTTCCAAAATTTCAATGAAAAATTTTGGAGAGAATGAGGGTGGAAGAACATTGCCTAAAAAAAATCACTTGTGGAGTATCATATTGAAGGAATTCAAGTATAGATGAGAAGTTTTTGATGTTAATACGAAGATAAAGATATGTGATTGCGATACGGGTTGAATAACAAGGTGCGGTGATAATTTTTTTCAAAATATTTCTTATTCAAGAAAATGCAATGAAAAAGGTGGTTGCTTTTGTAGATAACTTTAATATTAAAGGATAGGGGTTTTGTGTGGAGTGGCTGCACAGTTTCTTTGTTTGTCATCAAAAACAAGAGTTTAATAAAAATTAAAAATGTTCACATTCATTTACGAATACTTTCTCTTGGATTAAAAAAAGGATCATTGGGATATTTTGAACACGTTTATTGTGCCTTTCATGTAACTCTTCGGTAATTGACCTATTTTCAGAATAACAAACAGGTCTAACCCAAGACTACATATTTGAATATACAGGGTGTCCCTGAAATGACTGTACACTGCTTAACCACAAATTCCTTAACCAAAAATAAGGTGATCTAGGCAGACTTACCTATATCCAAAATTGCTTCGTTGGGTGTATGTACAGAGGGCGTCAAAGATTCAAAAAAAAATTGGCTTTCCCTACATTTTTCAAGTGCAAATCAATTTTGATAATTTTTGGTACCTAGTCTTGGACCATGAAATAACGTTTTTTGTTTCTATAGCGACCAGTTGAAATTGACCGGAAGTGTTATAAAAGTGACGTCATATGTAGTTATTTTGATAATTCAGATATTTTTATCTAAAAGTTTAATGTATTATGGAGTTTTTCTCTTTCTTGAAAAATTTTGCTGTGTGTTAGTGCCAAAAACTAGCTTCACAGATATTTTACTATTGATTTTTTTTTCTAGCATGACTACTTATCCCAGCATATTTTTCCAAGAAAGGAAAAAGCTCTCTTA
>OY293306.1:6728897-6894256 GCA_958502075.1 Orchestes rusci
AAACAATTCAATATTTTTCTTCCAACTCGTTTCATGTTTTTTCTTTTTCATTGTTCAACATCAGGACTCATCTGCTTAACTATTGGAGGCAACACGACTACGTCATAGGATAATTGTACTACCTCCCACTATATATGTAAAATCTGTACTATTTTGCCTTTCACATAAATTGTGAACCGAATGAACGGTGTATCATGGCAGTCTGCTTCCAAACACTGTGTTTTTTACTTGTCTAGATTGAACATAAAAAACTTTCTTTGTTAGAGTTAAGTACTATGGCGTCAAACCAAAGTGAACTGATTTTGTCTATTTAACTACTAATTACCACTATCCTGTATACTCACCATGTATCTCTACCCTTCCACAAGGGCTAGGAGTAATGTGTAATAATCTGTAAGTTCTTTTAGATTCACCATTGCATTGTAGACTGATAACATGTTTCTTTGATTAGATTCGTCCTGATGAAGCTCTAAACTTAGAGCGAAAGCTTGAATAAGATTCAATATACACTTTAAAACGAGCGTCCAACATCTTATTGCTCCCTCCTTTCAAGAATCTTTGGGGCCATCCCAATAGTTAACCCTAACTGTGTATATATATATATATATATATATATATTTGTGGCATTTCATGCATTAGTTTCCGAAATATAAGCGTCCAAAGTTTAAAATGACTGTCACATATTCAGTCATGATAATAATTATTATTATTATCAGAATTATTATATTGACATTATTATATTTGACAAGGGAAACTGATGTCAATAAACTATCAGTTTAACTTCAACTTGTCAAATATAATAATAACTCTGATAATAATTATTATTATTTACCTTACCACGGCATTGAAAGATGGGTTATAATTATTTGGCAAGTTGAAGAAAACCTGATAGTTTATTGACTCGTTGCTATGGTCTTTATCATGGCTAATATGTGACATTCATTTTAAACTTTGGACGCTTATATTTCGAAAACTAATGCATGAATGGCCACAAATATATATACAGGGTGTTTCATTAATATTGCGAAAAGGGTGAGTTTCCCCACTTAAAAATAATAAGAAAACTTCATATAAAGGTGTGTCCGGAAATGCTTCGTTACAGAGCTACAGGGTGTTGAAGTTTTATTTTTGTTTTTTCTAAATAATATTTGAACCAATGTCTATATTTCCATAAAAATCGGTAATTGAAAGTTTCTTTTTATGCGGAATTCGAATTTTATCTCAGTTTGTCTCTAACTTGTAGAGGGCGCCACCTACACTCATTTGTCCTGACATGTACAGCCATAACTTTTTTGGACGTAACCGTATGACATATTTGAGTGAATAAACATATTTCTCCTTTATTTTTATGCTAAAAAGGCATACTTGTTAGAAGTCGCTACGTGCCACCATTTTCGAGATATTTAGATTTGAAATAATGCTCAATCATTCAGGGTTCAAAATACTAATACTAAATGGTATTGCATGTTTCTGAGTATTTAAAACAAAATCATCCTCTAGGGCCGGAGTTGGAGAACATGTATGCACTATCTAAAAAAAAAATGACATTACGTAATTTTTTCAGAACAGTAATATTTTTTCCTAAAACCTCGTTCAATTTTCTACAAAAAAAGCTCTCTTGACTTATCTCTCTCCGACGCGACGCACCGTTTTGGAGTAAGTAAAAAATTAAAACAGAATACTGAGCAGCTTCTTTGATTCTCTTGGAGACCATACCTAACGCCAAACAATGTGGGTATGGTATTAAGAAACATTAGTAACAATATCTAAACTTGAATATAGCTTCCGGCCATGGATTCATCATCCCAAACTTCTTATTTATGGTTCCTCTATTTGCTGTATGAGTAGTGACCAGTTGATCAAGAACATCTTCTATTAATGGATATTTCAATTCTTTTTTTATTTTTGAGCAAACATTGTGATAAACATAATGTTTCCAAATACAGCCGTTTTCGAGTTATTGCGTTTTATAAATGACTTTTCTCCATCTTTGACATTCTATAAAACCCAAACGGTTCAAGATAAAGAAGAGCGGTGTGCACTTTCTAGTCTTGACTTTTCAAGAGCACTCCGACGATATTTAATTGATTATTGTCAAAAAATGTGAAAATATACTCAGTGACATTAGAAGTGTTACACCGACTTATTTCACATAAGACTCAATGTTAACATGACCTGATACAAAGCTGCATGGACGGTGTTATGCAACAACCGTTTAAGCCACACATTTTTAGAAATGCATGTTTTTGTTGAAAAACGTTCAATATAAGCTGAAGAACGACAAGCAAAAATGATTTAACCAACATTTAGGGATTAACGCCATCTATAAACATTTATACTAAGCCACAAACTCGCTATTCTCTCACCAAAGATTTGCTAAAATGATCTATCTATCCCACATCATGTGGAATAGATCATTGTTGCGAATCTCTGAAACAGATGATATAGAAATTATTATTTTCGTTTGTGTTAACTTTGCTCTTTCTTTATTTGAGGAGACATTTTAAAATGAATGAAACTATTTCATTGCCACTTTTTGCCCTTTACAAGATAGCGTTATTAAATTGAAGAACCGACGTTTCGTCTATTAGCAGCAATCATCAACTTTGTCTTTTTAAATACGGCCCTCGATTTTTATAACGGATTTTAAGAGCCCTTTTATGTTTCTTAACCAACGATGTATCGCAATTATTCAAAAAAATTATATTAATGGATTTCTCCATAATAACCCGTGTGTTAGAGAGATACAAAAAATACATTTTTAATAGGATTAAAAACAAACACCTTTTTTTAAGTGCGATACATCGTTGGTTTAGGAACATAATAGGCTCTTAAAATCCGTTATAAAAAATCAAGGACCGTATTTAAACAAACAAAGTTGATGATGACTGCTCATAGACGAAACGTCGGTTCTTCAATTTAATAACGCTTTCTTGTAAAGGGCAAAAAGATGCAACGAAAAAGTTCTATTCATTTTAAAATATCTCTTCAAATGTGGTCAGAAAAAAATGAAAACGATTTTGACAAATTTCGGTTTTTTTCGGATAATTTCGGACGTAGTCGGAATTTCTTGGCTTTCAAAATTTCGTTAAGCATCAGAATACGCAACTTTGCCTCAATCCAACCAACTTTGTATCTCTTACGGTTTAGGAGATCCCAATGCATACACTCGAATTTGTAACAAAAGGCAGGAAAAGGACGAAAGCCCGATTCGAAACAAATAGATTTTCCTCTTCTGTGACCACAGGAAAAGGCACTGTCAAAAGAAAAAGTTAAAGACTCAAAGGAAATCCATAAACTGATTTCGCAGGATGCAAAACCATTCTATGGTTTTCTCAGATCTATTGAAGTTGTTGAAGGAATCGGATCCACTCTGGATTTTGAGATAGATGAAACCTACATGGAAGACGCTTAACTTCTAGAATTTATGTGATGTTGAACTTTAACAGAGATGTTGAATTATCTAAAATTCATTATTGTTAACCAGAATTATATTGAGTTGCTTCATTGCTGGAATGGCTTTCTTGGGATTCGCAGTTTTGCATAAAACGCCTAACCCTCTTCAACAAAGATTTTTTTTATGAAGAATTTGATTTTTTTTGTTCATATCCAAATCTGTAGCTCTGTAATGCATTTTCTACCAGAAAATATGAATAGATAATCTACTTTTGGAAACCCGATTTTTTTTATGTGTTCCACCTTTTGTGCTCTATATCTCGAAAAATTATAATTGTGGTTTAACCGCTTGTTGCATAATACCGTCCGCATATCTCCTTTGAAAAAAAGGATTGTAACGCACCTAGATTAGGGTAAGCGTGGCAACACCACTTGCTCTTGAGATGACAGTGAGTGACGTGACGTGTGTACCTGTAACCAGTTAGTTTTTGTCAGATGTCAAGAGTGTAAAAGCTTTCACGTTAAAAAAATTGTAAAATTGTTCTTCTCAATTCATTTTGAGTTCAAATAAATAGTTGTTGTGCAAAGAAAACGAGTAGTTCACTGGAACAGTCCATCACCGACTTTTGGAATCTATTTTGTTCAAAGAAGACGAGGCGAGAACCAGAGCACCCCCCCCTTACAATTGGCGCCCAACCAACATGCCGTCTCAAACATCATGGTCTCAAAATGTGCAAAATAGTGACAATTGAAAGTGTCGCCTACGCTCCAAAAAAAAATCAACACTGAGATACAAGTTTAGTGAACATTGATCGTTATCAGTTTGATTCATATCCTTTTGAGTGTTTTGACTGTTTTTATCCATAAATTGTGATATAACCTCGGTGCACCACAACTTCCAACAAAACGCGCATGCGTAGCGTTTCCATAGTGTAAGCACTTGTTGCAAAGTCGAGCCACTCCGATCCACTCTGAACCATACACGACACGATTTGCGAATTTTGTCAGTAACTGACAGTTTTAATCAGAAAAGATGACAAATAAGAAGGAAACACCCACTTTAGTGACTCCTGCTGTTAATCAAGTAGTTATGACGCCTGAAATGCTCCAGAATCTCATCGCAACTATGCAGAACATGAATGCCAATCCTCAAGGCAATGCACCCCAACCAAATGTGAGTACTGCAAATTTTGCTTCATGTAAAACAAGATTTGATGGAAGTCCTAACTCAGATGTTGAGGTTTTTATAGATGCGATAACTGTCTATAAAGATTGTCTTAGCATCCCGGATGAACATGCTTTAAAAGGTTTATCCATGCTTCTGACAGATCATGCAGCTACATGGTGGCAAGGAATAAAGTCTTCAATCAATAATTTTGATGAAGCTCTGAGATCACTAAGACATGCATTTGGCTTTATGAAACCACCTCATCAGATATACAGAGAACTATTTTCGAATGAGCAACGTTTTGAGAAGACCGACATATTCATCAGCAAGGCGAGAGCACTACTTTCACATCTACATGGAGAGTCAGCTATCTCTGAGCATGCCCAACTGGACATGGTTTATGGTCTATTGCATGTCAGGATAAGAGAGAAGATCAAAAGGGAAACCTTATCAACTTTTAAAGATCTAATTGAAGAAGCTCGAGTTGTCGAACAGACACTTGCTGAGAGTCTTCCTTCTCATCAATCGGGAACTCTTCACAAGAATGCTACCAATAATGGACATAATTCGAAGAAAACCCAGTGCTCCTATTGTAAGAATTATGGTCACACAAAGGATATTTGCCGTAAATTGGCAAAGCAACAATCCGAAGCTGGTAAACCACAACATGCAAATAACAGCTTGCCAAGGATCAATTCGATCCCAGAAAATCCTACAAATGGTTCCAGAACAGTTTTCCGATGTTATGGCTGCAACACTCCTGGATACATCAGAAGTAACTGTCCAAAATGCAAATCTACTCCTGAAGCTTCTGCCGCTGCTTCCGCTG
Organism: Orchestes rusci; assembly: GCA_958502075.1. Taxonomy (NCBI): domain Eukaryota; kingdom Metazoa; phylum Arthropoda; class Insecta; order Coleoptera; family Curculionidae; genus Orchestes; species Orchestes rusci. The sequence continues at coordinate 6,734,291 of OY293306.1, forward strand.
AATTCTTTGGTTCTTCCGTTTCTCCTGCAGATGGACTATCTGCCAACCACAATTCCAGACCATTGTGTTTCGTGAACATAAGCAACCATCAAGGAATCTGTCACCTTGACTCAGGTGCCCAAGTCAGCATAGCAGGTGCAAGGCTTTTGGAAATACTACTGAACGAAGGTACTCCGTATACGGTCAAAGATCTGAACATGACATTAGCTGATGGTAAGACAACACAAGTAAGTGCATACCATTTGCATGTTCCAATTTCACTACAAAACAGAACTTTCTATACGACACTTATATCCGTTCCGGATCATCTCCACAGCCGAACACTACTAGGCGCTGATTTTCTGAAACTTGCCAATATTGTTTTGAACATGTCCGATAATTCTTGGTCCTACAGTGATGATCCAAATTCCAAATATGAATTCATATCTGACGTTAATGTTACTTTGAAAGATTCAGAACTCTGTCTTAAATCAGTTGACGTAATTCCCATTGCTTTAAGAGGTGGCGAAGGTGAAGATATAAATGAACAACAAAGAGAAGATGTTAATCATTTATTGCAGTCCAATGAAGACCTTTTTCGCCCCAGTGAATTGCCAACTCCGTTTGCTGAACATTCCATATGTCTAACAGATGATATTCCAGTTTCCGTTCCACCATACCGAATGTCACAGCTTAAGAAAGAGCAACTACGAGTAGAATTGGATAAGCTACTTGCCGAAGGTGTCATTGAAGAATGCGAGTCTCCCTATGCTGCTCCTGTAGTCCTGGTCCCAAAGAAGGATGGAGGCATTCGAGTTACAGTTGATTATAGAAAACTCAATACGAAAACACGCCCAGATAAGTATCCTCTTCCACGCATAGATGATACTCTGCATGCTGCAAGAAAGACAAGGTACATGACTACCTTGGACTTACGTTCCGGATACCATCAAGTCTCTGTTAAGCCCAGTGATCGAGATAAAACCGCTTTTATATGTCCTTTTGGAACCTTTCGATACACCAAGATGCCTTTTGGGTTGAGGAACGCACCCTCAACATTTCAAAGATTAATTGACAAATTTCGTGGAGGACTACAAAATATCAACATCCTTGCATATTTGGATGACATGATCATTCTATCGGAATCCTTTGAAGATCATATGGACCATTTACAACAAGTATTTAACCGATTGCGACTATTCAAATTACATCTGAAGCGCTCGAAATGTAATTTTTTCTGCTCATCTGTTCAATACCTTGGTCATGTGATTACGTCCAATGGTATTGAGCCTAATCCACATAAAGTGACTGCTATCTCCAAAATTCCATCTCCTAGAAATGTCAAAGAATTATTGTCATTTTTGCAGACCTGTTCCTGGTACAGAAGATTCATTGAAAATTTCGCCAAAATATCTCAGCCGTTAACATCCCTAACAAAGAAGAAAGCTAAATGGAAATGGAGTGATGAACAAGCCGAAGCATTCGAGACCTTGAAAAAGCGCCTGACTTCCAGTCCTATTCTTCAACAAGCCAACCCATCGCAGCCTTATATCCTCAAAACTGACGCTTCATCCTACGCCATTGGTGCATGTCTCCTTCAGGGGGAGGGCCCTGAAGAAAGGCCAGTTGAGTATGCTAGCAGACTCCTCACATCTGCTGAGCGTAATTATACGACAACCGAGAGGGAAGCCTTGGCTGTGGTTTGGGCTGTAACAAATAAGTTCCGTGGCTATCTTGAATGTGCTCAAGTTTTCGTCAAGAGTGATCACCAGCCCCTGAAATGGTTGATGACCTTAAAATCTCCTACTGGACGATTAGCAAGATTGGCCCTTGCTCTTCAACCATATGACCTACAAATTGACTATACCACAGGTCGAACCAACGTGGTAGCAGACATGTTATCACGTCCTACCATCACCGATGTTCAAGTTGATTTGGTTACCATTGACCTTCCACAAGAGAGTGCTGCAACCTTCAGACAAGACCAGATGAATGATGAAGATGTCAAAAAGATTATTGAATGTTTTGAAGATCCAAACCGTAATGACCTTGATCATAAAAAATGGACCGAAAGAGGGTACATTATGACGAATGGAATATTGTACAGATATGTGCCTGAATTTGATGAAGAAGATGCTCAAATGGTAGTTCCCAAAGCCAGAGTTGAAAGCATACTGAAAGAATACCATGATTCACCGTTAAGTGGACATAATGGCGTGGATCGTACTTTCAGACGAATAGCAAGTCGCTATTATTGGCCTGGAATGAGACGTACTATATCTGAATATGTATCAAAATGCATCGACTGCCAGCGATACAAGGCCACAAACCTGAAGCCTGCCGGACACTTACAAACTCCCATTCAATCTCAAAGATTTGAGGTTTTATCCATTGACCTATTTGGACCATTGCCAGAAACTGTTGACAATCATAGGTGGATATTCATCGTAGAGGATACGTCGACTAAATGGGTTGAGTTGTTCCCTTTGAAGATAGCATCAGCTGAAGCATGTTCAAGGTGTCTCATAGATGAGGTTATACTGAGGTATGGCGTCCCAAGAAGAGTCATTAGCGATAATGGCGTGCAATTTGTTAGCTCCGTGATGCAGCAAGTGGCGAATTGCCTTGGATTCAAGCAATCTTTAGTGCCTGCCTATCATCCCGAGGCTAATCCTGTTGAGAGGAAAAATAGAGACGTTAAAACTCAGCTTTCAATCCTTTTGTCAGACGACCATACTTTATGGAAAGACCAGATCCCATCCATACGTTTTGCAATAAACTCAGCTTATTCTGCTGCCAATGGTTATTCACCCGCCTTCCTTATGTTTGGACGCGAGCTGAGAACTCCTGGTGATGTCCGTTCTGATCTTAAAGCAATATTGAAGAATGAGAATTTTGTTAGTGAAATGACCAACTATCTTCATACTCTTAGCGACGTTTTGCATTCTGCCCGTGATCATCATGAGCGCCAGCAGGATACAATCAAGAAATATGCAGACCAGAAACGTAGAGATGTCCCAGTGTTTAAGCCAGGAGATAAAGTACTTGTGGATACGCACGCTCTTAGTAAGGCCAGTAAATCATTTACATCTAAATTTGCCCCTAAGAGAGATGGTCCATACATTGTTGCCAGAATAGTGACACCCACCACATATGAAGTTTGTTCTCCTCAGAACCCGGAAAATATCTTGGGCAAATACCACACATCGGCGCTTACTCCGTTCAAGTCTTCGTCAATGTATGATCCTGAGCCAGTGAGACCACTTCGAAAACGAGGACGACCCAAAACCAAACTAGATCATGATACCAGTAACCCCATAAAAGATGCTGGTAGTCCCACTGAAGATCTCGGTGAGCCTATGATGACCACCAGTTCCAGAAGACTTATTGTGAAGCCCAAGTGTTCCTGTTGTCCCTAACCTCTTACTCCACTCACGGGACGTTTCGTGAAGTAAAGGGGGAGATTGTAACGCACCTAGATTAGGGTAAGCGTGGCAACACCACTTGCTCTTGAGATGACAGTGAGTGACGTGACGTGTGTACCTGTAACCAGTTAGTTTTTGTCAGATGTCAAGAGTGTAAAAGCTTTCACGTTAAAAAAATTGTAAAATTGTTCTTCTCAATTCATTTTGAGTTCAAATAAATAGTTGTTGTGCAAAGAAAACGAGTAGTTCACTGGAACAGTCCATCACCGACTTTTGGAATCTATTTTGTTCAAAGAAGACGAGGCGAGAACCAGAGCACCCCCCCCTTACAGGATATAAAATCAACCAAATAAGCAAAATGTTCAGAATGAATGAAACTTCAATATTTTCGCCTAGGAGAAATTCCATGTCAACCAGGAAACTCTATAGAGTGTTTTGAATATCCAGCACATTCCACCCAATGCTAATTGCATTACTAGTTTGACTACAAAATTTTGAATCACTTTATAGTGTTTCCTGGTAGAAATATAACTTCCCCTATGCTGAAATATTGGAGGTTTCATTGATTTCTTTTTTGGTTAGTTTGATTTTTTTTCAAAGGAGATATGAAGCTTTGTATTAGGTCATGTTCACATTGAGTCTTATGGGAAATGAGTCGGTGTAACACTTCTAATGTCACTGAGTATATTTTGAAAAAAATGACAATTGACAGTACCTCATATTGAAATGACAGAGAAGCTCTTGAAAACTTGAGATTAGAAGGTGCAAACCATTTTTCTCTATCTTGAACCGTTTGAGTTTTATAGCGAGTCAAAAATGCAAAAATGTCATTTTTAAATCGAGATATCTCGACAACGGTTGAACTTGTTAGCAATATGTGTATTACATTTTTTGCTGAGGATTGAAGAAAGAGTTTAAATATCCATTAATATACAGGGAGTTCCATTGAAAAAAACGCAACTCTGATCTGTCACAACTTAATGCAGCCCGACCCTGTATATTCCAATTTATAACAGATATGAATTCTTAAAAGAACAAAAACGTATAAGACAGTTTTTTCTAACTCGTGTATCTTTTGAATAAATCGATCGTTCTGGTAATTTTTCCTAACTCTGTATACAGGGTGTCTCACGGTGGTATATTCTAATGGACGGTAGAATATCTCGGGAAATAAAGCAATTAGGATTCTGAAAATTTGTATGGTGGGATATTCATTCATAGATGTTCTTCTCAAATGAAATAAAAGCACCGTTGCACGATTTACGGTTATACCGGAAGTAGGTGTCAACTCGCTTATTTCAAATGGAACACCCTATATATTATTACATTTTTGGATTCTACGTAAAATTCTAGGCAGATTTCATGTATCATGTATCATGAAATCCAATACAAATTAAATAATGAAGGCTTTCTTATAGTTGAAATTCACATTTGAATAGGAGCCTTCAAACGTCATTTTTGACATAAAAACTAAAATATTTCAAAAACGCTCATACTTAGGTATAGGACATGATACATGAGATCTGCCTACAATTTTACGTAGAATCCAAAAATATAATAATATACAGGGTGTCTCACGGTCTATGGTACGTTAGACGTTTACGGAAAACTAGATATAGGATCGACCTGAAAATTTGGCTGAGCCCATAATCGAGTATGATCTATATTTTAAAAATATTTTCAGGTCTGCAGTGTTGCCGCTTCTACCCAAAAGTCGTGGCAACTTTTTTATTTTAAATGGACCACCCTGTATATTATTATTTTTTTGGATTCCTTGACTGATAATCACTTTTGCTTGATATACTCCTATACCTATCGGCAGCTGTTTTCGAGATATAAATTAATTTATAATATTTTTGTCGTAAAACACATCAGGGGATTGAGTTCAATAATTTCGTACTTGAAAACGGTGGAGAGTTGAAATTGCTATGCCGACTAGAGGAGGGTAGGTTTATATGGTTCCAATGGAGACACCGATCTGAAAATATACAGGGGTGCTTCAAATTCATTTATCTTTTTCCTTCACACAAAAATGATAAAAAATCAATTTTTTCAAATGAAACCCCCCATATATTACTTGAAAAATGAAAAGGCCAATAAATTTCCTTTCAAATGGTATCCCATGTTCCTATACCTAAACCTTCAGGTTCTACAAGAAAAATGCATTTTACTAAAAATTAAATTATATTGGTATACATGATATGAAACATAATGTAGTTCCTAGGGCAACCTATAGTTGCCAGGTCACACAGCAATAACAATTTATTTTTAGTAGCAAACTGCAACTACATTATGTTTCATATCAATAATACTAATATAAGTTATTTTTTAGACAAATGCATTTTTCTTGTAGATCCTGAAGGTTTAGGTATAGGAACATGGGATACCATTTGAAAGGAAATTTATTGGTCTTTTCATTTTTCAAGTAATATGCCATTTGAAAAAATGGCTCTTTCATCATTTTTGTGTATAGGAAAAAGATTAATAAATTTGAAGCACCCTGTATATTCACAGATCGGTTTCTCCATTGGAACCATATAAACCTACCTTCCTCTAGTCGGCATAGCAATTTCAACTCTCCACCGTTATCAAGTACAAAATTATTGAACTCAATCCACTGATGTGTTTTACGACAAAAATATTATAAATTAATTTATATCTCGAAAACCGCTGCCGATAGGTATAGGAGTATATCAAGCAAAAGTGATCAGAATCAGTCAAGGAATCCAAAAAAATTATTATATACAGGGTAGTCCATTTAAAATAAGAAAGTTGCCACGACTTTTGGGTAGAAGCGGCAACACTGCAGAACTGTAAATATTTTTACAATATAGATCATACTCGATGTGCTGAGCCAAATTTTCAGATCGATCCTATGTCTAGTTTTCCGTAAACGTCTAACGTACCATAGACCGTGAGACACCCTGTATATGTGCTCCATTTGAAACAAGCGAGTTGGCACCTACTTCCGGTATAACCGGAAGTCGCGCAACGTAGCTATTATTTCATTTGAAGAGAGCATCCTTCTAAACCTCACCATACAAATTTTCAGAATTCCAATCGTTTCATTTCCCGAGATATTCTAATGGACGGTCACCGTGAGACACCCTGTATGCTTTGAATTTTCCAAACTAATTTTTTTAGAAACTCTTATACTAAACTACTCAACAAAAAAAACGGTACACCCGAAATTTTCGCCTGTGTTTGGACACTCATAATTTTTCAACGAATGGATGAAAAAATGTGAGGTCTATGCGAATGGTTCAAAAAATTGATTTTATCAAAAACTTCTTTTATACAGGCTGGTCAAAAAAGCAGTGTAATTTTGCTTTTTCTTTACTGTCTCCACATTTTCACAAAGATTTTTTGAAGCTTTGTTTTGATATGCCCAAGAACTTGTTACGTCCATACTTCGGGATGTTTTTGAATTTTTGTTGATATCTTCTTTCGTTTTTGAAATATCGACTTTTTTTTTCAAAATTATGACACATAGGGCTTTGCATGGCTGTTCTGCTATTTCCAAGTTTACAACTGACAATGCTATGGCATAGATTTATTGTCTTTCTGATGACTTATTGGATACTCAGCAGTATTTTGAATATACAGGGTGTGCCAAAGAATTTTGATCATAAGTAAAGCACGTTTTGATGATTTCTTCAAAAATGGGTCATTTTTGCTAAGTTCAAGATTTTATAGCTAGACTATCCTTTGTTAAATTATTGTGAAAATTTCAGGAAGTACATAGTTTTTGTCCCTCTTTCGAATGGTGCTAGCCATTTTATCAAAAACTATACTGAAAAAAGTTTTGAAAGTGAAAGTTTTCTCAAATTCTAGGCGGTTTCTTTGTTTTTGTCCATTATTGTATGTAATAGTTTTGCTATCAATGATTTTCACGTACTCTGACTAACATTAATTTTAATTTATTTTTGTTTCAGTTGAGCTCAGATTAATGAAAGAAGAACTAGCCAATATAGAAAAGTTCAAAGTACCCAAAGAACGTTCTTTGGCGCAGTGCAAATCAAGTCTGGAAGCTATGCAAACTACCAAGGAGAACTTAGAGTCAGAGTTACATCAAGAACTCTTGTCATCTTTGTCTGTTGCCGATCAGCAACAAGTCGATATGCTCAATGATGACATCCAGAGATTGCAAAAAGAAAACAAAGAAGCATTCAGTACAAGAATGAAGTTGGAAGCAGAAAAGAATAAATTGGAAAATTTACTTACAAATAATTTGATAAGAAGGAGAGATGAAGTACTCCTCGCTTTACAGGTGAATTGAGAATTTTGTATTCTGAAGACAATTTTTGTTATTCAATTGCAGGAAATTTCTCTAGAGAATCGTAAAAGGCAACTCATCAATTACAAAAGTGAAGTGGAAGAAATTGATAAGAAAATTGATAAGGTTAATAAGGAATTGAGCAATATAGAGATAAAGATTAAAGACATGTCCAAAAAGGTAAAGTCCCCACATTCATTATTGTGATACAGGAGTTATGATATTTCAGTTGAAACAAGAGCAAAGCGAGTTGGACGTATGGAAGAAAAAAGAGAAAGATTGTCAGGACCGAATTGACGAAGATGCTAAACACTTGGAGAAATATGCATCGAAACAAAATCTTCTTGAAGCAAAAATTCAAGAAAGTGTTGAGAAAATCAACCATCTTGGTGCATTGCCTGCACAAGAGCTTTACAAGCAGTTCACTAAAATGTCTTCGAAAGCGGTAAATACCCTAATTCTTATCCAATTTCCACCTTAAACCACACTTTTAACGAATATTTGTACCTTGTTGACCATGTATATCAATCTTATTGTTGTGGTTTCAATCAATTTTCCATTGTTTTTCAGTTATTCAAAGAACTGGAAAAAACAAACACTCAACTAAAGAAGTTCAGTCATGTAAATAAGAAAGCATTGGACCAGTTTATGAGCTTCTCAGATCAGAGGGAAAGACTTCAAAAACGGATGGAAGAACTAGTGAGAGGGTGAGTAAATAAAATTTATATCCTCAGTTTATTTAGGCTCGGCAAAACGATACAGTATCTTTCAAAAGTCCCGGAATGGTCTCGTATTTCACAAACGGCTCGCAAAAAAAAAGTAAAAATTAGTACTTGGTGGTTTTAGGACAAGCCTGATCCGATGGTAATATCGGCAATGTTGCCACGTTTACATTTTTTGAGATAAAGTAAACGACTTTCAAATGCAAAGCCCATTTGTTTTTTATTGCAATAAATTGAGCGCCCCTCGTTTATTAAATCCTCCAAATATTAAATTTTTATTTGATATACAGTGTGTCCAGAATAAAATGATGTACGTGGGGATATCGGAAACTACAGGAGATACAGTATCGGTTAAATGGAAGAAAAGTTGCGTATTTGCGTGCCCAAGAATAATCTCACTTTGGTTTGTTTTGATTCGATACCGTAATGGAGATACAGGGTGAAAAAGAAAAATGGCCATTTTTTAAATAGCACAATATTTCGGTTATTATAAAAGATGAGGTATTGAAAATTTCTGGATCTGGGTAAGAAGATACGGTGATTTTGAAAATTGTGTCGAAAAAATTGTAGGCCCACTATGTTGCTTCCGGCCGAAGTCAACTTTTGTTTTTCTTATGGGCGCCATATTGAATTTTTTCATTTTCAAAATCCGCATTGAAAATGATTTTCAAAAATATGACTTTCATAAAAAAAAACAGACTTGACTTTGGCTGGACGCAACATAGTGGGCCTAAAATTTTTTTGACGTCGTTTTTAGAATTGTCGTATCCTCTTAACCATATCCTGAAAATTTGAAAGTTCTAGCATTTATAATAAGCAAAATTGTGTGGTTTCTTCAAAATTTGCCTTTTCCCTTTTCACCCTGTATCCACATTACGGTATCGATTTAAAATAAAACAAAGGTGGAATATTTTTGGGCATACAAATATGCTGCTTTTCTTCCATTTACGCAACGTCGTATCTTTTAAAGTTTCCAATATCCCCATATAGTGCCATAAACATCATTTTATTCTGGACACACTGTATAGCAACTTTGCACTTTCATTCAAAAGTCCCGGAACGGTCCCGTATTTCACAAACGGTTCGAAAAAAAAAGTAAAAATCTACTTGGTGGTTTTAGGGCATGTCTGATCCGATGGTTATATCGGCAATGTTGCCACGTTTACATTTTTTGTGACCGTTCCGGGACTTTTGAAAGACACTGTATAACATTGTAAAATATAAATAATACCCTAACTTCTCTGAAAACTTGTTTTCAAAGTTATATCGGACGAGACATACAAATGTTTAATTCACACGATGCCAAAACGCGACTATATTTTATGGACGTCGTGTTTGATCAAAAATAAGAGAAAAAAGTCCAGTAACCATATAGATTGTAGATCCGGTAGTTCATTTTTTTTGCCGACTTGTTTATGATGTTGGCCCAATGGATAATCCAAGTTTTCGACCACGAGCGCCGAACGCAACATTGTCAAATTTCAAAAAAATCCCAAAATTTCTATATTTTATCCAGTTTTCGGCAATTTCAACCCTGAACGACTTAGTCTATGAAATACGTTTTTAAAGAAGACTTAATTCGCTACAATTTGAGATAAGAATGATCTCTGTAGACCTAATAGTTTACAAGTAACAGATTTTCAAGATTTAGCGTTATTTTTTCATACTTGGTAATGTTTACAAAATAGAACAACAATGGATTATTACGATGCCTACCTAAAAGATGCCTCTAAGCCAGTTTCCATATACATTTATTGTTCTGTGGGAATTTCGACCATTAAGGTGGGCGTATCGCAATGTTATTCTCCTATACCCGACATGGACCCACTAAATGTTTTAATTCGGGAGAACAACACAACTTTGAGACGCGATCATGTTATGTACATGATGTACAATGATGTACTATTCCAATGAAGTAACAAGAATACGCTAGATTCAATTTGAAGAGTTTTCTGGGCAATCAAAAATGACCTATTTTTGGATGTATCGAAACGGGCACATCAATCGCTGTTTTCTCGCCTATTTCTTCATTTTTCATCACCAAAATAACTTATTCGAGGCACATGGATTTGCTTATCAATATAACATTGCGATTTTAATCAACAAACAATCCGTTCTTGGATGGGGAAACTTTTTGTGAAATATTTTGGGATTTTTCCAAGGTTTACAGTAGACAAAGAAAGAAGATGGGGCATATTGCATAGGATAACAGAGATGGAAAGGAATCATCTGTGGGTAGGTCAGGTAGGAACCACAATTTGGCATTTTTCTGGGGTTCAGCTTTTCACTCATAGATGCGGCGAGTGATGATGTAGAGAAAACTGTAATTTGAACATTATCGATCTGGGGGTTTCGGAAATTCGTATTCATAGATTCCTGTATTACCTATGTTTGTATTGTACGTTTTGTATTTACAGAATGGGCGCCCAGGAGAAATGATATTTTTTTGTGTGTGCTGTGATGAAATTACCTATAATAGTAGAAAATGTACTTGAGTGAGCCGTTTCATGAGACGGCCATAGAAAAATAATATAGGTAGGTACAGGGTGTTTTATTATCTTTGATAACATTCAATAAGCTATACCTAACTTGTTTGTTTTTGAATGTATCGAAACGGAACAAATACCATATTGTATAGTTATCTCGTAAGTTGTTTTCTGTTTGAAAAATAAAACAAAAAACTGACATTTTTCCGAGATAATAACCTTATTTATATTTTTTTAAATGAAATGCCCTTGTACCTATTTCCTATTTGTATTATTGGACATTTCTATTCAACCCAATATTCTATGTATATTTTATAAAGCCTAACATATACTTATCTTCGACGGTTTGTGAGGAAATGGCGTCGAAACCTGTCACACAAAAATTTTGAAGTCTTCTTATTGATCGCATTAAAGTGTGCCATGAACAATAAAAATTAATTAGATTTTACAATATCGCCTTTGAAATACTTTGACAAATCACAGAGTTTGCTCATTACACGAGGTGTTATGTGATTAATCGTTTTTATGATTGTCACTATGTGAACCATTCAATTTTTGCAAAATGTTTCGACGTCATTTTCTCCCAAACCGTTGAAGATAGGTATATGAGATGCTCTATCTTTATAAAATATACTTAGAATTTTGTGTGGAATCGAAATATCCAATATTATACAGGGCATTCCATTAAAAAAAAAACATAAGTCAGGTCAATATTTCAGAAAATCGTTAGTCTTTTGTATTATTTTTTGTACAGAAAAAAAACTTGCTAGAGAACTATACAATCTGATATTTGTTTCGTTTCGATATCTTCAAGAACCAAGAAGTCACAGCTGATTAAAATGTTATCAAAGATAATGAAACACTCTGTACCTAATCTGAATACTAATACAGGGTTTCCTTTAAAAAAAATCACCACACGCGTCCAACGGCAGCAAGCACTGGGTGTTAGGGAGGTTGAACTAGCACCATCCAATTTTAAATAATCAAACTTCCCCCCAATTGATTTGTGAATTGTTTCGTCGAATTCCAAAAATCTGTCCAGTTTCGCACAACGTGGATGGCAACTTTTTAAATAAACACTCTGCCTATAAAAAAATATGAATCACTTTTCCATAAAAATGACTTAGTACTTCAGCTTTATATTTGACAGTTACCTATTTATATTCAGGACTACAAATCGATGGTTCCAGGTATTGACTTTTTTCCAAATTACTAAAGTACCTACCTATTTAATTTATAGGAATGAAAAAAGAATATTATTATTTACATTTTCCACGATTTGATAATAATATGACGATGAAATGCAAGTATCAACACCTCAAATATTTTGTTCTTTTTTTTCAATTTTTATCGTGATTTGATTCTAATTATAAATTGCTGTAGAACAAGTCGCCGAATAAAATAATAATTGATAGAAAAATTGAAAAAAGAAATATTCGTTATAGATTATTTTCATAAAAATGAACGTTTACATAGGTACAGGGTTTTTTCTCATAATTTGCAACCCCTTTAGTTGAACAAAGGATAGTAAGCTTTGAAATTTTAGACTTTGCAAAAAATGTCCCATTTTTGAGGAAATCATGAAAAAGTAACTGATGCAGGATTCAAGTTTAATCAAATTTCAGGCTGTTTTACTTCATTTGCTCAGGCCTACTGTATGCATTATGTATTTTTATTCATACAGTTGTTTATTTACCCCACCCAGCACCACCCCTATTCGCTCCGTGTCCATAACTTTATAAAAAAACATTCAATTTTCGCACTTTTTTCTCTCACAAATGTCTTTACAAATCATTATAAGTAATATGAGTTTGCTTATTTTTACAGGAAAATTAATTGTTACTTTCGACTGCGCTATATGTGGCGTCACCCCAATTTATCATGCAAATAATGGCCCAACGCCCAACACTAAAATACCTATAATTATTGACGGATCAAAAAACATTCATACGAATTTATTTTTGAGTAAAACTAAGTAAATCGAATAGACAATGAACAAGATGACCATCGAGGACATAGAAGGTACAGGGTTATTCATTATATTTTGACACCCAACTACAGAGCTCTTTATTATAAATGATAGAAAAAAACTTTAAATGAAAAAGTTTTAGGTTTTTTCACGTGTAGTATCGTTTTTGAAAAAAAAATCTTTGCAACATTGAAAAAATTGATTGAGTAATTTTTTTTTGAACCCTATATTCAGGTTCAAAGTCTCATGAAAATTACATTGCGTTGAACTGGATTCTACAATATTTTAGCAACCCAGATTTTTCAAAAAAATATGAATAATTATTGGTTATTTTTGCCTAGTTCAAAATTTTATAGCTAGACTATCTTTTGTTCAATAATTGTGCAATTTTATAGTATATTTCGAACGGCGATGGCCATTTTTATCAAAAATTACATAGAAATAAGTTTTTTTAGAAAAAGAGCAAAACACAATCGCCAGGACACGTAAACTGATGAATTGCGATATTTATGTATTGTGCTCGTACATACATATGAAATATATTCATAAATAGTGATATTATGTTACTTATCTAATGATTACTCTTTCAAAAACTTACCTCAGGGGAAAATACTCCAATGTTCGTAAAAATTAATTGTCTATGATGTTTATTCAAAGATCCAGAAAAACTTTGCAAAGTTCACAAAAAGCAGAAACTCAACGGCAACCACAAAAAAATATCCGCATCCGAAAATAATATTCACAAGAATACACACCCAGAATAAACCAAGTGATAGCGGGGGGGGTGTACGATTTGCCCACAAAATAACATTTTGTGTATGTACCTGAAAAAATATATCTAATTATGGAATTTCCCCGTCGGCGTCGAGGTGGTGTCAAGACACGTCAGGTTTATTTTCCCTCGAATAATCTACCCCTGACGCTTCCGCCAAATCATTAAATCACATTGCCGACACGTGACCGCGAAACGCCCACCTTAAAGCCCAGTTACACAATGTCTGGTCACCTTTGCGTTCACAGTAACCAATGATTAAGGCATGTATCGTTCCACAGCAAAAAAATATGTGTTGGTGAATTTACCACAAGTTTGTTATAGTTTTTCTTGGATTATAAGCAGAATTTTCAGTTTTAAAGATTTTGGTGTGACAAATCGCAGTTAAATTTGACTACAGTGACTCTATACAAGACAGTGACGACAATAGAGTGCATCATTTTTGATTGGTCAATCGTGTTTTGCAATAACATGGCCGACAATGTTTTTGCAAAGTCATTTTGACGTTCACATTTTTTAATTTATGATGTAAATAACCCTAAAATTCTATCTGAAACCATAATAAAATTGTCCCGTGATAATTTAGCAAAAACATGGCCGATTAGTTCAAATTGACGACAATAGAGTGCACTATTTTTGATGTGTCAATATACAGTGTGTCTGCTTAAGTTGGCCACATATGGGAAACTTTTTTATTATTAATTTTAGGAAAATAAGTTATTCTTTATAAAAAGTTCTGCATGTTCCAAAACCTAAAATGCAACCATCAGATATTACATTTTTTCATTTGAATTAATGCATTGATTTAAATGTCCAATAATTAAAACAAGAGATTACTGTTTAATATTAATTTATTTATAAAATCTAATAAATTTAAAAAAGAAAAAAACAATCATTTTAATGGTAGTGTTTATTTTTCTTTATAACAATTTTCGATATTGTCAAATTTTACTCTTGAGTGAAATTCATATTTTTTGACAAACCTCGTATACGACTGAAAAAATGTAATATCTGATGGTTGCATTTTAGGTTTTGGAACATGCTGAACTTTTTATAAAGAATAACTTTTTTTCCTAAAATTAATAATAAAAAAGTTTCCCATATGTTACGATTGTAAGCTTGGCAACGTCTAGCCACAAGGACTGAAGACTGAAACTGGCCGTCCATAAGATAGCATGATATCTAATCCAGAGTGACAGAGGACATGACAGAATATGAGATTGACAGATGGTGGTAACACTGGTAACGGGAGTTATCATCAACCCAGGTTGAAAAGGGTGGTTAGAAACTAAAATAGATAGACTTGTGTGATAAAATAGAAGTGTGAAATAAAGGAATTGATAAATTGGACGGCTATCCTAACAGGTCAGAAGTGGGATATTCATTACGTGGCCATTGGGTGTTGTGGAAAGCTCTCGATTCTGTTCATCGCATCGCGGAAACTGAGTTTTGCTTTGGAGGTTCAACATGGCTGGGACACATACATCAGAGACAATCTCTGTGGAGAGCAACCGAAGCTTGACGCCTCCTTTGACGGTTGAGCAACAGTTAAAACAACTCCAGGAACAGGTTAATAATAGGCTCTCATCATCAACTGTAAGTAACTTAACTCCTCAGTATACATGGCAGGATGTTCCCAAATATGATGCAGGCAAGAACATTTCAGTTAATAAGTGGTTACGCTTGATAGATCAGCGAGCATATTTTATGAGATGGGACGATATAACAACTACCAAATACGCAATTGAAAATTTATCGGGACGCGCTCGCGAATGGTTGCTCAACACAGATCTTACTTACAAAAACTGTAGTGAGTTTAAACACAATTTGAAACTGAATTTTGACATAGACCCTAATACAATCGGGACATTATCTTCTGATGCGGCGAATTACACAAGTTCCATGGCTTCTAAATACACAGACTATTTTAAAAATAAAGTGTTCAAGTTAAACAAACTTTCTTGGGAAATACCCGAAAAAGATAAAGTAAACATCATTATTTCCGGCATTAATGATCGAAATATTCAACAATTAGCTTCTTCACATAATTATGCGGCCCTTGATGAACTCCAAACTTTCTTGGGAACATGGGACAATAATTATCAGATCAATACAAGTCGAACGAAAGTTAACATCACAACGAATTCTGGTTCACAGAGTGCTCAAGCGTCAAATAATAATTCAAAAATAATCGGTTTTAAATGTAATAAGCCGGGCCACAAAAGTATAAGCTGCCCACAAAAGCGTTTTAATCCAATTTCCACAAACATCCAGAGAAATCAGGCGTCTACAAGTTCAAGTGAAAATAAGTGTGTAAAAAAACAAATCATGTAACAAGTAACTGTTACTTTAAGAAAAGTGTAAATTTATCACAACATAGTACAAACTTATTTTACAAAAAACTTTTCCTAAATAATACTGAATTATTGAGTATGGTGGATACTGGCAGTGAATGTACAGTAGTGCGGGAATCTGTCGTAAATAGACTGAAATGTCCGGTTTTAAGTGGGGATTTATATTTACTTAAATCATTTTCTGGTGACATTGTATCAATTCAAAAGACAGTACCGAATTGTGAAGTTATTGTTGATGGAGTGGCGGCTTATATTGATGTATTGGTAGCTCCAGATCATCTTCGTCCAGTTGATGTCGTTTTGGGAAACTCTTTCATTCAACAACCTCATGTTACTTTGATAAAAGAAGGGACGGAGATCAAATTCTATGGTGTTTATGAGAAATACAGCCTTATGTTGATGAAATCTTCGACTCAGGGTTTAGCTGGAATGATATCGTGTGACATAAATCATCGATCGAAGATACTGTCAGTTCTAGAAAAATTTAGTGATCGAATCTCTACAAATTTTGGAAATATGGGAAAGGTACAAGGTACTGAAATGAAAATAAAGCTATCGGATCCCACTCCATTTTCTTATAATCCGTATCGTTTGTCTGATGATAGGAAACGTCAATTACAGATTCTAATAGATGAACTTCTTCAACACAATGTTATTCGAGAGTCTGAATCTGCATATGCGAGCCCTGTTGTGTTAGTTCCAAAACCCAATAACGAGTACCGACTTTGGGTGGATTTTCGAAGACACAATAGTGTCACGGTTAAGGAAAAGTTCCCATTGCCTTTGATTGAAGATCAACTTGACAAACTGGGAGGTTATGGATGGTTCATCGCTCTTGACTTATATTCGGGTTATTACCAGATCCCCATGGCAGAGGATTCGATTGATAAAACTGCCTTCATTACTCCAAATGGAAAATGGAAATATCTACGAATGAAATTAAATGAAAACACTGCTTTTGCTTATCTGGATGATGTAATAATTCCGGCCAAATCTGTTGATGAAGCTTGAGATAAACCTCGAGATAAACTATGTAGGGTGTTGGAGTTATTTAGAGAATATAACCTCTCTTTACAACTACCCAAATGTAAATTTCTTTTGAATAAATTGAAATACCTTGGCAGAGAAATATTTCACGAAGAAGTTCGCCCAGATCAAGATAAAATTACAGCTTTGTTAACCCTAAAATCACCACAAAATATTAAACAGTTAAGAAAATTTTTGGGACTAAGCGGGTATTTTCGAAAATGTATAAATAACTATGCAGGAATCACTAGACCACTAACAAGATTACTTCAAAAGAATGTAACATGGATATGGACACCAGATCAGGACAGCGCTGTTGAGAAGATTGAAAACATTTTATGCAAAAGACCTCTACTTAAGATATTCAATTCAAAACATGCGACTGAATAGCACACGGACGCCAGCACCATTGGAGTAGCGGGTATTCTTTTCCAACGCCACGATACTGGCTTACATCCTGTAGCATATTTTAGCAAACAATGCACACACGAACAGAGTAAGAACCACTCGTATGAATTAGAAACAATGGCCGTTGTGTTTTCATTACGTCATTTCCGGCCGTACTCACTAGGAATGAACTTTGTTGTATATACTGATTGTGCTGCCTTGAACTACCACATCTAAACGAGATCTGATCCCACGAATTGCTCGGTGGTGGTTAGAAAGTCAAGATTATTCCTTCGGAGTTCGCTACAGGCCAGGATGTAGAATGCAACATGTCGATTATTGTCTGAGCAGAAACCCCATTGCCATAAATACTACCGTTAATATAACTGAAAGTGAATGGATACGAGCTGTACAAACCCAGGATGATGAAATTTCTCGAATTATTGATATATTACATGGTGACAAAACAAAAGAGTATAAAAATAATGTTGATAATTTTGTTCTCAAAAATGAAACACTATACAGAAAATTGATGGATGGCTCCAAATGGGTAGTCCCAAGATCAGTGAGATGGCAAATATGTAAACTCGATCATGATGATTGTGGCCATCATGGTTTTAATAAAACTTCAAAAAGAATTCAAGCGAATTATTGGTTCTCTAAAATGAATAGATTTGTAAAAAAATATGTAGCCAGTTGCCTAAACTGTACCTATATGAAAAAGAAGAGCGGAGCGAAGCATTTCTACATCCCATACCGAAAGTGCCCATTCCCTTCAATACAATCCACGTAGATCATCTTGGACCCTTCGTTCAGTCAATCAAAAAGAATTGTTACCTTCTTGAGCTTGTTGATGGATTCACCAAGTTTATTTTCTTGGAACCAACAGAAGTAAGACATGTAATCAATCATGTCTGATAGAGGATCAGCATTCACATAAAAACCATGAAAGATTTTTGTATAAAAAACGGAATCAAACATGTCCTAAATGCAGTTGCCACACCACGGGCAAATGGACAGTGCGAACGATATAACCGGACGATTTTGGAAGCATTGAAGTGCTTGACTGTTGATGATACTGATGAAACACACTGGGACACGCATATCAAAACGATACAATTTCCCGTAAACGCTGCAGTAAATGATACAACAGGAGAAACCCCTTACGAGCTACTCATGGGTATAAACCCAAGGCATTGGTCTGATGCATACATTTTATCAGAGATAAAAGATAAAAGTGAGATTATACCATATGTAATCTATAAGATCACGCCATATGTGATTTAACAGTTAGATTATGCCAGATGTAATCTATAAGAACACGTCATATGTGATTTAACAGTGAGATTATGCCAGATGTAATCTATAAGAACACGCCATATGTGATTTAACAGTGAGATTATGCCAGATGTAATCTATAAGAACACGCCATATGTGATTTAACAGTTAGATTATGCCAGATGTAATCTATAAGAACACGTCATATGTGATTTAACAGTGAGATTATGCCAGATGTAATCTATAAGTTCATGCCATATGTGATTTAACAGTGAGATTATGCCAGATGTAATCTATAAGAACACGCCATATGTGATTTAACAGTGAGATTATGCCAGATGTAATCTATAGGAACACGCCATATGTGATTTAACAGTGAGATTATGCCAGATGTAATCTATAAGAACACGCCATATGTGATTTAACAGTGAGATTATGCCAGATGTAATCTATAAGAACACGCCATATGTGATTTAACAGTGAGATTATGCCAGATGTAATCTATAAGAACACGCCATATGTGATCTATCAGTGAGATTATGCCAAATATAATCTATGAGGACACGCCATATGTGATCTATCAGTAAGATTATGCCATATGTAATCTATAAAGTCATGTCATATAATATGATGTATATAAGATTATGCCATTTGTAATCTGTAGGGTGATGCTATATATGATCTATAGCTGTGAGCAGTTACAACGACGGCAGACTGAGTATACTTGAAGCAGGGCCCTCCAGGACGCTATGAAACCTGGGGACCAGGTCCACGTCAGGATGGACGACTGTTACGATTGTAAGCTTGGCAACGTCTAGCCACAAGGACTGAAGACTGAAACTGGCCGTCCATAAGATAGCATGATATCTAATCCAGAGTGACAGAGGACATGACAGAATATGAGATTGACAGATGGTGGTAACACTGGTAACGGGAGTTATCATCAACCCAGGTTGAAAAGGGTGGTTAGAAACTAATAGCGTTTTCGATTGGTAAAATCGGGCAGCACTGGTGCAACACTCGGGCAATATTTATGTTCGATTGGTAGAAATCGAGTGGATTTTTATGTTCGATTGGGGAACCGGGTCAATGAGTTTTGCACTCAGTGCAGATTTTTCGGCACGAGGTCTTTGAGCTCGTGCTGGTATAGTGCAATTTCAGTGCATTAGCAAAATTGAAAAAGAAACATGAAAAATGGTGGATATAAACGTCTCGTTAGGTGATTCTGTGGGTGGACAACAAATTTCGAGTTAGAGTTATTATTAGGCGGATTTTGGCGTTAACCAAATTTTCTAACCTAACTTTTCTTCGCAGTAGACGCAAATTGCTTTGGAGGTTCCTAATGAAGTAGTATCGTTATGAATAATACTTTTGCTGGTATCGATACAGTAACCAATTACTCACCAAACCTGGTAACAACAAATCGTTACCTGGTTAACGCCAAAATCCGCCTATCCATAGATAAAATGCCTATCCTATTGTTGGAATCTAGTAGTGCCGAAAAAAAGAAATACTTGGGTTGACGAGTTATGGAAAACGAGTGCCTACTGAAAACTGAATTAATTTCATTTAAGATCTTGTGCATATACCTAATTTCTCAAAAAAATTGTTCCTAGTACCTATCTTTAGTCTAGTTTACACCGACAACTTGGTCCGCGGACCAAGTACTAAATTCGAACTATATCGGAACCAAATATTTGGTTTGAATGGTGTAAACAGTTGCGGACTTAGCTGGTCCGCTCTTGGTTCGGTACTCGCCAGCTGGTGTACCGAACTAAACTTGGTTCGATCTGGATCAAAATTATGAGGTTATGTTGATTGTTATTTTTGTGAATTGTGTTGGTTCTGAGTTTCTCAATGCAATCTGAGCGTACTTTTACATATGTGTTGTTTGGTCACGAACTGTTTTTATAATTAATTTCGGCTTGTTTGTGACATTTGACGCGTAATCATTTAGTTCAGGCGTTGCAAGACGGTGTAAACGGGCGAGAAGCAAGCATTGGTCTTACCGCACTATCCCCACACACTTGGTCCTGTCGGACCGAACTAAACGAGTTATCGGTGTAAACTAGGCTTATGATCTATATAATACAAAACTATTGATTAATCTCAAGATTTTGTCATTTGGCAATGAGAAATAATGGACTTCTAATTAGTTAAGTTTCAGAGTCACTTCAGCCGCTACGCAGAGACAACATAATATTAGATGTTCAAGAAGTTTAATGATTCCAATTTCAATTCAATCGGAATTTTACCGTGCAATATTATAGCACTCGATGAAAAATGTATGTTCGATTGGGATTGCCCTAGAGCAAATTTTCATCATAACTGGTTTTGCCCAAGGTCAAAACCAGTGCAACCCTTGTTTTCCCAATCGAAAACACTATAAAATAGATAGACTTGTGTGATAAAATAGAAGTGTGAAATAAAGGAATTGATAAATTGGACGGCTATCCTAACACATATGTGGCCAACTTAAGCAGACACACTGTATATTGTGTTTGTTCATGTTTTTGTAAAGTCATTTGACGTTTACATGTCTCGACGAACATATTAAATGCTTGTCTGTTTTTCGGGATAGAATATCTTCACTAAACTAGCAAAGATATTCTATCCTAAAAAAAAAGACAAACACTTCACAAACAAAGCCACACTGAGTATTGTAGTGTAGAAAAGTGTACACTGGTGGAGCATAACAAACACACCTATTATTTATATGTTCGGTAATACACGTCATAATTTTGCAAAAACATGGCGGCTAATTAGCTATTGTCATAATATAATAAACATGGAGGTAGAAAGGGGTGGAGACGACATCACGTGACTAAAATGGGATCACTTTCGCCATCTTACCGCGATCGTTTTGTCAAAGTGTTTATTTACATTTGTAAAACGGTTTTTCTGAGTTTTGGCTGAATTGTGAGGATTCATTTGTGATTTTTGTGTGTTACATTTCTCAATTATGGTTTCATGTGCCCTGAGAAGTTGTGCGAGTTGAGACTCTATCGATAAGAAAAAATCGACTGAAATCACATTTCATTTTTTGGTATAGCATAATACAGGATCGGGATATGGAATTTGTGTCGAGTTTACTGAAATATTTACACCTATGGTTGAGATTTGTATATGTTTGATCAGATTATATTGTAGATTCCTATATTTTTGCCAATTTACTCAGTCATGGCTATGGTCAATTTGGGTTGGACAATCATAGGTATTTACTAATGAAAAGCATTGATGCGAAGTGCCTATAAACGAGTGATTTATTTTTTTGAAAATAAATCTAGTAATCTTAAAGCTAATAGTATAAGACATAAAAGTAATAAAACTAAACTATCCAAAGGACAATAATAAAAAAAATTCAATCATCATTATTTATTTTTATTAGTCACCTTGCATCCCACTACTTAGGTAGAAAGTGTAATTTTCAAAATTATTTTTTTTATCGCATGTTAAGACCCAATCTTATCAGTTTAAGGTTTCTGGATTGTGGGTTTTGGAGTCAATAAAAACTCCAGGATTGATTGAAAGCTTTTGTGGTAACGTTTTGGTTGTCATATTACACCTTCATCAGGGCTACATAAAAACAATCCTTTTGGTCGAAACGTAGGCACAAGTTTACAATCAATCCTGGAGTTTTCATTGACCCTAGAACCCAAAATCCAGCGACCATCAAATTAAATATCTTGTTTCTGCAGATTCCAAATACTTGTTAATTTCTCAAATACATAAAAATATTCCAAAACTTTTCTATTTTTTCAAAATATTATAGAACATTTTCGAATAATTATTATCTATAATAATGATCATATTATTATTTCAAATATTCGCAGAGCAGGTTGAAAAAACATTTTCAAAATCTATTCTCCCTCACTTTTCAGTTTTCCTGTATATGTACAGGGTCATTCCGTGTATATTGAACCATATGCTAGCGACGTTATCTTTGGAGATATGAAAATTTTGTTATTATAAAAGGTTTAGATATTCCTCTGAACTTTTCAAAAATCCTATCAAAAAAAACAAAAGACTATCGGAAGGTCCATATTTTTCCACAAATAGCCTTTTTTTTTATGGAACCCCCCTCCTATACAGGGTGCCTCCGATTAAGTCGGCACTATTGTTAACTTCTTTATTGTTGAAGATACGAGGTCGTTCAAATGAGAGAACTAGTAGTATTTTTTCCGCTGATTGACGTGGTATCACACGACTTCATGAAAGGAAAATCCACAAAAACAGCCATCGTCCAGTTTTTACAAATAATACTTGAGGCATACGAAAAAGGTGAAGCTGCCATAGGAATGTTCTTAGATCTTTCAAAGGCCTATGATTGTCTTGACAGAGACATCTTACTTGAAAAGTTAGAGGCATATGGAGTACGAGGAAGTGTGTTGAAATGGTTTTCATCTTATCTAAAAGAAAGAGCCCAAATTGTAGCGATTTCTAAAGATGGAAAGTGCGTCAAATCCACTGCTCTTTGTTATTTTCATCAATGATATCCATAAGATAGCAAGTCGCCCTAGCCAAGCGATAATAAACTATGCTGATGACACCAATCTTATAACCGCAGCGAAAAATATGTCAGAATTAATCAACGAAAGTAAATGTCTCCTCTCTTTGGTATCTGGATGGTTTGAAGAAAATCTGGTGCTCAATGCAAGCAAGACGAATGTGATGCTGTTCAGGACAAAGTATTCAAAATTAGAGAGTATTATGCAGCTTGACACAGGGTCTGAAAATATCCGGACATCAAGAAACGTGGAATTCTTAGGCATCTTTATTCATGAATTTCTAGAATGGTCTTTTCACATAACTCAGCCAGGGCAAAAACTGAACTCTGTTTCATATGGAATACGAGTTATAGGGCGATATCTTAATGAAAATTGATTGAAAATATTATATTTTACCACGTTTGAGTCATTGTTAAAATACGGTATTATTTTCTGGGGCCGAGATAGCCATGTACAAAATGTATTTGTCGCACAGAAGCGTCTTATCAGAATAATTTAAAAAACGCAATATAATCAGTCATGTAGAACCCAGTTCCGAAGTCTCGGAATAATGACTGTACACGCTTTATACATATACGAAGCCTCAATGCTCATGCATAAAAATAAAGATCTTTTCAACGTCCTAAGTAACAACCCTATGCATCGCCTACAAATAACTGAAAAAAATGCAGAATACATGTGTATAAAATTCTACAATAAATTGTCGCTACATATAAAACAACTACAAAGCGTAACAACTTTCAAGTCTGAAATAAGAAAACTGTTAATTCAATAATTGGAACCATACTGCCTGAATGATTATTTTGATATGTAAAAAGTATTGCAGTCATTTAGATTGAACTAGCAGGTAGCTTAGGCATAGTTGTAAGATCGTCAGATGTTTTGACGCCATTTCACCGTTAGGAGCCGCTAGTCTCGGCCATCTGTATTCCAAAACATTAATTATCTTTACCTCAACGCGAAAGATTTCTGTAAACTTTTGATCCATCAATTTGGTGGCATACCAGCACGGTTGCCAAGTCGCTATCGGGAGTTCGGGGCGTTCTGGGATGGCACGAGCAGTCCAACGATTATTGTAAGGTTCACATTGAATTTCATTCGATTTTGTTGAAATTTTCAGAAAGCTTTTCCGAGGTTTTCAAGTATCTTTTCGTTTGAGTCTAACTTTTCCAGGAGCAAACCTAAAGCAACACTAATTCTTAATTTTGAAGAAAAAAGTTTTACGCCACTGAGAATTCACGAAGTGAAAATATGTTTTTTTATTTTCCGTTCAATTTTACAAAAAAGGTTCTTTTTTTCGGAGCATCGTTTTTGAAGTAAAAAATAAAAATCATTGTGATGTTACTCATTTCAGAAGAATTCACTAGTATTAAACCGTTGATTGAATACTTATTCAATCAACGATTAAACACTAAAAATAATGAGAAGTCAATCTTTTTCATAGTTGTTATGAAACGAGTTCCTTTTTTCAGTTCAAATGTTACAGGGGTGGACACCCTGTATAATCGATAAAAAACTTTCACGCGTTTTATCCGGGAAATCAAGCAATTCCGGAACCAAGTGAGTATTGAGCCTTTATTCTTCTCATCTATCTTGAAAAAAATTACACTCGTCTTGAGACCCTACAAAAATCATAAATAATTACCTCTTATAGTGGTCAGTGCATGTCCGCTCAGACTTAAGTACAAATTCATTTACTAGGTATATGTACCTGATGGGAACACGTGTTAAATATAGATAAATTAAATCTGAATTAACTTGTGTATTCAATCATCATACAGATGTTATTTATCAAATGATAGATCATCTCTATCTCTTCCCTATATCTATTCAAGATTTACTCAATTTGACAACACTGCTTGTCGCCCAAACCGAATTTCCCATTTCAGTATTTAATGCATGCTCCCCGCAAGCCCCCACTTCTACCCGACATGTGACGGCTTACTAAAAATGTCGTCAAATTCTTGATGGCAGCACTAATCAGTCCATATATTCGTGGGCATCAGCTGTTGTTGACAAAGACGGAGGTATTCGCATTTATTAAAGAAAGATAGGGACAGTTTTTGTCGCGAGCCACGAAAATTTACACAGACATCAGGTATCTTCCTGTACTTATTCAATCAACGCTTTTATGTTCAGAAAAGAGTAGCTAATCAATTATGATAAAAATATACACGGTGTCCCAATAAAAAAAATACGTTTCTTGGAATAAATCGAGAACGCGTTGTTCAATTATTTTTTTGACAGCATAACGTTCATCCGCAGAAAAAATACTACTAGTTCTCTCATTAAAACGACCTCGTATCTTCAATAATGAAGAAGTTAGCAATAGTGCCGACTTAATCGGAGGCACCCTGTATATTGTCATATATTATGAATGAGCTTATTTTCCTAATTTCCAAAGTATATAGTTTGATACCTTTCTGATGAGTCATTCAGGATATATTTAAGTTTAAATATGTGTAAAAATTAGTATTTAGATCCCGGTTGCCATGGATGAAGTTGCACAGATTTATTAACATGTGAATATTTGGAATAACATCTAAAAGATAAAGTTATTTGACCTCCATTTCTATTATTTCAATCTATATAATCACAATTCCATCATTTTTTTCCTTAGCTACAGGTATGTGAATTTTAATTTTTGAACATATTTAAACTTGAATATCTCCTGAACGACTCATCAGAAAGCTATCAAACTCTATATTTTTGAAATCAGGAAAATAAGCTTTTTCATAATATTTGATAGTATACAGGGGGCTTCATTGAAAAAAATGCTACTTGTGGAAAAATATTGACATTCCGATAGTCTTTTGTTTTTTTTTTAATAAGACTTTCGAAAAGTTCAGATGAATATCTAAAACATTGATATTTACAAAATTTTCATATCTCCATACATAACGCCGCTAGCATATGGGTCAATATATACGAAATGACCCTGTACAGTCGTGTGCATCAATTCGTTGTAAAGCCGCGTCCACATTAGTAAAAACTTACATTGTGTGTCGCATTCACTACAAATTCTTGTGCCCGATAAAAATATATGCGTGTGTGTACGTTTTTTTTCGCAAATTTGTCTTGCATTTACATACCACCCCGTTTCGCTTGCAATGAAAGATTCAAAATTCAATTCACTAGTTTTCTTGTTCACTGTCATCTGTCCTTATCATCTTTATTTATGTCCAAGTGAATATTGAACTACATGATTTGTATTATTATAGTATAACTAATAATTGTTATACATCTGTTGTTTGTTGCTTGGTTTAAGTCTCACTTCCTATTGTTTTGTTAAGTATCCACTCCAGTACTGTTTCGTTTTGTACATGAATTAAGTTTGACGATTGGAAAATACTTTTTCCGGATTGTTTTATAATACTTCTCACATAATTTGAAGAATAGTAGATGGTAAATTGAAATAATTATAAGTAAAGAAATGATAACTGATGTGAGTTCATTTTTGAAAAAATGATGTGGAAAAAAAGTCTTCAATCTCACAAATTCCTACTGTTTATTCAAATATTTAGAGGTGTTTTTCATTGAAGTTCAACAGAGGAATAAGGGACAGACATATACAAAGGAATGTTCACATTCTTAGAAAATCAATCATCAAAGAAGAAATCAAGAAGACGTACCAATCTTTATTCATTTTGGACTGCCAATTGAAATGTTTGTATTATAAACTCAGGGTGAGTCTAAACTTGTTTGAATTTGACAATTTTTTACAGAGTGTTCATTCCACGGTTAATTTTCTTAGACAGAAACAATACAAAAAACTTCAGAATAAAATCAAAAAATTAAAAAATGACAAATCTCCAAAAATTACCCTATCTAATACAGCTAAAACTTCTACTTCTACTCATAAATTTCACAAACCTTTTAATAACTATTCAAATACAGTTTTCTCAGAACAGAAAATTGCCTTGATTAGCAAAGGTCTGAATTATAACCCTTATATTCTTACAAAAAATTTAGTCCTGCATAACCTTGTAACCTTGAGTGTCGAAGCGGAGTCAGTGATCCAATCTTTGAATATTGAGGATGAAGAAGAGAAAAATACTTACAGAGACAATATAAAAACAGTCCTTAGAAAAGAAAAACATAATATCAAAAACTATAAAGAATTTGCCAGTGCAGGCTCTTTCAATAAAAAATTAATAAAAGACATTCAGAATAAAATCAAATCTAACAATCCTACTGTCACAAAAGCTGATAAAGGTAGCTGTGTAGTCTTTATGGATAAGAATGAATACGTTTCCAAAGTGGAAAAATTCATTGTAGACAATAACTTTTTGAAAACTAAAATCAACATTAATACATCCACTACCAAACTTAAACAAACCATTAGATCGTCAGTTCACTTTTTGGATCAAGACTCAATTAGAAAACTTTTACCTAGCCAAATTACCAAACCTAGACTGTATGGCTTGATGAAGATACACAAATCAGATGTTTTTGAACAAATCCCCATAAGGCCGGTGGTTTCGTTTAGAGGTACTCCTACATATGAATTATCTAAATACATTAACATGGAATTAAAACAATTTTACAATTATAAATTTTCTCATTGCATAAGGAATAACGTAGATCTTATTAAAAAATTGGAAGGTATACAACTAACAAATAACGACATTTTAATTTCCTTGGATGTGTCCAACTTATTCACAAACATTCCAAAAATAGAAGTATTGGACTTGGTTGAGAGAGACCTTTCAAATTGTGACGAGATAACTATTTTTGAAAAGACTGACTTTCTCAATTTATTAAAAATTTGCCTTGATCAAAATTTCTTTGTGTTTGAGAATAATCTCTATTCCCAAAAAGAAGGACGCAATGGGTTTACCCTTATCCCCAATCCTAGCAGACCTTTTCATGCACAGTTTTGAACTAAAAATATTTTAAATGATAACAATTTCTCTAATAATATAAAGTTCTATGCCAGATATGTTGATGATATTTTGATCATTTGGAACAACAATGATAACAATTCAAACGACTTTCTTAATTATGTTAATGACCAACACCCATCTATAAAATTTACTCTTGAAACACAGAATGATAATAACCAACTAAACTTCTTAGATTTAACTCTCACTTTATCTAATAACAATATAGAATTTGGCATTTTTAGAAAACCTTTACATACAGGCCTGGTCATTAACAATGAATCCTCTCATCCTACCCAACACAAACTTGCTGCCTTCCATAGTTATTTAAACAGACTCTTAACAATCCCTTTAAGTGAGTATGAATTTAAAAAAGAATTAAATACTATCTACCAAATTGCTGAAATTAATGGTTATCCTCATAACTTAGTAACTAAATTATTTACCAAAAAACGAAACAACCAACTACAGAACCAGGTCTACCCACAGAATTCAAGTGAACACAATACTATGAGACAATACAGGTCCTTAACATTTGTTGATAGTTTATCGAACAAAATTGCCAATATATTCAAACCTATCGTAAATATTTCATTTAAATCATCTAATTCTCTTAGTAATTTTTTCGTCAATAATAAAGACAAAACAGACCCTATGGAACGTAGCGGGGTGTATCGACTTCAATGCAAGGATTGTTCGGCTGAGTATATTGGGAGAACTTATAGAAATTTTTCTACTAGGTTGAAAGAACACTTAATATGTCTGAAATGTAATTCTACTGGTTTTTCTCATTTTGCATCACACCTTTTGGACAACAATCATACATTCGACAGTAGAGACAACTTTAAGATTTTACACTTTGCTAACATAAACTCAACAATTTAGAACTCTTGGAAATTCATAGATCCTTCAAAAATAATGATTCTCTAACTCTCAATGCACAAATAAACCTAAACTATACACCAATTTTCTCATCTTTAATTTGACACACTTATCTCATACCATGAACACTCTCTTCATAACAAGTTTAGACATCCCATTTTTTCGAGTAGCATTTACGTACCAAATAGTTAGGTTATGTTAAGCCATTTCATCTTTTAAGTTAGGTTACATTCTATTTTCCAACGTGATTTAGCAGTTTTAGCACATTCTTCATTGTTCATCTGAAGGGCGTACTTGACCCTCATGTTACAAGTTACAATGTTTTTATTCCTTTCTACAAATGTATGTTTCCCCATGTTGCATATGAGGTCCTTCAATGTTTTATGTATCTAATGACGTCCTTGTAACTTGAATATTGTAAGTATAATTTTAGGTTAGATAAGTTTGATAGTTACTAATAGCCCCTTTTTGATATTATATCCTTTAGTTTCGATGACCTGAGGATGGGGTGCAAAGTGTAGACCCCGAAACTGGTAGTCACGTAATAAATATTTGAATAAACAGTAGGAATTTGTGAGATTGAAAACTTTTTTTCCATATCATTTTTTGAAATAATTATGATTAATAAATAAAAAATATAATGTTACCGTAATTAAATTCGAATAAAGTTTAAACGTTGATTGAATAAGTTACAGGAAGATGCCTAACCATATGGGAAAAAAAGAGACCGTTGAAAGTATTCCCCGTTAGGAGCCGCTAGTCTCGGCCATCTGTATTCCAAAACATTAATTATCTTAACCTCAACGCGAAAGATTTCTGTAAACTTTTGATCCATCAATTTGGTGGCATACCAGCACGGTTGCCAAGTCGCTATCGGGAGTTCGGGGCGTTCTGGGATGGCACGAGCAGTCCAACGATTATTGTAAGGTTCACATTGAATTTCATTCGATTTTGTTGAAATTTTCAGAAAGTTTTTCCGAGGTTTTCAAGTATCTTTTCGTTTGAGTCTAACCTTTTCAGGAGCAAACCTAAAGCAACACTTATTCTTAATTTTGAAGAAAAAGTTTTTATTTTCCGTTCAATTTTCCAAAAAAGGTTCTTTTTTTCGGTGCATCGTTTTTGAAGTAGAAAATAAAAATCATTGTGATGTTACAAATTTCAGATGAATTCACTAGTATTAAACCGTTGATTGAATTTGTTGATTGAAACTGTTTGCGAAATTAAAAAAAATATATATATTCTCAAAAAGTGGTTTTAGAAAAACATCAGAACTTGCCTAAAAAAATAGGTTCTCTGTTCTCTGCATTTGTTTGCGAACGGTTGCTTTTATCAAAAAAAAAACGTTTATCACTGTGCACAGAAATGTTGTCTTCATCACGATAAAACCTATAATTTTGCGGATTCTCAGATCCACATTTTTTGTGGTTTTCGAAACATGTACAATATGTTTGGGTTTTTCTTTTTCAAAAATATTTTTATGAAGATTGGTGATATGGTTTCTCATAATTGTGTCATCGTCATCCAAAACAATTATTTAAGAAGACCTCTCTATACAGGGTATCTCAAAAATATACCGACAAACTAAAAGAGATGGTAGGGGACATCAAAACAAATATTTTTTGTCCAGTACATATATATTTCCGCAAATAACTCGTTTGGGCTCTAGAGCAAGAAAAAACGCTTTTTTGGTACTATATTTTGCGCATTAATTAGATCGCTGCTTACTCTGCAGTCTTTTTGCCACCAGTTGTTTGTTTGTTGGTTCCAAACATTTTTGGTCGCAATTTTGTTTATTTTAACGATGCGAACACATTTTTTTATGATCAACATTTTTTTTTCATTTTCCTAATCATCATTTGCGAACATATGTTTACTGGACAAAATTTTTGTTTTGATGTCCCCTAGGATCCCTTACAGTGGGGATATTTTTGGGACACTCTGTATGTAGTTTTTTTTTTAAACAAGTTGTGATGATTATTTAATTGTCTCTTCAATACAAAACTATTTTAAATTTTGAATATTTCTAGTAGGTTTATGTAGAAGAGACTCGTTATATTTTTGGAAAAAAAAATCATTTCGGACAATTGAATTAAACGAAAGTTGGTCTCTATTGAATTTAACTACGAGAAAAGTCTCAAGCCAAAAATTATCCCTTTTTTATAGAACAATATTCTGCTTTGTCTAGTTAGGTATAGGAATGTAATCTATCCTAAATTTTACTTTTATACCTACGGTGTGTCCACTCTGAAGTCGCCCACCTTGTATTGGTTATCGATGATTTTTTGTTTAAAACACACATTCTGGGATTTTATGAAAATCTTATTAATTAGAGCGCACAGGAAGACTCAATGAGCAGTATAAGTATCAAATTAACAAATTAACAAAAAAAAATAACCAAAACAGTAACATTTCTTTTTTTTTAAATGTGAACCGGGAGGTTTTTGGTCATTCTGATTGAAATTCCGTTGTCCAGTTTTTTCCTAAAAAATCCCCTCATACGATTTTCTAAAATTTGACTCACTTTGAACCCTCAGAATTACCCAAAAGTACGTCCCTGGAACTGATTTGGTATAATGTTCAAAAAGTGTTTGACGAGATCTAACAAAATGAAAATCGGTTGATAAACAAAAATGTTACAGGGGTGGGACACTTCAGAGTGGACACACTGTATAATCGATAAAAAACTTTCACGCGTTTTATCCGGGAAATCAAGCAATTCCGGAACCAAAAAAGTAATAGTATTAAGCCTTTATTCTTCTCATATATCTTAAAAAAAATTACACTTGTCTTGAGACCCTACAGAAATCATAAATAATTACCTCTTATAGTAGTCAGTGCATGTCCGCTCAGACTTAAGTACAAATTCATTTACTAGGTATATGAACCTGATGGGAACACGTGTTATATATAGATAAATTAAATCTAAATTAACTTAGGTATTCAACCATCATACAGATGTTATTATTTATCAAATGATAGATCATCTCTATCTCTTGATTCTCTTGCCTATATCAATTGAAGATTCACTCAATTTGACAACACTGCTTGTCGCCCAAACCGAATTTCGCATTTCAGTATTTAATGCATGCTCCCCGCAAGCCCCCACTTCTACCCGACATGTGACGGCTTACTAAAAATGCCGTCAAATTCTTGATGGCAGCACTAATCAGTCCATATAGTCGTGGGCATCAGCTGTTGTTGACAAAGACGGAGGATGGTATTCGCATTTATTAAAGAAAGATAGGAACAGTTTTTGTCGCGAGCCACGAAAATTTACACAGACATTAGGTATCTTCATGTAATTATTCAATCAACGGTTTAAATCTAGAGTAACAATTCTGAAGTTTTTCTATCTGTCGGCCAGTTCGCACCTGTCTACGTCGCCATATTGCAGCTACTCTAAGCTCCACCTACCGATCCCATTTTTCTTTCACTGTTTGAATGTTCCTTGGCGACTCTTATGATTCTATCTCGATGATAATAAACAACAAGTAGCGACAGCCCACGTCAACCCCTTTTTGTCTCAATGACAGAAATTCGGCTCATTTATACCCTGGTAACATTTTGAAATGTAAAATCGTTTTCTAAATCAAGAATTTCAAAGTCCGCCTGGATCTTTAGACATACTTCATAGTGGGTAATCGTATTCTATAACTTGATAGGTAATTCATCTATGTATCAGTTTCATTGAAATCATGGAATCTGCTACAGTATACTCTCATTTAACATTTCATAATGTTAGCAGTGTATAAATGAGACGAATTTCTGTCATTGAGACAGGCAAAATTTGACCACGTTTAGGTATATGGAGCTGTCGCTATTTTTGTTGTTTATTATACTAGTTATTGGAAATTTGAAAATAGTGCTAGCATTATTAGTGCAAATACCCTATTCAATACTGCTTGACGTTACTGCTTCCGAAAAGAAACAATTATTGGAGCCTGAATATGGCTTGTCAGATATCTCACGACTCTTTGTTATTTCTAACATAACCACAACATCGTTGAAATGTATAAACAAACAAATAGAAATCTTCAATTCAGTGTTTCACTAGTGTATTTTTATTGTTTTGGTTTTTTTTTTTGAAATCCGGAGTTTCAAAGTTTGGAATAATTAAATGTATTTAGATATATTGATTAATTCACGGAGACGCACTAGATCAATACATAATCATCCTCCTAACCTCGCTCCTAACAGAATCGTTAACTTATTTTGATTTATATCCACAACACACACTGAGAAAATGCAGGAAAACAAAAACCTATTATAAATAAAAATTGAAAACCACTCCGTCTACGTAAACAGACAAATAATCACAATAATAATTGTCAAATGACAAAAAACTGCCAAACTTGTTAAAATAAGGCCGAAATTACCATAATACGGGTCGACTTTATTGGTGCCGTAATAAAGTCGAGCACAAACGTTATTAACGCTAGCCTTATCAAACGAGGCATATGCGCATGCGTAGTTGTCAAAATAATGCTAGCATTATTATTGCTAGACTTTATTTCACTTCCAATAACTCTCTACTGTCTTGTATATAGACACTGTAAATTTGACAAATGTCATAACAACAACAAACTATTGAAGTTTTCAAATAGTCAAATAAATTTGAAATTGTACGTTGCTTCTACTATTCTTCCAAAAATCCCTCTTATTTTTGACATTTGTTGTCATAGTTTAGATTATATTTTGACGTTAAGCATTATCAGGTACAGTTCTGGTTAATTTGAAGGAAATTGTCTGTGAAAACTTGAGCCTCATCATTTGTGTCATTCATTTTCCCATATTTCGCTATTGAGTTGGGAACTGATGATTTATAAATCCATTTTACTTTAATATACTTGTGCTTATTCATTATGATTGGTGACAATATCCAATTTAGTATTCAAGATTCAATCAGAAAGCAGAAGACAAACCTTACAAATTTCAGAAGTGTCTTGGTTTGTGCTTAACCAGTGCTTGACTAGTAAATTTTCCATTGGTCAACTTAACCTATAGTTAACTTCAATAGTGAGCTTCACTATCGAATGTAAAACAGTTTATTACCCTTAACTCAAGGATAACTAATAACCATATGGTGACCAGATATTGTGAAACTCTAGGTTAAACTTCTTCGGAAAATTCACACCTTGATAATTCCGAAAGAAAAAAAAAAGTATGCATAGTTATTTTAATTTCAATAAAAAAAAAGTAGGTCTGGTAAAGGTGACGACCCACGGAATCTCGCATTCTTTTTTCATCTTGGTAGAAAGCTCCATTGTTATAGAACAGTTTTTAAAAAAATGCGGATGAAGTACCTTTTGTATAAAAAAATACCATTTTGAGTTCAATGAAATCAAGTGTTTGCGCAACGCAGTAGTGGAGAATGCCCTAAAACCTGACCCGTCACTTGCAGTGTTGTGAAGTTTCATTTTCATTGACTTTTATAAATATTGTTCACACATTCTTGAAAATTGCGAATAATAGAAAAAACACAAAAAAAAACTTAGTTTTATGTTTAAGTTAACAGAATAATAGCGTATAGCTATCTGCGTCAGTATATTGAAAAACTAACCCAAACTAACTCAAACCAACCCAAACTAAATCAAACTAATCCAAACTAACTGAAACTAACGCAAGCCAACCAAGACTGACCCAAACTAACTCAAACTGACTTGAACTAACCGAAACTTATCTAAACTTACCAAAACCTAATCAAGCAAACCCAAACTAACTATAGATACTGCTGGTTCTTGTATGAAGCTATGCTACAATGCTAACTTAACTGAACTTGTTAATAGAAAATGGATATTTTGTTCGAAACAAATTAAACAACACAAATTCAATTGGCATCGTAGCATACGCGCGTTTTTTCGCACAATAGTAGCTGTCATCGCTCATCGCAGTCATAATCATGAGACTGTCAATGTCAGGCGATAGCAAAGGCGGCAATGCGTTCGTGTTTGAAATTGGGCGATTTATTTTGCTTGAAATATTCATTTATTCAACTAAAAGTACTAGTTGTGGCTACCCACGGAATTTTAATGGGTATGTATGTGTGTGTTTTAAGTGGGATCATGTATAATTTTTAGGGGATAATGTCGTATTTCTGTTTATAAAATGTCGGAGACAGTCTAACATTTTTCAAGTTTATTCTGTGATTTGGGGAAAAAACTTATGATCCACCAATTTGTATGTTCCTTTCAGCTCTATTTGAGGTAAACTTTATATGAAGTTAAGAAGAACTGTAAAATTCTGTGAGTCGTCAACTTTACCAGAGCCGAAAAGGTAAATTGAATACATGTTTAAAATCAACTGAAAGTAGATATTGCCCTCTTTGAAGGGCCCGGTTTAGTCTCTTCAGTCTCCCCACTCAAGTAGCAGGGCTTAACTTAACCCTTAGATGTTTAAAATGAATGTGTAAAAATGGCCCCTTCCAGGTAGATATGATGTTGTTTTATCACCGCAGAAAACTAGATAGTCGGTTATTTAAACATTTTCAAGTGAGAAATTATAACGTTAAATTTTGGAAAGCTCTATCTTGAAAACTGTTGGGTATACAGAGACGGTTTTGATCTCAAATTGTAGCAGATTTAGTGTACTTTAAAAAGTGTTTCATAGTTAAAGTCAAAAACTTGGTCGTTGAGGGTTAAATTTGCCAAAAACTGGATAAAAGGTAGACATTTTGTGATTTTTTTGAAATTTGACTATGTTGCGTTCGGCGCTCGAGGTCGAAAACTTGGATTATTCATCGGGCCAACATTATAAACTAGTCAGCAGAAAATCAGAACTACCGGATCTAACGCAAGGTACCCCTCTTTTCAGACGACATGGTTACTGGATTAAAAATGTTCGATAAAATATTTTCGTTGTCCTCATTCCACACATAGTTTTTGCAGCTCAACATCCGCCAATCATTTATTTCTTAGTCGGTTGTGAAATACTCGTTATTGTTCACCACCTGATAGTTTACCATTTTTTAATTAAAATTGCAGAGGTGCAAGAATTCAGGATCTCATCGAAGTTCTAGAGCAAAGAAAAGTCGAAGCGATTCAATTTACATTCAAACAAGTATCGAAATATTTTTCGGAAGTTTTCAAGAGACTAGTTCCTGCTGGCAAAGCTAAATTGGTCTTGAGAACATTGGATAGTGACGAAGGCCGAGATATAACACCTGAAGACACCAATGCTGACATTTTCACAGGTATGTTAGAGAAGTATTTCTTGAAAGAAAAATTCTATGTTCATTGAGAGAGACAGTTTTTTTTTCAATAAATCTCAAGCGACCCTTTGAAAATATTATTATCAACTAACCAATCACAGGAATAGTAATTTGTGCGTTAAAAAATCGTTATTTTCTTCAATACAATATATCACATAAGTATACATGGTGTCCCAAGGTGGATGATTCTAAAAATCTGGTCATTCAGGTAAGCAGTGATGCTCTATCGATCTAAAACATTTTCAGTGATGCGACGTTGTCGCTTTTCTTAGAAATTAGCAGCAACTTTGATATTTTAAATGAGACACTATGTATATTATTGCATTTTTAGATTCTTCAGAACATCCTGGATATTTTTCATGAGTATTATCCTATACCTTTCTATGGCGGTTTTCGATAAATTTATCAATTTCTTTTTTTTTTTTTCATAAAATGTAGCTCTAGTTTCTCTCCTATTACTACGCCACTGGGCTTCATAGAAAGTTGAAATTTTGAGAGTGATTTAGGAAGACCTTCGGTATTGCTCCTGTGTAAAGAAGTACATATTTTGTAATATAAAATATAACATTTTATTTTTTTTTTCTCTGGGTATAAAAAAACTTAGAAGTGTGTTTTTGCAAATGACACATACTGTACACTGTATTCCATTTTAGTCGAGACTGCAGGGTATCTCAGCTATGATTAAAGATAGAGCATTGCGGTTTTCGGGAACCCGAGCCACTTTTCCGTGAAACTTACAATGCCGCAAACAGAGATAACCTATATCGTTTCGTTTCTTAGATACAGGGCGAAAACAAAAATTTATACTTTTTGGGGTGCTCTCATATCTCGAACACCATTTGATATAGAAAAAAAGTAGAAAGTGGTCCTGATAGATTTTTTTGCGTAGAATGCAGAGGCGTACTGGGAAAAGTGATTTGGTTCACCGTTTATGAGTTACAACACAAAGTTGATATTTTTTAAATGGGATACCGTGTATTTTCTACTTCAATTCTTTAATATTTTTTTAGGTCCTAGATATCAAGATTAGACAATATAGTTTTTTTGGTGTTCTTAAATCTACAGCTTCAATGCTTTTCTGCGGTCACGTCATAGTATTTGACGTTTGGCAGTATGTCGTAGATTGATCGCTCCACATGTGACTTTTGTCAAATTGATCCGAAAGACCCTCGTCCAGACGAACGTGATTTTTTTTTTAATGTGTAAGAGAGAGACGGAAAAGTATGACGTAACCGCAGGAAAGTCATGAACAGACAGTATATACGTGTCTATAAAAGATGCCTTATCAAATATTTAAACATATTTTAACAACATCAATCGTCATCCAAGGGAGCGTTCGGAGATCAAAGTGGACAAAACCTTTATAATTTGAATTTGAATTTGAATTTTAGAAAAGTTGTAACGGTTATGGAGTTGTGGATGAGAGTGAACAATTGATATAGGATTATATGAAAATCAAAAAAAAACCAAAAGCCTGTAAAAAATGCTACTCTCAAATTTTAGTAGATTCTTGGCTGGAGGACAAATGTGACAAATTTTGACATGTGAATATGGAGGAATTTCACGTTAAAAAATAAAGGGAGTCCCATTAAAAAAATACCAACTTTGTGCTGTAGCTCTTGAACGGTGACCCAAACATTTTTTTTTTGGCACGACACTGGATTCTACGTAAAAATATCATAACGACCAATGTCTACTTTATTTCTATGTCGAGTAGTGTGCGAGATATATTAGGACCCCAAAAAGTGCAAACTTTCGTTTTCACCCTGTATCTAAGAAACGAAACAATATAGGTTATTTCTGTGTGCGGCACTGTAAGTTTCACTAAAAAGTGGCACGGGTTCGCGAAAATCGCAATGCTTTATATCTAATCTTAGCTTAGATACCCTACAGTCTCGACCAAAATGGGACACAGTGAATGTACAGGGTGAAAAGTTAAGGATAGCGAGCGGCCATTTTCCGAAACTATTCATCGTAGAGGCATGCTGCAAAAATTTTTATTACCAAAAAGGTCAAGAGAAAAAACTGGAGAATATTTTGAAGTTTTGGACAACCAACACCATGTAGAAAAATAGAATTTTTATAATTTTCCCAATGAAAATAATTATATCGATGATATTATTTTCATGTTTACTGACTATTTACCTACACTTGTTGTCTGAAACGTTTTTTTTTTTTCATATATCAAAATAAAGCGTTGGTGGAAGTTCAATTGTTCTGACAGCTTGGGCTGATATGAAAGAGCATAATGTTCGCTACAAAATGCTCATTCGGTTTTGAATTTGTTAACTTGGCCGTCGGGATACATTTTTCTATTAAAAAAAAAACAAAAAATTAAGTGTATTTTTTTTTTATTTTTTTTTGTTTTTTTTTATTTAAATGAAAAATCATCTCTATCTAGAATATTTAAAGATGAATATACCATTATATTTCATTTTTTTGGAAAAAACTCAAAAATATGATACCGTTTCAGTTAACGCCATCTAGCGACGACGGCGAAGATCACAAATTCAAAATCAAATAAGCTTTTTGTAGTGCAGATTATGCCCTTTCATATGAGCCCAGGTTCGTTGAAATCGGTCAAGCAAAACGGGAAAAATCTCCATTTGTTTAAAAAAACAATTGAAATTTCTCCACCGCTTTATTTTGATAGAAAAAAATGTAGGTAAATCATAATAATAATAATAATAAATGTATTTATTGCAAATTTAACATCGTCCAAATTTTCGTTTAAAAGCTGCAGCAAGTCCACTCCTCATACTGAGGTCTTCAGTGACCCAGTGAGCCAACGAGTATTTGGCCGGTGCTTCAAACAAATCCAGCTGCCTCTCTTGGACAACGCCATTCTGGACTTTCTGGCCATTGGAGTGTAGAGACATGAAAGTTTCCAATGACATGTCTTCCTTGGCTGACTTGATCTGCCTCACTTCAGCGTCCTGATCGTCGTGGTTCCCAGCATACCGAGCTGAACGATTGAAGTGAACAACCCTCGGTTTTCCTCGTGGTGGCTTTCGAATCCTGTAGACGACGTCATTGATTCGCTCCAGAATCTCATACGGGCACGTCGCCTCTGTGGGTTGTGAAGCTAAACCAAATCCCCAACCAGGAACCCTCCTTCTTCGGCCTTCACGTCGTACGCCTCCTTCATCCTGTCGCTGGCACTTTGGATGTTTAGTCGGACTCGTTGATGGATATCGTCCATCTTTCGACGAAGATCACTTGCGTAGTCTTCACCAGCCACATCCTCACCAGGTGGACAGCCAAACTTCAAGTCGCAGGGCAGCCGGAGTTCACGACCCATGATGATCTTTGCAGGTGTTTCGCCCGTCGATTCATGAACTGCTGACCTGTACGCCATGAGGAACAGGTGGAGATGTTGATCCCAGTCTCTTTGATGGTCAGAGACAACTTTGGCCAAGTGTCGATTGATGGTTCGGTTCATTCGCTCCACCATGCCATCCGATTGTGGGTGTAACGCCGTTGTCCTTGTCTTCTTGATCTTTAAGACTTCGCAGACGTTCTGGAATAGCGTCGATTCAAAGTTCCTGCCCTGGTCCGAATGCAGCTCCAACGGGACACCGAAACGGCAAAACCATTCCTTAATCAAGACATCGGCAACGGTAGCCGCCTCCTCATTTGGCAAGGCATACGCTTCAGCCCACTTGCTGAAGTAATCCATGGCGACCAAGATGTATTTATTTCCTTTGTCCGTTTCAGGTAACGGTCCAGCCACGTCGATTGCGATCCTTTCAAAGGGGCTTCCCACGTTGTATTAGCGCATAGGAGCTTTTGGCCGTTTCTGGGGTCCGTTACTTGCCGCACATACGGCACATTTTCTGCACCATTCCTTCACATCGGCTTGACAGTTGACCCAGTAAAACCGTTCTCGCAGCTTTCCCAGCGTCTTGGTTACACCCAGATGTCCACCCGTGACGCCATCATGGACCTCTCTCATCACCTCTGCCTGTCTGTTTCCAGGAACGACTAACTGCCTCCGATCTTCCGTGCCATCCAGATTCTCCACCAGCCTCTTCAGAATGCCGTCATCAAGAACCATCGAGTCCCATTGAGCCCAGTAGGACTTTACTGCAGTTGAAAATCGTGCGACTTCTTGCCAAGTTGGTCGTTGGCCTGCTAGCTTCCATCCAATGATGAGCTTTAGATCTAGATCTTTCTCCTGGTCCTCGCGTAGCGCCTTAGACTGCCAGGAATCATCCACTACAGTTGTCCTGCTAACGCTCGCTTCCTTTTCCTCGGCTTTGTGAGAAAGCTCTGGTCTCCTGGACAAGCCATCCAAGCTCTTGAGGATTGATCTCGCTCGATGAACCTTGATTTCCAATGCCAACGCAGGTGCCCGTATCTCTGTCCTACAGCGGCTACGCATATGCCCAAGCTCTCCACAATTCCAGCATCGCAGCTTCTTTCGCTTGGATACCTCCATTTCCTTGAGGACTCTCCTCACATTTGCGCCGAAGCTGTCCTCCTCCGGAATATCCTGTTCCTCCATCCTTCGCACAGGAAGCTTGCAGCACTGCTTCGCCGCTTCGAGTTCCAACGCATCCACCAGATTGTCAGGACGATGAAGAATCAAGGACATCCTTATCTCCTGGTCTCGCAGTCCATCCAAGAAGGCTTGAACTGCAAGCCTTTCCATAACGTTTTCTGGCGTGGTTGGATAAGCCAGTCGTGCAAGGCGAGCAACATCCGCTTCAAACTCCTGCAAGGTCTCGTTGGTCTTCTGAATGCGATTTTTCAACTGAGAGTGGTAGACGTGCTCCAAGTGAGTTTGACCATACCGCAGCTCCAAATGCTTCACCAGAACATCGTAGTCCTCCTGTTCCTGGGTGTTCAGCGTTTGCAGGATTTCCGTCGCCTCCCCACGAAGTGCCAGTGTCAGTGCTAGAGCTTTCTCGGTTGCGGTCCATCCATTTGCCCTTGCCGCTGCCTCGAACTGACGATGGTAATTGTTCCAGGACAGCTTGTCATCAAACTGAGGGGCTTTCATGTGGACTCACACGGTATCAGACTCCATTTTAGCACCTTTGCTCTCGAATGTCACTTCTGGTTGTTTCTTAATCACTGCTACTTGTCTTCGCTCTTCCTCGATTTCTTCTTCCAAAGTCTTCATTGTTTCTATAGCACACAATAAATCCCACTTTTGACACCAATGTAACAAGTTTAGCTATAGAAAATACTGTTCAGCTTTAACTAATTTATTTTACAAGTCACTACGTACAGAACTCACTATTCACATACAAAATCACAGCTTATTTATGTTTTACGATTTATATTTCACGACGTAACTGACTGAACTGAACCACTAACTTGAAATGACGGATCTCATTATATACCCTCGCCAGGATTGAGACAACAATCCAGATATTTTTAGAAAAGCGAAGAATGTTCGACGCCATCTAGCCTTGCTAGAATGTACCAGAAGCCAATCGATTCCAAACAATTCTACACAATGTGGTGGCTTGCGGCGGCGCATTCACCATGTTTCGTCACAGTATGATTTCAAAAATACTATCATCTCTAGTTTTTGAGATAGAAAAAAAACGCATTTCAACAACAAGAACACTTTATCTAGAAGTTTTACTTCAAGGAATGGACAATTTGCACATTTTTTGGAACTATGAAAAATATAAGGATTAGTAAGTACTGATGTGATTGATGTTTGAAAAATACACCTACGACGTCTATCAATGTAGTAAACACCGATTAAAGAGCGCCAATTAACATTCACTACGTCACAGAATACATTGTCTATCTCTATCTGGCGTATTGACTGAGATGACTCTCTCTCTCTCGGGAGGGTAATTTGGCTCCGCCCCGTTTTTGACCATACAGGGAAATTTCGCTAATGACTTTCCAATATTGTCTAGAATACGTATATAATAAAATTTGAAAATGTATGCAAATTGTCCATTGTCTTTTGAGTGATTTTCTTGAATACATTTGGGTTGGACAATCACGCATAAGCCCCCAGCAATAATCGGTCATCATATGAACGTCCCCATTGAACTTTAAAAACAACAGTTGTCACTAAACTCGAGCTGACTCGTGCGAATAAATATTACTGATCAACAACATATCACCTACTACCAGATAAAAAAGGAACTGCACCAAAACATTTTGTTGTCCTTGTCGGCTTGTGTCATCAATTATTTTGAAAGGCATTCAGAATCCCTTCCGAATGATAGGGTCCCAAATACCTTTTCAAAATAAACGACTCTTTTATAAAAAATCTTCTTTTCACAGTGAGTTGCCATGATATATCATTTGAAATAGTAATTTACGTTACTAAGCCGGTAAATGACTTTTTAAGTCAAGATGGAATTTTTAGACGAGTGGTATAATGACATTTAACGGCTGTGTATCGTACATTGTTTTATTTCATACTGTGACTTTTTTTTCAATCGAATCAAGAGAAAATGTGATTTCTTATTGTCAAAGCACACATTGAGTGGTGGTAGTCCGTCTTGCAGCCAAACCATGTCATCACTTAGGCAATACAGATAGGAAACTTATGTTAACAATATTTTATGTCGAGTTATTAATTAAACCCATGAAATGGGCCTGCCAAACCATGATGATGATTGATGATTCAAAGTGTCATTTACCGGACTGGTAGCAATCACCTATAGTCGATAAACGAATCCACAAAAAAATATATGGATTCGATTTTCAACTGAAACAAAAGACATAAAAATGGATAAAAAACAGAACGTAGAAATCCACTTCAGCGCGGTATCGGTATAGTTATGGTTTGGGTCTATGGCATCGTAAACATATACGAATCAACTTTGTTTGAAATGGAGGATTAATTAAAAACTTTCTGTAAATTTTTGAATTTCAAAAAATGTTTTTTTAAGTCCGACGGATGACTAGTCAGAGCGTGCTCATAATATGTTGGGGACAATTTTTTTTTTCCATTTTTAATTGAAACGAAAATTATGAATACTCATATGATCGTGTCCTTGATTCAACTATCTAAACAAAATATATGAGCACGATCTGCATCTCTCAATGCAGTCGACAGCTGAGAATGTCAGAACGTTAATCGGGCGTCATTTTGAAAAATAATACTGGCCTAAAATTGAAAAATTAGAACGAGACAGCGACTTCAAACTTTCAGGGAGTAATAAGAATGAAAATTTCCTACCAGTCAATTCTAACCAATCATAGGCTTGCATTTTATTATGTTGCTATGGCAACGACCTAATCTTTATCGGAAATCACCCTGCTCATAATACCCTAGTTTATACCGACAACTTGGTCCGCGGGCCAAGTACCAAATTCGGACTATATCCGCACCAAATATTTGGTTCGAATGGTGTAAACAGTTGCGGACTAAGCTGGTCCGCTCTTGGTTCGGTACTCGCCAGCAAGTGTACCGAACTAAATTTGGTTCGATCTGGATCAAAATTATGAGGTTATGTCTCGGGTTATGTTGATTGTTA
Source organism: Orchestes rusci (assembly GCA_958502075.1). Lineage (NCBI taxonomy): Eukaryota > Metazoa > Arthropoda > Insecta > Coleoptera > Curculionidae > Orchestes > Orchestes rusci. The sequence goes on from OY293306.1 coordinate 6,777,908, forward strand.
TTAGTTATTATTGTGAATTGTGTTGGTTCTGAGTTTCTAAGGCAATCTGAGCGTACTTACTCATGTTTTTTTTTGGTTATACGAATTGTGTTGATGAATAATTTCGACTTGTTTTTGACATTTATGTTGATTGTTATTATTCTGAATTGTGTTGGTTCTGAGTTTCTAAGGCAATCTGAGCGTACTTACTTATGTTTTTTTTGGTTACGAATTGTGTTGATGAATAATTTCGACTTGTTTTTGACATTTGTCGAATTGCGGGCGTACTCATTTAGTTCACGCGTTGCAAGACGGTGTAAACGAGCAAGAAGCAAGCATTGGTCCTACCGTACTATCCCCACCAGCTTGGTCCTATCGGACCGACCTTAACGAGTTATCGATGTAAACTAGGCTAATGACGTGACTGAAAGATTAATAAGTGGAAATCTCACTGGCTTTGCATCTGGATGTAGCTCCCATATGATTACAGTGTTGCCGTCCCCACTCTCCCTAACAATCCCAACCCAACCCAACTTTCACAGACAGAGATAAGGCAAACGGCAACACTGTGGTTGGTGCATGGGAGCTACATCCAGCCGCAAGTGCTTGACAGCTGTTAAAAACACTTACAAATATTTTTGATAAATGATTTATTTTCAACTTCCAATACAAAGTTGCAATGTTATCAATTATGGACAAGATTGGTTATAACTTCCAAATGTTTTATAAAATCCTGATTCCCTTCTTTCTTCCTCAATGGCGAGTAGAGTAAGGAGCCGTTGGTTTCTTCCACTAAATGCGAGGTGAGTCCTGGGTTATATTTTTTCCAATGATCAGTTTTGGCATGAAATTTTCTTGCCAAATCTCCCTAGAGCTCGAATTAAAAATCCGGAAATAATTCGAGCTCTAGGGAGATTATGAGTGAAAAAAGCTTTGAAATAAGTTATCACCATTGATTTGAATAACTATAGATAAATAAACTACGAGTAAACCAAAAACAGCGAATTCAGGACCGGTGAATGTGAACAACGAAGTTCAGATTTCGTCTTGCGCATAAAAAAACTTGCGGGGCAGCGGATCATGACGTATGGTGAAGCCCAATTAACAGGCTCGGACTCCAAAATTTTGAATAGAACTATTATAAGAGTACAATCATTTTTTGTTATAATACCGTGTGTAGAGGTATGTTTGCTAATAGGTTAGTTTACATAATAGGTATAATTATTATCATGATATGGAATTTTGTAGTACGAACTCTAAGGAAAGGGAGTATAATAAGGAGATTTTTTTAATTCAAAACAAGTTCATTAGTTTTCAATCGCTGACAAAAGATTGGAAAAAACTAAGGGCAAAATTATTGTTGAAGTTTAATTATCAGTAGACTTCTATGATTTTGATAAAATCACTTTCTATACAGGGTGTCCGGGAAAATGTGGGAGATCTCTCGGATTCAGATAAAACATTAAAAAATAAGATGACAAGTTCCCATAAATTTTTTTCCTAGCGGCCCTCCCTACGGAGATACGGCCCCCTAAAGGACCCCACTGGAAATCGGTTTTTCTTGAATAACTTTTAAACGACTCAATATAATTCAATGAAAATTTAATATGATAAACAGTAGTAAGGACCTCTCAAAATACTTCCCTTAAAACATAATTAGCTTGTTTAGTTTACCAGGGACGGACTAGATTGTACATTTTAACGCTCAAATTTTCAACACCCTGTATGATAAGGAGTTAAAAAAAATAAATTTGGATACCTTGAACATTAAGCTAAAGAAAAGGTACTCTTGTTCATTGTCGATAAAATGAACCATTTTCGAGAAAAAACAATTTTTATTAAACAAAACCTCGAAAAAAGCCATGACGAAGTGGTGCTCTTGACGAAATTGTGAACCTAACGCTAGGAAAAAAATTTATGGGAACTTGTCATCTTATTTTTTAATATTCTATCAGAATCCGAGAGATCTCCCACATTTTCCCGGACACCCTGTATAAGAAAAAAATAATCATAAATAGGTTTGTAAGGAATAAGGATATACAGTTTTTCCACGGATAGGTGCTAAGAGAGGGCAAATTTACTGGACTTAAAATTTGAAGATACGACTAAAAGTCATTGTTGATAAAAGTTTTTGCTTGGTCCAAAAATATCATCTGAAAAAAAAATCCTTAAATATTCAGGGAGACAAAAACTAACCGGATGTGAAAATTATTCGGAAGAAACTGCTGATATTTATTATTGTTGTGATTTTAGGCGGAAAACAATGAAAGAAAGAAAGATATAGTACAGGGATGGACTGGTCAAAAAATTCAAAATCAATATTTTGTGTAAGAGAAAAATACACTAAAGGGATACTCTTTTATATTTTCGACTATATCTGGTATTCTTGATTAAAGTTTCTCATGGAAAAAATGAATTTTCAAAATAGGTAAAAACTTTACCAGAAATGACATTTTGGATTTTGATTCCTCAAGATACTTTCCTTTTAATCCTTTTACACAAAATAACATGTTTGTATTTTTTGACCAGCCCTGTATTATACTTTTATTTCTTCTCTATCGTTTTCCGTCCGAAATTAAAAAAATATATATAATAAATATCAGCAGTATCTTCTAAGTGATTTTCACAATAATTTTGTTATTTTTTTGTCTCATCCCTATATATTTCAAGATTTTTTTTTCGCCAAATGTATTCAGAATGACTTTTTGTCGTATCTTTGAATGTTCAGTCCATTTGCCCTCTCTTAACACCTATCCGCTATAGTAAAATAGGAACTGAGTCGACTGAACATTAACGCTCAGTTTGTTATAATCAAATCCAACCAAAAACCACATGTTGTCAGCACAATACCTGAATGTTATGCATGTATTTAACTACTAAATAATTTTAGCACATTCAGGAGGAATCTAACAACATTTATATGAATTTTGTAATATTCTGGGGATTATTATTAAGTTGGGGTGAAACTGGTCATACATTTCCTAATAATGAATAATGAAATATCCAATAATTATTATTATGAGATATCAAGCAACACAACATTTTACAATAATAATATTATATGGAAGTGATTGTGATGATATAAAAAACAATAATTATTATTCCAAATAATGTAATCAAATACTTTTAATTACAAATGAGTCCAAGTATCCAGGGTTATATCGTGTCCCACAAATGAGAACAACAAATTCAACATAAGGGTAAATCCTAAATCATAGGGAAAATATACAACTTCAAAAAATTGAAGATAGGTTTTCCGAACAAATATTTTATGAGTATCGATAAATCACTTTATGGGGCAGTACGATCAGCGTGTTTTACAATATATCTACCTCTACAAAAAATACAGAATAAACGACAATTTTCAAAATGAGTAAGTTGCTCTTTCAAGACTGTAAAAGTCGTTTTGTTGCCAAGTTGATATTAAATGCAAAATATAAAGTAAATCAAATTGAATTCCAAACCTTCATTAGATAAAATCCAAAATGTCATGTGATAACGCACAAAACAGCTTTCTCATTATCTCAAGCAAATCAATAGGAAAATATTGGTTATATTTTTTCTGAAATCATTGACACTACTATGTTGATTTTTTTTAATTGAAAACATGGATATCTTACACTACGAAATCCAAGTACTAAAACAATATGTGAAATAACAATAATACATAGGAAAGTTTGTTCATTGGCGTTAACAATTCCCCTTTCACAGATTATACTTACTTAAAATAAGAAATCCCTGGTATTTTTCCTTCGCTGTCACGGGCACGCACAGAACACAAATGTAAACCAACAAAGTAATTGTTCAATTATAAACAATTAAAGCAGTCAATAGTCAAAGAAGAAAAAAACAACAAAACAACCGATATGACGTCTAGACGAGCGATCACAGGAACAAAAAGCTGCAAAACAATAAATATTTTATGGCTATAATTTTCAAAATGAGAAGTCCAGTGTTGTCATGAGAACGTGTGCTCAAGAAAATCCGCCACAGACTTGGAAAATGGGAATAAACAATCCTATTTTAAATTTTATAAAAGTATTCTATCTCTTCTTCGTCAAAAGCAATGAAGAACAAAAACAAAATCTTTCACTCATCACTGTCAAATCTTTGGTGAGCAAATCTCGGCGCCAAAGAAAAGAATCCCTTAAGCTATCTCAGGAATTCTCGCGTTACTGAGACATTCTTTTTTGTTCCTGTGGATGTGATGGAGCTAAGATCTGTCATTGAGGACGTTAAAGGTGGATCCGCTGGATGGGATGAGATATCTATAAATCGCTTCAGAAATTTGCCCGATGATATGATGACTTTCTTGGCTGACTCAATAAACAGAAGCATTGGGGATGGTGAGTTCCCTGGTTTACTGAAATCAGGATCGGTGCTTCCACTTTTCAAGTCTGGAGATGTCGAGTCGCCTGCTGACTATAGACCTATATCCCTCCTTCCTACACTAGGCAAGATTATAGAAAGGCTGGTGAAGAGACGAATGCTCGGCAACGGAAAATATTCTGTGACTCACAATTTGGCTTCCAATGTGCTACTAACACCGAAGATGCCATGTTCCATACACTAGAGGAACTTTATTTATCAGTCAACCAGGGAGATTCTGTTTCGGTTGTGTTCTGTGACATAGCCAAGGCTTTCGACTGCATCGAACATGACACTCTGTTGAAGAAGCTGGAGATTTATGGTTTTCGGGGGACTTTTCATCGCTGGTTGCAGTCGTATTTATCTGGACGCACACAGAAAGTACATTTTAACAACTCTGTCTCAAGAGAAGGAAAGCTTTGTGCTGGAGTTCCTCAAGGATCAGTGTTAGGGCCTCTCTTATTCCTGATCTATATCAATGATCTGCCAGGCATGGAAAATGCACCTCTTTTGCAGATGATACCACTCTTCTCTGGCATGACAGCGATCTTGAAGTTTTGAGGGGTGTAGTGGAGACTGACCTCGCATCATTAAAGGTGTGGTGTGCCTCCAATGGTCTGTCGTTCAATGTTTCCAGAACAAAGATAATGCATTTCAAGTGCTGCCTTGATGAGGTTGGGATAGGCGACGAGGACGTGAAGAAGGTGTCGGAGTGCAGATTCCTATGTCTGATAATTGATGACAACTTGAAGTTTGACGGCCACATTTCGAACCTATCTATAAAGTTGTCCAGGGGGTGCCATGCCATGCCATCTGTATTCTACCGCAGTAAAAAAATATTCAACCATTTGCCGTTATTTTTGAGAAGTGAGAAGCGCCCAGGTGTCTTCAAAAGAAGGCTAATCAATATTCTGCTGAAATCATGAAAAATGGGTCATTTTTGCCAAGTTCAAGATTTTATATCTAGACTAACCTTTGTTCAATTAGTGTGAAAATTTCAGGAAGTACCGGGTGGCCAACTAAGAATGCGAGGTACCGTTTCTCGGAAACTATTTATCGTAGAGGCTTGCGGGAGAAAATTTTATGACTAAAACGGCCAAGAGAAAAACCTGGAAAATATTCTCAAGTTTCTGAAATGGTCGCTAGGGGGCGTAACAACCAACACCAAGTAGAAAAATATGATTTTTGTGGAATTTTGTCCAATGAAAATATATCGATGAGCTCATTTTCGGATTAACAGACTATTTACCTACACTTTTTGTCAAAAACGTTTTTTTTCTATCTATCATAATAAAGTGGTGGGGGAAGTTCAATTGTTTTTTTAAACAAACGGAGATTTCTCCCGTTTCGCTTGACCGATTTTAACGAGCTTGGGCTCATATGAAAGAGCATGATCTGCACTTCAAAAAACTTTTTTGGTTTTGAATTTTTGACCTTCGCCGTCGCCGCTAGATGGCGTTAACTGAAATGGTAGCATATTTTTGAGTTTTTTCCAAAAAAATCAAATGTAATGGTATATTCATTTTTATATATTTTAAAAGGGGATACATTTTCCTTTAAAAAAAACAAAAAAATTAATGTTTTTTTTTGTTTGTTTTTTTTTTTAATTTTTTTTTATAGGAAAATGTGTCCCCTTTTAAAATATATGAAAATGGATATACCATTATGTTTTATTTTTTCGGATAAAACTCAAAAGTATGCTACCATTTCAGTTAACGCCATCTAGCGGCGACGGCGAATGTTACAAATTAAAAAGCAAATGAGCATTTTATAGCGCAGACTATTCTCTTTCATATGAGCCCAAGTTCGTTGAAATCCGTCAAGCGAAACGGGAGAAATCTCAGTTTGTTTAAAAAAACAATTGAACTTCCCCCACCACTTTATTATGATAGATAGAAAAAAAAACGTTTTAGACCAAAAGTGTGGGTAAATAGTCAGTAAATCCGAAAATGAGCTCATCGATATATTTTCATTGGACAAAATTCCATAAAAATCATATTTTTCTACATGGTGTTGGTTGTTACGCCCCCTAGAGACCATTTCAGAAACTTGAGAATATTTTCCAGGTTTTTCTCTTGGCCGTTTTAGTCATACAATTTTTTGCCGCAAGCCTCTACGATAAATAGTTTCCGAGAAACGGTACCTCGCATTCTTAGTTGGCCACCCTGTACACAGTTTTTGTGCCTCTTCCGAATGGAGCTAGCCAATTTTATCAAAAACCACACTGGAAAAAGTTTCAAAAGGAGTCCTTTTTTTGAACGTGAAAAAAGGACACTAAACACTTTTTTGGAAAAAATCGCCCGGCACGTTAGACTGACAAATGGATTGAAGTTTTAAAAAGCTTTGAGATTTTTCTTGAACTTTCAGTTTTCGAAAAGTTAGGTTTTGATTTGTCAAACCTGTATATTTGTTTTCCAAATATGTTCAACATTTTGAAATGGAAAAAAAATGAAAAATTTGCATACATGACGATATTTCAAAATCAAAAAAAAAACACGTCATGTCATCGAGGTATAGACTCTTACAAACATTTGAGCATATGAAAAAAAAGTCTGTGAGAATGGAGGAAGGTAAAAAAAATATTTTCACAGTTCTTGCCTTACCACCCGGTATAATAGAAGGATTTTTTTTTGCTTGAAACCGTTTTTTTTTTTGTTCTGTAAATAGGTATTTTTTAACAAAGATGGTGACTTAATCTATGAAATTCTACGATTTCACAAATATTTAGTGTAGATATTGTGTATATCAGAAAAAGTTTCACCAGGTGAATATCCAAACAAACAAGGATCATCGCGTCAAAACAAAGCATCCTTCATATTTTCATATTCGCTGAGGCTTTGACGTTGTCAGTGCGGCGGACTGTAATATTTGGGGATTATTTTAGTCAAATTATTTTTAAAAATATTTTCTGAAGTTGAAAGAAATATCGAATATACATGAATTAAAACTTCTTATGGACATTTGTGTATATTTGGCAGGCAACCCTCGTGTAGATTTCTTCTCTGACCCTTGTGTAGATTTTGAGCTTGATACACTAACAAACCAAAAGCGAAAAGACAAAATCTCTTTTTAGTTATCTGTTAGTCTATCATCAAAATATTTTGTTTCAGGTATTGGTGTAAGAATATCTTTCACGGATGCCGATGTTGAAATGAAGGAAATGAATCAGTTATCTGGTGGTCAGAAATCTCTGGTAGCATTGGCAATAATTTTCGCCATCCAAAAATGTGATCCAGCTCCGTTTTACCTATTTGACGAAATCGACCAGGCTCTTGATGCCCAGCATCGAAAAGCGGTTGCTGATATGATCCATGAGCTATCCACAGATGCTCAATTCATCACCACAACTTTCCGGCCCGAATTACTCGATCATGCGCATAAATTCTACGGTGTCAAATTTAGGAATAAAGTTAGTCACGTAGAATGTGTCAGTCGAGATGTTGCTAGAGATTTCGTTGAAGACGATACCACACATGGTTAATTACTCCGATTCCTTAGTTATGAGTTTTGTTGAGGAAGGAGTTGAAGTGTCGAGCAATGTCATTGAAGGTTCTATGAATTATTTTTTTTGGTGATATTGTCAGACACTTCAAAACATTGCCTAGTTTCTTCCGGTCTTAACAGGTTTAGTATTTGTGTTTCTGTCAAAGTGACGAGTTTATAGTGTATGACTAAACTTATCATCTATTTATAATAATATACAGTATTTGTAAGAACTTTGTGCCAAGCACAAAACTAGAAAAAGAATTTGTAATTTTTTTTTATTTCAGCGCGTTTAAAAATTTCCGATGTTCTGCTCACAAATACACTTTGATTAAGTAATTGTTTTTTTTTCAACTCAACGTTCCTGATTCAGATTATGTGGCGTTAAAAATATATTTGAATTGAATGACAAGGTAAACAAATGGGTCCTTGGCAAAGCTGCCGGGGTTTGTCAAACGATCAAATTCCGCTTGGCGAACGGGAATCATATGCTGCCATCTATATTGAATTTGGCGTAAGCGTGACTGAACACAAATTCATTGTAGATGGTAGCATATGATTCCCGTTTGGCAAGCGAAAATCTGCCACTTCCACTCCGAAGTGAAACAGTAAAGGAAGTCCAGGCGTTCGTTATTCGTTCGGTCTACTGAATTTTTAGAATAATGACACGCCGTGGAAGAAATAAATCAGTCTATTTGTCCTAAACAAACAAAAACAATGGACTGAATTTCACCTAGCAAAATAAATTAAAAAAAAAAAGAAGGCGATGTGTACGGATTTTTCGGCGGACTTCTAAACAGACAAAAAAGCGGTTATAGAAAATAGATTTTTCCGAAGGCGTGGGGAGTGGGAAATTGTATCGAAAAACCGACGCGATCGGGTTAGTTTCACGAGGATAAAACGGGAGAGAGGCGTGGAAAATGTAGCGGAAAATACGTTCAGCCCCCGCTGTCTGATTTATCGGCGACGAAAGAAAATGGAAATGTTACACACCTTTAGTAACTCCAGAAGTCTCTCAGTACTAGTTTTCCGGAACTATCTTGAGAAAATTATTTGGGTCGTAAAAACGCGGTTTTTAATTTCAGATTGCAATTTCTAACCCAGCCAAGCTCGTTCCCCTGAAAATTAAGATAAAACCAAAACCTCAGATACAGAAAACAATCTGAGAGGATTCTATGAGGCGAGTCCTGACAAACCGATGGTCAGACTGAGTGCCAACACAAGCTCACCGAAAAGTCCCAGATATCTGACTCACTTTTAAACTGTGAAGAGATTTTCCCGGCAACAGACCTGGTTTCAACAGCTCAACATGCTGAAGAAAATCAGATCTGTCCGTCCCACAAAAACTCACCAGTTTTTAATGACTCGAAAAGTCATCTTTTCCCCACCCGGCCACTTACGTGGTTACAACGCGGCACTGCTTGAGAGAATTTTTGTGAAATAAGTCATAATAATCGATAAAAAGGTCCTACCTCGTGTTTAAATAAGAAAGAACGAATGAGAAGTTGAAGAAGAAGAAGTTGACGCCAGCGCCATCTTTCGGCAGAATTATTGAACGACATATCAGAGCCTACTAGGATTTTGCTTATAAACCAGTTTTCTGTCAAATAAATCCTGGCCTCCCTGGCAAAGATTGAGTCCCAACTACGAAATGTGATATTTTGATGACACTTAAATCTTTTACGCACTAGGGCGACATCACTAGACTGGAAATTCTACACTCTTTCCAAAAATCGAAAAATCCAATATGGCTGCCATAAGAAAAATGAAAGTTGAGGCGGGTTGCGGGAAAACAAAAGACGATTGAGACATGTCATACACGCCATTTTATTCGTCTTCAAAAAGTGTCCAGATAATGTCACATTTTGACAGCTGTCAAATTAGCTGTTTCAGATTTACTGGCAAAAAATTAAATCCGCCATTTTCGGTTTTTCGACGATAATTCCAAAACCAATTGACCGATAGTAAATCTTAAGCCTGATATCGAATGCACTAAGATTCCTCTAAAACTTTATCCATTTAACCTTTGCTGTAGGTATAATAGGAGCCAAGATCCCTGTATAGAGAAGCGAATCTGGGACACACTGTGTTTTTCGCTATAGAAAACACTTGTCCAGTTTTAATTTATTTATTTAAAGTCACTTACACAACCACAAATATTTATGTTCACAATCGCAGCGTATATTCATGTTGTAACGATTATAATTCGCGGCTAATCGATAACTAACTAACTCTCCTGTCCGAAAGGAGGAGCTTCTTATATACAGCCTCTTCAATGCCTCGATAGATGGCGAAAGTTCTGCAATATTCTAGGTGTAGGCAACCGAATAAACCTTGCTATTCTAGAACCTAACAGTGGTTTGGGCTTGTGACAAACGGGACAAAAGTCGAGTTATTCGATGGCGAGATGCAATGGTTGTAACGTCGTGTCCGCTGTCGATCGTCTTCGAAGTACGTTCCACTGGGCATGTTTCGTCACATTGCTCCCTCCTTGGAGAATTTCGTCCCGAAATGTCCTCATGTCGATATCGGCAACTGTCCCCAAACCTGCAGTGTGATGTTCGGTGGAAATAGCAGTCCACTGTCTTCTGGTTCGTCCTTCTGGAAGGATAGCAGCACACCAGGATGTCAACGCCACTCCCCTTGAAGATGACTTCCAGCATGCTTCTCACCATACGCCAGTCCACGCGTTCATTGGTCATCTTCGGAATAGCCAAATGAGTCAGGTCCTGTGACTGCATCAAGTCAGGAAGATGACAGAGGGCTTTCCAGACATCACTGTGGGTGGTCAGATGATGTGGAAGCTTCTTCGTCACAGGGTAGAACAGATGACGTGTACCTTCCATGATTTCCAGTACCTTCCCCACCTCTGGTTTTTGTCGTCGTAGATGTTCCAGTTGTCCAAATTTCCGCTTGAAAGCAGCAGCAAGACCACTCCTCATACCAAGGTCTTCAGTGACCCAGTGAGCCAACGAATATTCGGCCGGTGCTTCGAACAGATCCAGCTGCCTTTCTTGGACAACGCCATTCTGGACTTTCTGGAGTTCGTTCGTTGTTATGAAACGGAACTTCGTGTTATATTCCGTGCTTGAGTGGTTTTTATGGTTATTGCGTCGTTAACAATGGACGAAAATAACATGCTACCTTTAGCTCTATTGATAGAAAAAGATGAAAATGATGATTACCTGCATCTTTTTTTGGAGTCTGATTCTTCTGAATTCTTTCTAAAAAAAAAGAAAACAGAGAACCTTTTCGAAAATGATATTAAATTCAGGGATTTTTTTTGTTTATCGCCATACCTATTCAACAAAGTTCTAAACAATATTGAAGGTGACGTGAAATCAACCCCTTCAAGGAAGTACCCTACTCAATCATTATCCTATATCACCAGAATGGAAGCTGTGTTTAATGTCAAGTTAAGCACTCAAATAATAAAAAAGAAAGGAAGAAGTCAATGATGTACTAATCGTGTATTGATAATTTAATATTATTATTAATTTATTAATACACGATTAGTAGGTACATCATTGACTTCTTCCTTTCTTTGGATATACTACGTGTACTCAGCTAACCCCCACTTTGTACTCAAATAATAGGTATTTTATAATTAATAGAATTATATTGTTTATACGTTATTGGAATTCATTTTTTTTTTGTGAAGGAGAAATATTTATCTATAATCACGCACTACGCAAGGTATTTCATCAATAATGCTAAAAAAGCCAGGATAGTTTCCATTTTCTTTCACCGTTTTAATTAATAGTCCATTTTCCAAAGAAGTCAACTTCAGTTTTCGATATTTTGCTCTCAATCTACCAAACAATCATACTCAAAGACTAAATATCTCGCCGGAAGTTCGTTTGAATCCAATATGATCTGATATCCACGAAATACCGTCAACGACAAAACGTGAATTTGTAACGATTTCCGTGACAAATTTGATAAAAATCGGTTCTTATTAGACAGACTGAACGGATATGCACGAATTTCACGACGGAAAATTTTGGTCTGATTCGACGGAAATTTTCGCAACGAACTTTAATAAAAACCAGGCCTTTACACTGAACATTTCTAACGGAAATTATTGACACCAGGCATTCAAAAAACATACGTAATCGCATTTTTTGTCAATCAAAGAATGTTTACTATCATCGTATAACTCAGAAATGTGCCAGATAAATGAATTCGAGTAAATGACAAACAAGTTTATTAATAACATGTACTTTCGTTTGCGCATAGTTTCAAAGTCCCTGCAATCGATTTATATTTTCGACGGGACGCGACGCGACGATTAGCTCTGATAAAGGAATTAGATAGCAAAAATAATTAAAATGTGACTATGCCTTCCTCGTAGTTTACTGTAATGAAGTATTAAAAATATTATTTCGCATTTAATTCTTCGTTAAAGCTTTTTAGCATAATATTTAGGTTTAGTAAAAGCTAATGATTATTCGCTTTTTTTACTTACCTCAGAGTCACCATTAATCTTTTTTCGAAAAATATGGGTCGCTGAAAATTTGTAGAAACTAATGGAATAGCCGGTTTTAGAGCTTTTGAAATGTTATCAAAAGTTGTTGGTAACATTCGAGCATACTCCTTGAATTTGGTGGGTTGACCTCTCATTATTGTTGATACAGATGATGAGATTCACCACAGATGATGAGATTCACCATGTAAATACCTTTGCAAGTATATAATATTGGTTTTACGTCTTTTGCGTCGAAATTCCCTCACGCAATTGTATTTTCGATAAGAGTTTTCAAGCAAAAAAAACTTCTGTCCATATACTTTATAATTTTTTTTAGAGTTACAGTGACAGATCAAAATTGGGGGTTATCAGTGAACGCGAGATCTGAACAACATAGGACAGCGTAGTCGCGCATCGCTACGTCTCTAATCGCATCGCATACATCGACTTCTTTTTACAGAAATTGAGAAAAGCTTTCTTTAAAAAATCATCAGTTATCGCATTTTTTGTTAATCATGAAATGTTTACTATAAACCGTTATAACTCAGAACTGAGTAAGAGAAATCATCATCATTCAGCTCTCTGTGTCCACTGCTGGACATAAGCCTCCCCTATTTCAACCCATTCCCTCCTGTCTTGAGCTCTCTGTATCCAGTTGCCTGCACATCTCTTTAGATCGTCCGTCCAACGTGTAGGGGGTCTTCCCTTACTTCTCTTATCCATACGCGGTCTCCACTCCAGCAGCCTTTTCGTCCATCTCCCGTCCGTCATTCGTGCCACATGTCCAGCCCACTTCCACTTGAGTTTGCGAATTTGGACAACTACATCTGTGACGCCGGTTCTTCTTCTTAAGTCTTCATTTCTTATATGATCCCGCAGTGACACTCCGAGCATGGACCTTTCCATCTTGCGCTGTATTACCATAAGTTTCTTAGCACTTGCTGTGGTTAGTGTTAAGGTTTCAGCCCCATAGGTCATGACCGGCAGTACACACTGATCAAACACCTTCCTCTTCAAACATTGTGGCATGTCGCTTTTAAAGACTTCCGCAAGTTTTCCATAGGCTGCCCAAGATAGTGTAACTCTTCTTTTCATTTCGCATGTTTGGTTGTCCCGTGAGATTTGGATTTCATGACCAAGATAATTGTATTTTTTCTCCAAAGCTACTTCTTCATCACCAATGAAAATTTGCTCACTGGGAACTAAATTTGTCATATATTTTGTTTTTGAAATATTCATTTTTAAACCTACGTCAGCACATACCTTTTCTAGTTCTTTTAACATATCTTTAATGTCTCTAAGGTTATCTGAGAGCAAAACTATATCATCCGCAAAACGTAGGTTTGTTAAGTTTCGACCATCTATGTTTAGGCCTTTATTTTCCCAGTTGAGTTTTTTAAAAGCATATTCCAAAACTGTGATAAAGAGTTTGGGCGACATCGTATCTCCCTGTCTAACCCCTCTGCCAATTTGGATGCATTTAGTATTTTCATGAAGTTTTACCATTATTGTAGCATGTTTGTAGATATTGTAAATTAGTTTTGAGTATCTGTAATCAACTCGGCATTCCTGTAATGCGCTGAGGACCGCATTCGGCTCTACCGTATCAAAGGCCTTTTGAAAGTCTACGAAAGCAAGAACTAGTGGCCCATTGTATTCAATGCTTTTTTTGATAACCGTTTTTATGCTTTGCAGATGCTCGTTTGTTCCAAATTTAGCCCGGAATCTCGCCTGCTCTAGAGGTTGATAAAAATCCAATTTTTTCTCAAGTCTCGTCGTTATTATTTTTGTGAACAATTTATAGAGGTGGCTCAGAAGGCTTATCGGTCTATAGTTTTCAAGTTCCGCTATATCACCTTTCTTATGTAGTAGTATTACGATGGCATTGTTCCATTTGTCTGGTTTTGTACTGTTGTATATGCACACGTTAAAAAGCACTGTGATATTTTCTAGTAAACGTGGGCCCCCGATTTTTATTGTATCTGCAACTACATTGTCCTCCCCGGGAGTTTGTTGTTTTTTGTTCTCCTTAACGCGAGCTTTATTTCGTCTATTGTGATGCATGGTAATTCTTCTGAACCTTGATTTACAATCCCTTTTTTGGCTGTCACTATGTCCGGATCTGTACTAGAGTTTAGCATATCCTCGTTTTGGCTTGTGTACAGAATCTGATAAAAGTCTTCCACTATTTTCAGAATTTCGTCTCTATTTGCTGTTGTTATACCTTGTTTGTTCTTTAGTTTAATTATATGCTTTTTCCCAATTCCAAGTTTCCTTCTCATAACCTTCAAGCTTTTATTATTTTCGATCGTTTGTTGAATGTGGTTTGTATTGAATGTTCTAATGTGATGTCTTATGGCTTTCGCCACCTTTTTATTTGCTTCTTTTTGCTCGTTGTTAGCCTGAGGTCTCTTCTTTCTTGGATCATTTGCCTTGTATTTTGGCTCAATTTTTCTTCCTTTTGTGTTTTTGGGCAATATTTATTTTGGCTTTCTATCATGGCACTGGTTAATATGTCATTGAGAGTGTTGACATCTTCGTTTGATTTTGCGTCGCAGTTTGCCAATCCAACATCTATAGCGCGCTGGAATCCCTCTATATGTGTTGGTCTCGTCCAAGGTTTATTTGTTTTCTTCTTGACCATTCTGTGGCGCTCTTTATCGATATCAATAACTACTTTAGCCCGTACGAGTCTATGGTCGCTTCCGGTAGAGAACCTATTCAGTACTGTCACATCTTTTACGATGCGTTTTTTGTCCGTTATGATGTAGTCTATTTCGTGGGGGTTGCTAGTCCCCTATCGGGCGCCTCCCCAGGTGGCGGATAGGGGGATGCCTCCCAGATGTGAGTGGTGCCGAGGAAATCAAATACTCGGGGCGGACCAAAACTAGCAAATCTTTCTAGGCAGCGTCTGACCCAGAATGGGCTGCTTGCCGACAGCGACTGTCCCAGATTGGGCGGCTGAACTATAAACTCACCAACACGTCTAGCCAGCGAGGTGTTTTACGGCTAAATACCCCCTATGGAAAATGTCAGTTGCTAAAACAAAATTACCCCAGGCGAGTAGGAGAACATCTCGAAAATCTCGCACTGATAATCAATCAGTCTGTCCCATGGATTCTGGGGGGGACAAACATCCGAGAAAGAGAAAGATGCACTACAACAAAAACCGGACACTACACATTGCAACGTTCAACGCAAGATCCCTACTGTCACAAGAACGGCTGACTGAACTTGAATGTGAAGTTGTAAATATTACGTGGGATGTCATAGGCCTTAGCGAAGTCAGAAGGCGCGGTGAACAACTTATTACACTAAAATCAGGACATAACCTATACTATGTTGGCGAAGATGACAAGTCTAGCGGGGGAACGGGATTCCTGATACATAAACGCCATAACGCAAACATAGTTTCCTTAAAGAAAATTTCCACCAGAGTAATCTGTCTTGTTCTGAAGCTGACCTCGAGATACAACATCAAGATCATACAAGTATACGCACCTACAACTAGCCATGATGACGAGGAGGTAGAGAGTTTCTATGATGATATAACTACGGCTCTCACTGACCAACAAGCGCAATACACGGTTCTGTGCGGAGATTCCAATGCTAAAATGGGAATGAAGCAGGACACCGCTGAAACCCCTTTGGGCAACTTTGGACTACCAGGCAGAAACGAACGAGGTGAAGAAATGCTGGGCTATCTGTTACAGAATAACCTATTTCAGATGAATAGCTTCTACAAGAAAAAGTTAAATAGAAGATGGACATGGGAAAGCCCGGATGGACACACAAAAAACGAAAAAAAGTAATAGAAATGAGTTCTCTTAATAACAAAAAAGTTTTTACATAACACGTACTTTTGCATGTGCGTAATTTCAAAGTCCCTGCAATCGATTGATATTTTCGACGCGTCGCGACGCTTTACTCTTGGTAGACGTCGAATCTTTTCAACAGTGAAAAATAACTACTTGACTGCTTTTTACAAAAATCAAATATTCTATTCGTTTCCAAGTTATTGGCGTGCGGAGTTTTAAGTGAAAAACCCTGTATATGTCTACTTTTTATAAGCTTTTTCTCAGACTATACTGACGAAAATGGCTTTGAAGTATATTCTAACCTTTAAAATATTAGTTATTTCTTTAAAACGACAATAAGACTATCAAAATCTCAGATATAATGATTTTGGAATTTACACAACAAAAACAAAACAGTCTGTACCATAACCTCAGAAAATTTCTTGAAGCATTTATTGTCGTTCTCAAATGAAGCATTGATACTAAATAGCTTGAAAACATGCTTCAACGTGATTTTCCTTAAAATAGTCTAAAGAGAAGTCAATAAAATTGAGAAAAATTAAAACAGGATAACCTCGAAATGTTTCCGAGCGTTAATTATGTACTAAAATCAACTATAACCTTGTCAAAAAGTTATATGATTCGATTGAAGAATATCACTCTCGTCTGAACCAAATATCATGTCTAGAAGTCTTATTTGCTTTTAACAAATTCAAAAACACTCAAAAAAGATTTTTTTATGGGATTTTAACATAGAATACGAATTTGTTTAAAAAAAATATAAGCTCCACCCACTATTGAGACGTCACGACTTGGGCAGTCTATTTCAACCAAAGATGTTGAATGGCGGTGATACGACATGCCAGTCTGAAAATGGTCCCCATATTGGTGCGAGTTTTACAAGTGTCATTTTTTGACGTTTTGAGTGGCTGTTTAAATTGTGCCTATATTTGGACTGTTTTGAATAATCGTTGAGAAATTCTAACATATTGAGAATGTCTTCATGTGCATTGCTTAGTTGTGTTGGTTGACAAGCCTTTGATAATAAAGAAACTTCTGGAATAACATTTCATGGGGTGTGGTTTTTTTTTCTGTACCTAGGTATAACAATCTATTTTATGTATGACCTTTTTGAGCCAAAAACAGTCACATTGCGGGGTTTCCTCTTTTTCTCTTATCTTAGAAAAATAACTGCTGTAGTGCGCCTCTGGAATCAGCGACATGACCGTCTCCTCTTTATTCAATCTCTTTGAATTCAACCAACATTTGCATGTAGAATGTGTCAGAATGTCGAAATAACTGTCAAAATCAGAATATTCACGCCAGTCTGGGGGTTTCTTCATGCTTATTCTAGTCGTTCAATGTTCGAAGGTTTTTACACGAGATGCCAAATTGATGTTACTCACGGTCCTAGTTAACGCGCATGCGTTATGGTTCGATGGAATAATAATTCAGAAGAAGAGATAATCTTGGCCATTGGCAGGCAAATAAAATATTCATCTATGGAAGCTAAAAAACAAATGTGCTAGTTTTTACCTGATTTGAGAAAGGATAGATAATTCCTTTTCGAGTAAAGTAATGGTCACTAGCCTAGTTTACACCGCGGACCAAGTACTAAATTCGAACTATATCAGAACCAAATATTTGGTTCGAATGGTGTGAACAGTTGCAGACCAAGCTCTTGGTTCGGTATTCGCCAGCAGGTGTACCGAACTTTGCAAACTGCAAACTGAAAGCCTAAAAAAGTGACATCTAGTAAGACTTCAACTAAATAGTCTCGATTTTTCTAGAAGCCAATACAGTTCAATAAAAAGTGAGATTTGAGATGAAAAATTGCTTGATAATTGGAGTAAAGTTGAAGATGAGTAATATTGAAACGTGTAACGTTCAACCTTGACCAACCATATCTGCACACGAAACTACAATACATATTCCCGTAAAAAAGTGTATTACTGTTTATGACTACAATTTGGTAACTATTTTATATATTCACAATTTTCTACAAAATAACAACAAAAATAACATAAATAAACAATGATCAAAGTACACAACCTATTAGACTTATCCAATGTAAATGGATACCTACATCTCTTCTATATAGAACGTCTAGACGTTGTCAAGATCGTTTAATCGCCTATGCTATTCAAAGCACCAAATATGTCCAGAAGTGGAATGTCGAGTCTTTAAATAATGGACCGGGAGATAACGACCATTTTTGGGTAACGTTCAGTCGGAGGAATATTTCAATATTTTAAGTCGATTAATGCAATAAAATTGTTCCTTACCCGTGTACCAGCTCCAAGAGCAATAATTGAAATTGTACTAAAAAATTGTAAAAAAAAACTATCGATGCCATCTGCCGTTGTGATATTATGATTCTGTACTAAAAAAGATCCATCGGTAACTCATCGGCAGACAATTTCGAGTGATAGGTTCTGCAGGACCTTCCTATGAAATTGTTGTGAAAAATGATGAAAAAAAAATGATTTATGCCCGTCTGCCGAATCAAAGGTAGGTTTAAAATCTCGAAGGAAACCTTAAAAATCCATCGACAGACTTATAGGACATATACTTAATAATGAATGGGAATTTTTAATTGTAATATTTTCGTGACAATGTATGACATTGGCAGACGGACATTTGACATGAAAATATAACAAACAACAAATTCGCAATAATTATCAAGTATACGTCCTATATGTCTGCCGATGAATTTTTGAGGTTTCCTTTGAGCTTTTTTGATGCGGCAATAGTTTTTTTATCATTTTTCACGACAATTTCAAAGTAAGGTCCAGCAGAACCTATCACTTGAAACTGTCTGCCGATGAGTTACCGATGGATTTTTTTTAGTATACAATCATGAAATCACAACGGCAGATGGACATCGATCGTTTTTTTTTCAATTTTTAATACAATTTCAATTATTGATCATGGAGTTGGTACACGAGGGGATTTTTTTTTATAGAATCTGATCGACTTCAAATATTGAAATAAATCATACCCCAGCTCGGCAGACGGGCATTGAACGATACCCAAAAATGGTCGTTATCTCCCGGTCCATAATAATTCATCTACCTAGTTGTAGAATCTTATCAAAAATAGGATACAATACGAATCGTTTTTGTAGACTTCAGAACTTTCGCTAATGACTCTGATGTATTGAGGCCCCAAACATCGAGAGGTTCTCTGGCCATGCATGAAATTCTGTGGAGAAAATATGAAAGATTACATTGAACATTATGTCCCAGAAGTATTGGGAGATATTTTAATAATACTTGGTTGGGACAAAAATCGGACTAAGATGTTCTATCAAATATTTTCTTACGACCCTATGAAGGAGATAACTCCGGACCGGTGAAATCGATATAAATGAAATTTCACTTTCGAAAAAATTTCCACACCCTGTATATCAGCCAAGAAGCGTTTACGAATACATGTTCATATTATGAACTTCTATCATATTTTAATAAGAGGATTCTCTTCTGGACTTTTGACCCCACAAGTCTGTAACATCCTGTTCTTGCATCACTAAACTCACCTTCCGCCTGATACAGAATGTAGAAACTTCCAGTAACTAGGCCGGAGATTTGTGGGTTCAAGTATAGCGGCATGAAAGAGAATTCCAGTACTCAGACAATATAGAAATTCCTTGAAACCAGGTATTTCCGGTACATAGCCCTTTTGTATGCCGAGATTATAAGTTATCTGAAAAAAAAGGTTAGTATACCAGCTTGGTTGAACCAATGAAAAATGGTTATGGTGGTATAAATAATAGTGCACTGCAAAACAGGGGAAAAGTCGTCTCCTTCTCGGTATTTTTTTTTTTTGGCGTACAACCGCATGGGATGTTTATATAATGATGGACTAGGTCTCTGGGCATTGTACATCGGAATTTACAACATTTTTAATCAAGGCCCAAATTTTTTATTGCGAAATATGTCACAAATCTGTCAAAAGTTTGTTTCACTACTTTTCCACACAAAAGTATGTGTGGAAAAAATCTAGATATCAAAAACTTGTTTTTTGTAAATGATAAAGAGATTGTGGGAGAAGGTAACCGGGGTAGTTTCGTTAGTATGAGAAATTTGGTTTTTTTGTAAAACTGCGAAAAACTTCAACAATAACATTTTCTGCGGAACTATTCTCAGTAAGCGAGAAACTTTTTTGTTTGAAGGAATTTTACTATACTATCTGCGTACGAAATAAAGCCAGGCTTCAAAAAAGTTTTTGGAAAAAGAATCAACTACTTAAGTTGTACAGTTTTCCACTTATAATTTTTTGAAGTTATGTTTGCGCATGGCCGGCTCGCGGCATATTATATTATATTATAGCGCTATTATGGCGCCGTCCAATTGGTTTTATGTGTAAACTCAAAACTGTAAATACAAGTTCAGAAAGATTCTGAAGTATATTATAGCCTTGGATCACTGATCTTCACAATCTGTAAAGCTTTCTTGGTTTAGACTGTTAATGCAATTCGCATATTTTTCACAGTCATTGCAACATTTTATTTCTGATGCAATGCAGGAAATAAACTTTGACATCTTGTCAAAGTTTCTCCCACATCATCGAACACTGATTCTTGAGTGGAAAAATTGACCTTCCAATTATCTTCTTTCTGGCTTTATTTGAATTGTACCAAATTCTTGATTAATACAGACAGCTAAGAGAACCTTCCGCTCTGTAATGATATATGTCAGTAGCTATTTATGCGTCTTCCCAATTTTTTTTTACTATCCGAAATTCCAAAATCTTAATCATTTGTTTAATGTGACAGTACCCAATAACTTTAACTTCAACTCTTCAAGTAATTATCATTTTTTAAATATCGGGTTGTCTCTACTTTAATGAACCACCCAGTAGGTATAACAAAGACGAAACTCAAACGAATCTATTATGTTTTGTTATAAGTCTGTATCAATTAAAAATTTGGTACAATTGCCTTATTCGAGAGACAGAAAAAAAATACTTGGATGGTCAATTTTTCTACTCAAGAAACAATGCTTGATGATGTGAGAGAAACTTTGACGATAAGATGTACCTGCATTGCACCAGGAATAAAATCTTGCAATGACTGTGAATATGCAAGTTGCATAATCTGCCTAAGCCAAGAAAGCTTGAAAGATTGTGAAGATTATTGATCTGAGGCTATAATATACTTCAGAATCTTACGAAACTTCTAATTACAGTTTTGAGTTTACAGCAAAAACCAATAATAGTAAATAATAATATTTAATGGTAGGCGCGGCAGCACGGTAGTTTGAACGCCGCGCCAAGCGGAAACTCAACTTTGACTAACTATAACTCGAAAACTATATAACTTAGAATGCTGATTCTTTTTTCAAAAACTTTTTTGAACCTTTGGCTTTATTTCATACGTGGATAGTAGTACAGCAAAATTCTTAAAAATTAAAAAGTTTCTCGCTTACTGAAAATGGCTCTGCAGAAAATGTTAATGTAGAAGTTTTTCGCAGTTTTACAAAAAAGCTAAATTTCTCATACTAACGAAACTACCCCGGTTACCTTCTCCCACAATTCCTTTATCAATCAAAAAAAAAAAAATCTGATATCTATATTTTTTCCGGAGATATGACGAAGTATGTGTGAAAAAGTAGTGAAACACAATTTTGACAGATTTATGACATATTTCACAATAAAAAAATTCGGCTCGGATAAAAAATGATGTAATCTCCGATTTCCAGTGCCCAGAGACCTAATCTATCATTCAATAAACATACCATGCGGTTGTACGCCAAAACAAAAATTTTAAACATTTTTGCCTTTTTTTCAGTGCACTATAAACAAAAGTGAATGCATTTACTCCAATAATATCCTTGTGGGATATTGTTTATAAATAATGCCATTCTTTACAACGATATGTTAAAGCACTGTCTAGAAATCATCCATTATTGAGTTAAAAAAATGTAGAAACCACGCAAATGTGTATTAATTATTGGTAAAACTCACCTGTGCTGCTTTCCACATCACATACAGAGCTACTGTTGTGTCTGGATACTTTTTGAAAGCAAACCCAGCCAAAAGACTAGCGGGAATCGCAAATTTAGGATCATCTTTTCCGCAAAGTCTTCTCAAAATACATAGAGACCCCTAAAAACTTTTAATGATCAATATTAACGACCGACGACCAAATCGTACCTATTTACCCTAAAAATTCCTGAATATAATCCCAAAAATAATCCCAAATTCAGGATATCTTTTCGGACCAAGAGCTGTTGCATTGCTCTGGGAGAAGAAAATGCTTTTTTCATATTCAGTATTAGTTTCAAGCTTATTTGGATGCCAAGCCCCACACTGAACATTTTTCCGGTACCCTGTAAATGTGATATGTGAAAACACACAAGGTGCAATTTAAATGAACACCATACCCCAATGACATAGTAGAGACAACTGAAGGGATGTGGACAAGACTGATGTCGACCAAAACACTTTATGCGGTAAATTACTTTCTTGTAGATTCTCAACATTTGAGTCACCAAATGCCATACGATGTTTTTATTTTTTCGCGTGGAAGGTGATTTTGATATCCCTGTAAAGATGAACGCATCGATCAAACGTATATGGGAAACATCTAAATTATGCTAGAGACTGAAACGTTGATTTCTGGTTGGTGCCAAGAGTCAATCTAAGATATCTGATGGGTTTGTCAATGACAAGACTGTTTCCACTGGGGCGATGCTGTTTTCAAATATAGGTCCGGTATTTCGTTTCTTTCCGTCTTGTATTATATGACATAAACATGCACGATAATATCCGAGAGATAAATTTAGAGTAAAATATTTGTATTCTCTCAATTTTGCCGTAGTGCGTTGGAAATCCTTACTCACACAAAAATATTGCGATCGTGCCGAACTTGTCTATCCCGAAAGTTGATATCAATAGGGTATCAAAGTTGAATTTTGATTTTTAATTTTTTCAACTAACTTTTGAAATAATAAAGTTATATTGATGAAATTTGGTATACATATAGGGGTTGTTTGACATGCAATACTCATATCTGTCTTTGGTTTGGATCTTACATGTAGGGAGTGCAACTTACACATCTTTCTACTCATTCAAATAGTCAGAACTTTTTGTACGCACTCCAACATTTTTTTTATTGAAAAATTGATTTTTCCGGCATTTTCACGTGAAAAAGGTAAATCTTGTAAAAGTGGATAGGAGTAACCTTTCTCAAGACATTTGAACTTGAAGTAATCCATGCATTTGAATCCGAATGGAAAATTTTGAAATTAAACATGGGGGGCATGGAAAACGCCGTTATCACCACAAAACATCCCTTATAGAACTTTTTTTTAAATGGGAGCTGTCAAACCACTGTTTGAGTTGTGCCTCCTGTCACCGGCGGCGCTGAAGTCACTACCCTTGATTTGTATCACCTGTGTACTTGTCAGCTGGTTTGTCACTGTCATTCGTGGTTTAAATTCGAAATTTCAATCCAATTATTATTGATTCAGTTCGCATTGTGCATGTCTTTCTTCTTACAATGAACATTGTAACTTTAATAAATCTATTTTCCGGCGAGCAGAAGTCTGCAGAAAATAAATGCTGTGTTCCCGACTGTGAATAAAAATACATCAGCAGCAACCGTTCTCGGTTTCCAAATTCTGAAGACTATGGAGATATCTGTCCTGAGTGGATTAAAAAGATCGCAAAATAATGCTTATCTGACAAAAATGCCAATATAATTCTGTTTCTGAATAAACGATTCGACAATCTCGATTCAAGAGGTTCAGCCTGCCTGGAAAAACTCTGCAGGCCGCGCAGTAAGGTCGGAGTCGGGACATGTGGCTTTCAGATGGTATGAAGCTATAAAAGTACCTTTTTTTGTTTTGTAATAGT
Organism: Orchestes rusci; assembly: GCA_958502075.1. Taxonomy (NCBI): domain Eukaryota; kingdom Metazoa; phylum Arthropoda; class Insecta; order Coleoptera; family Curculionidae; genus Orchestes; species Orchestes rusci. The sequence continues at coordinate 6,801,863 of OY293306.1, forward strand.
TTTCGGTTTGTAATAGTGTTCAATTCCTAAATTGATAATATATTTTTACATTAATACAGAATGCTTTTTCTATATTTCCAAGAATGTTATTTCTCAAAAGTGAGTTTCAATCAACTACTGTAAAAACGGTAGGTTGATATCGAGTTTTATAATTTTTGGTATGTTATGTTTGGTGATGATAAGTCACGTTTTGCTATGATTTTGTTCATGATCACAAGGTCATAAGTGTATACGCAATCATGTCGCAGACAAACTACTTGGTAATGCCAATCAGATCAAAATTTATTTTATCATTAGTAACTCTTGTTAATTATTAAAAAAAAAGATACAAAAAAAATATTTATAAGGAAGAAGAATAAGTAACGCCAATCAGTCGGATTTGATTTCATCATTGGTAGCTCTTGTTGATTATCAAAAAAGAAAAAGAGACAAAGAAAAATTTTATTAGGAAGATATCTTTTCGTATTAAGAACTTGAAAGTTTTCAGATCCGCCTCAAGAAAGTTGATTTCAACTTTGTATTTAACGTTCTTTATTCATTATACAGGGTGATTCATTTAGACCTTTTTTTTCAATTGTTTAAAAATACATAAAATGGAGCTGCATGGCGGAATATTTATCATGACCTGAAAGAACAATCATTGACATATAATTTTTGACAATAATTTTACTCAAATGATGGTCGAGACTACGCCGAAGGACTAGAAAGGACCAATTTTGAATCACTTTTTTCAGCATTGTGACTGGTACCTATTTGCCCAATACGCGAGTGATGACCTGAACCGAAACTAGCTTGGACTTTTCGTCTTGGGGCTATGTGATGTCAGAAGTTTTACTTTCCGTCCGTCCAGCTACGACTCGAAAATTGCAAGCCATAATTACTCGCCTAATCGTCCAGATACCGTTCGCAATTCTTGAAAGAGTGATCCAAAAATTGACCTTCCGACTAAACCACTTGGGGCATAGACACGGCCAGCATTCGATCGAATCATTTTCAGAAATTAAATGCCAAAGATTTTCCTCCCAGGTCATGATAAACATTCCGCATCCAATTCCATTTTATGTATTTTATTAACAATTTAAAACAAAAGGTCTAAATGAAACACCCTCTACTTATAATTTTCTGATGACGAGCAAAACCAACTCAAAACAAGATTCATAATAAGACCGAACATACCCTACCTTAAACTATAAAAATCGATCACAGCATTAGATGAACGTCAAGTCCCTGACGCATCCACCATTTACACCTGAATAGTTTGTCTTCCTATCACGAGCGGCGCACTAATTTGGGACCGTTCAGTAGCATTACAGATGATGTTCTAAGGGGGAATGTTTTAGTTTATCGAGTCACTGTAATGTTTTGTGGTTATCACGGTGATTTTGACAAGTGTCTCGATGTTCAATGTTTCCTATAAAAAAAACTAAAAAAATTAAGAAAAAAACTTTTTTTTTTTGTAAAAAAATATAACATTAGATTCCTTTTTTTTATCAAGAAAAATTGAGCATTCAAGCTCATGTTAAAATTACCATGATAAGGCCGTTTTCGAAGCCCGGTTACTCCTAGACTCCTAGCCACTTCTACAAATTAAACCTTTTCGATGTAAATATGATGGAAAAATTAATTTTGAAAAAATGTACGAGTGCGTACGAAGAAGTTATGACTATTTGAATGAGTGAAAACGTGTGTAAATGGCGCCCCCTACAAGTAAGAGCAATTCCGTGCTCAGATTTGAAGTTTGCATGTTAAACAACCCCCATATACCAAATTTCATCAATATAACTTGATTATTGCGAAAGTTATTGAAATAAATCAAAAATCTCAATTCAACTTTTACACCCTGTATCCCTGTTAACGAGTCTGTTAACATCAACTTTCGGGATAGACAAGTTCAGGACGATCACAATATTTGTATGCATGATACTAAAACACACAAGATATGATCAATTGCTGGACGAAATTAGAACCAAGCCGCGCATGTCGTCACAGCGAGCCAAAAGTGAGGTTGGATTTAAAACATCCATAACGTTACCTAGTTACCATTTGCTGGTCAAAATTTGAACTGGCTTACGCATGACGTCCCCGCGTGACATTGATTGTAAAGGTTTGCGGTAGGTCACGTGACGACTTCTGAAAGGGGATGTGCGAAACTTTATCCTGATTGTTCCAGTATCATGGTAACCCAGTTACCTAGGTTACCTATAAATTTTTGGGTTCGGACACGCAATGACGTCAGCGAAACCTGCGCTTGTTTGTTATAGTATCATGATTTGTATGTGAGTAACTTGCTGTTACCATATGTCCAATTCTTTCTGGGACTCCCTGTATACCTTGAAGGGACTCAAGGTATACTAATGCTGTACAACCGATTCATCATGAAAGCATATACCCCAAACGCCAACGTCGCTCACGCAAATCCTGACGGGAGCTATTGTTAATCTATTGTTAATCTATTGTTAAGCTACAGTTAATCAATTTTCGGATGCGAATTTCTCTTTCAATATAAAAAAACCGAGAAATCCGCCTCGGAATATACAAATGTGTCATGATGTGTAAAAATTATGTAAAAAATCAGAGAAATTCGCGGCGACTGTGAAGACCTTTATTCACACCGAATTATTCTGCGTCAGATTCCTCTGATTTTTGACATGATTTTTACAGAAAATAACCCATTTGCATGTAGAATGTGACAAAGTGTCAAAAATTCCGAAGATTAATTAATATAAATTGCTACCGGCAGAATAGGGTTGTTTTTCTCGCCGATAACGTAAGGCGCATGCGATCTTACCAGGGCAACTGACAAGCAGTGCCGCGTTCACGTGCGTGCCTCTATCCTTGTCTAGCTGAAAGTAGAACAAGTATAGCGTTTTTCGTGCAATGTGAAAGAAGAGATGTCAAAAATATGACTTTTGCTTATACTGAGATGGCGGCTCTTGACCTATAGTTTAAGTTCACTTACTCACGTTTCATTTGTGAATCTCTGTATCAACAAATATGTTACTCTTCATGAAATTCAATGAAAGCTCACTCAAACTTGGCACTGACACTGACAGTATTTTGGAGGTTATAAAATATTGTCACATGTCATGACTCAAAATCAAAAGAGTCAAGAATTTGACATTTCTAGCCACCAGTTGCCCTGACATATGCGCATGCGCGGCCTGAGAAAAACAACCGTATTTGCGCAGGCACCGTTGGCGTTTGAGGTATATGCTTTCATGATGAATCAGTTATACAACATAAGGAGCGAAAAGGGACTCAAGGTACATAAATCGACCGATCTCTCCGACTAAAAGCTTGGCTGATGCGCGAATGCCACATTTTGGAAAGATTATTTCTGGTAACTATCTACCAAAAGGTTTTCTGCTATTTTGGCATTATATACAATATAAGCTTATAAGAATTTACTTGCGCAAAGACAAAAATCGCCTTTTTCATTATTTTTTAAAACAAAAAACAAATTATTTACGGAATCAGGGGCGAAAAGGTTGTTTTTTTCAGGTAAGTTTTGAGTTAGGGTTACGTTGGGTTAGTTTTTTCTGGTGAAAATGATATTCAAAAATAATGGTCTTCTACTCCAATCAACTAATGACTTTAAAGGGGGTGTAGAGTGAGCAGGTAGGTGAGCGGTTTCCACAGAAACTTGTTCGGAAAACTAAGTTATTGAACATACTAAAAGTCTCCAAGTCTAGGAGAAGAGCTAAAGTGAGGGGCTCTTCAAAGTGCCCAGTTTTCATTTCGAGTATGTCTTGAAAACGATGCATCGCATAAAAAAGTTTTTCCAAACAAAAAAAAAGCAAATGATCTACAACTTTTGTATTTAACACATCTTTGAATTCGCAACCGTTTGTGAGCTACGTGCTCATGAATGGAAACACAAAACATAAATAGAGTTTTATAGAAATAACTATTTATGAGTACTCTTCTGAGTACGGATACAGAGCCCCCGTATAAGCTAGAGTAACAAACCTATACGAATCTGTACACGTACTTTTCACTCTTGAATAGATCATGCAATAAAATTTTACTATAATCATATCGATATTAAAATTAAAAATAACATTTATTTTTAAATACTTTTTGACCTCATCATTTTTTTTATACTTTTACTTCTTTTCTGATTCGTATGCTGTATAACCGATTCATCATGAAAGCATATACCTCAAACGCTAACAATGCTAATCATGCCGGAAGCAATCAAAATCATTCATTTTCTTGATTTTTGAAATGATTTTGACATTTTCAAAACAAAAATGTTTTCGTCATTCACAAATGGTAGCGAATTCAAAAAAGTGTTGAATACAAAAGTTGTAGATGATTTTATAGGCGTTTTTTTCGTATGTAAGAATGTATGTTCAATAGCTAAGTATTTTGAACCACTTTCTGAAAAAACCGTTCACCTACATGCTCTCTCCTCCACAACTCTCCTTTATTGATTGGACTATTCATGTTTTGGCGAATGTGTCACTCGAAGTGTCACTGTCATTGCCAATTGTATTGAAAGTAATGGAGATTTTGTATTCAAAAATTGTTTTTTGTACAACCTACACGTAAACTCCACTTTTCAATGCATGTTAAGCAGGCAGAAAGTCCCTAATTTTGGCAGCCGGGCCTAAAAGTACTTTCGCACCCGCGGGCGTAAAAGTAGGTCGCTTTGCAACGGTTGCTCGGATCCCAACGCCCTCTGGATTATTGTGGTAGAGTGCCCACAGTGCTTCTCGGATAGCCTTTAAATAGTGGAGATTTATTGTTGAAAATACGAGGTCGTTCAAATGAGAGAACTAGTAGTATTTTTTCCGCTGATCAACGTGGTATTAACAGAATAACAATCGAGCACCGTGTTCTCGATTTATTTGAAAAAATGTACTTTTATTGAATGGGACAATTTGATGGGAAATTTTTTGGAAACTTGGCCATGAAATTTAAAATATTGACAAAATAATACATATCGGTTGCCATATTTGCTATCAAAGTTATTATATCGTTCTAAACGTATTTTGTTTGTTAAGCCCATCATGAAACAATTAAATCATTGAATTTTGTTACTTTGACGTTTATAAATTAGTCGAGGAAAATACGCATAACTCCGTTATTTTTGGTTTCAGGGAAAAAATCATAATAACCTTTTATGTTCAGAAAAGAGTGGCTGATCAATTACGATAAAAATATACACGGTGTTCCATTTAAAAAAAATACGTTTTTTGGAATAAATCGAGAACGCGCTGTTCAATTGTTTTTTTGACAGCATAATGTAAATCCGCAAAAAAAATACTACTAGTTCTCGTATCTTCAATAATAAAGAAGTTGCTAATAGTGCCGACTTAATTGGAGGCACCCTGTATAACAATGTCTGAGTTTTGGCCCTTCCACCACCTTCCTATAAACTGTAATTTTCCACCCTAAACTGAGGGAGTTCTCTTCCTCCCTGGGAGAACAAATCAGCTGGACGGAGGAAAAGTACACTTTACTTCCCCGGGAGGAAACATTTTTGCCAAAAAAGTAATCATCTACAGTAGAAAAGAATATATCCATTCCACTGGAGTAAAGTGCTTTTTCCTCCCTTGGTATGTAAATAGCTATTTCATAAAATTTGAGCAGATCCATTTTAGGGGTTAACGAATCCAGTGTCGTGGGAGGATTTTTTGAAAAAAAAATCGCTAAAATGGATTTTTTTCAGCCTCTAAATAGGGGGTCTGATGGAAAAACGGTGCAACTCCAGAATACAAAACTCCAGAAATAGGAAGAAAGCATTATAGATAATTCCAGCGAGACAAGCCCCCCACTACTACATACGCCAGCAGTGAAGAAAACAGGTAGTATCAGAAAAAATCACTGAACTCGGGTGAACTTGGAAAGAATCTCCCAAAAACAGCCCTGACCTTCTCAACGACATACGCCACCGGGAAAACAGAACTTTCATCGGCAAACATACGTAAATCATTGAAAAAAGAGAAAAAATCTTTCCGGAGACAGCACTTATTGTCCAAGGACATACGCCACCGAAAAACAGAACAATTCTTTGGAAAAGTCACTGGAATATTATATGGTAAAATAGAAAATCAGTATGTTGCACTTCCCTGTCATGATACCAATTAATGGTAGTACAGGCAGTGACATTTTTCGGTGATGATTTAGTTAAGGCCTATTTTTTGAGAGAATGTTCTACGGACCATAATTGAGTGTCATCCGAGAGGGTTTGCCCTGGTCGCGATTCCAAAGGGGTGGCGGGGAAGCAATGACGGGTAATGATTTTTTATTTCTTAGGTTAGGCTCAATTTTTCACCAGTATTTCTTTGGTAGTTCAAAATAATACAAAAATATTGGCGAATCGATTGGTCAATTCCTTTAGGGAGGCGGCTTACAAAAAATGTCGTGACACCGATGAACTTTTTATGATTTAGTTTAGGCTGAATTTTTGACCAGTTGTTCTTTGGTAGCCCCCAATCAGTGGCGGCTCGTCAGAGGAGGCAAGGGAGGCTTAGCCTCCCCATCAAAATATCAGAATGATTACCAATAAAATAGTGTAACATAAATAAAAAAAACAAATATTTTATTTGCAATAAGTTTATCACTTATCACTTCTCTATAACTTCTAACCACCGATCCGCATTTTATTCCCATACTTGTCTCAACACTACTCAACAGTAAAAAGAAGAGAAAAGTAACCGTAACGGTAACCGACCGACGTCATCGACATTGAATTAATATCGACAGCCCGCGAGCACGTGTTGCGTCCAATTGAAATAAGAAAAAATAAGAAATGCCATACGTAGCAAAGGAGGCAAGCCTCCATCGGCATTGACAATACCACGGGCTATGTACTGATTTCGTTCAGACATACGTTGCTTCAACCGTCCGAAATAAACCGCCAAGGGAGGCTAGCCTCAAATCAGCTGTTTTTTGTATGAATTTGCACTATTTGCAGTTCCTTCTGATTTTCGTTGGGGTGGGGAGGGATATTTGTATTTCCTATCTTTTGTGACAACATTGCAAGGTGGGTAAGTTATTTTATGACCTTTTTATTTTCTATTGTGTGTCATTTAGTCATTTATTAAATGTTACTCTGTTGAGATGGACAGGCTAAATGAGATTAAAGAAACCGACGATTTAATCGACTGGCTATAAGTTCAAAATTTTAATAGGTTGAACTATAATTCGAAATATTTTGTCGTTAAGACTTTAGGTAGGCCTCGGCCAAATTTAATTTCTTTAAAATCGGCCGACAATCGACAAAATCGCGGTTTTAATTATTTAGTTTGGTACAGCAAATATGATTGGTTGACCGGGTCGATTAAAAGACAGAAGCTTTTTTGCTGGTCTTGTTTGCTTTTTTCCGTCCAAACTGAATATTCTACGTGGTCGAAAACCGGATATTCTGATTTAAAAAATTTGCCACGGTCTACAGAAAGACATTTAAATGAAAAGAACACATTTCTGCATCATGTAAGTTGAGGCTGTTTGGAAAACAAAATATTGCGACTGCCTTGAATAATGCGCAAAAAGAAGCGATTATTTCCTTCAACAATCAAGTACGCGAAAACCGATAAAATTTAAAGCGACTTCTTGATATTACTCTTTATTTGGCTTCACAAGAACTAGCTTTTCGCGGACATGATGAGACAGATGAATCCATTAATCGCGGCAACTGCAAGGAACTTTTGTCGTTGTGGGGTAAATATGATTCAAATTTTGACACCTTTTTAAAAAGCAATGTTTTTTCGGGCACTTCCAAAACCATTCAAAATGAACTTATTGAAAGTTTGTCTAATATCGTCGAAAAGCACATATTTAAAGAAATTCAAGCAGTACCATTTTTTGCGTGGGAAATCGATGAGACCACAGATATTACTTGTAATTCTCAGCTTTCGATTGTTTTTAGGTACGTCAAGGACGGAAAAGTTGTAGAGCGGTTTATGGGATTTCACGATGTTTCATCTGGTCGAACTGCGGACGATTTATTTAATTTCTTAATCGATAAATGCGATAAATTTGATTTCAGGCACAAACTGATTGCGCAAACATATGACGGGGCGGCAGTCATGGCGGGACATTTAAATGGTTTACAAGCCAAAATTAAATCAATAGCGCCCTATGCACTTTTCACGCATTGCCATGCACATGCACTAAACTTAGTTTTAAGCAAGGCATGCAATAATATAAAGGATTGTCGCATTTTTTTCTCAAACTTATCTGGTTTTTCTGCCTTTTTTTCAAAGTCCACCAAAAGAAGTCATATTTTAAATGTAATTTGCGGTAACCGAATGCCAACTTTTGCTGCTACGCGGTGGAACTCTACCTCCAGGTCGGTGTTTTCAGTTCATACGCATAAAGAAAAATTAAATGATGTTTTTGATTTTATTTTAAATAGCGAAGATTTCAAACATGACGATCAAAGTATTAGAGAGGCTAAAGGTTTTAAATATATTTTAACAGACCATAAATTTTGTTTTTTGCTTGAGACATTCAAATTGGTATTTGAACAGACTGACGTGGTTTTTCTTATTCTACAAAATAAAGCTTCAGACATAAATTTTTCTAAAAATCGATTAAATAATTTGACTGAAGTTTTACAGAACTTTAGAAATAATAATCAATATTTTGATAATATTTTCGAAAAAATTAATGTCAATGTCGAACCGCCAGTAAAAAAACGAAAAACCAATTATGACTTACCCGATTCAAGACAAAATTATAGACAGATTTATATTGAAATATTAGACACTATACTTCAGCAAATTAAAGTTAGGTTCGTTCAGCGATCTAAGTAAATTAAATTACTTCGATCTATTAACGTTCGAAAAGTTTCCATCGTACTGCAAAGACTTCCCCCAAAAATTATTTGAGGATTTGCTTAACCAGTATCCGTTTTTGGATTCAATTCGATTAAAAAATGAATTAATTGTAATTTACAGTGATCCTCAGATGTTTGAGAATTGTAAGTCTCCTTCTGAACTTTTAAATTTTATGTTTAAAAATGATTTGAATGAGTGTATGCCAGAGCTGTATAAATTTATAAACATTGCAGTTACTATACCCATAACATCGGCATCTGTAGAAAGAAATTTTTCAGCACTGAAAAGAATTAAAACTTATAGCCGTAATTCCATGACCCAAACTAGGCTAACTAATATATCTCTTCTTTCAATCGAAAAAGAGTATATAAAAGATGAGACAAAAAATGATAAGTTTTATGACGAAGTTATAGACTTTTTTGCAAACATGAAAAACCGACGAATTCCTTAAATATTCAAACCAGACTAGATTATTAAAAAATATATATAATTTTGTACAAAAACATGTATATATTATTATTTTAGAATTTATATTTATTTGCAATATAATTATAGGCAATGAACCAAAGTTTTTGCCAAAGAAAATGTGTTTATGTTTTGTTTTTTAGAAATCATATTTATTTGCAATATAATTATAGGCAATGAACCAAAGTTTTTGCCAAAGAAAATATGTTTATGTTTTGTTTTTATATTTTTTTATATAAAGTCATAATATGGCTTCTTCAATGAGTTCAGTTTTTTTATTTTTTTACCCCTTTCCCTAGTCCTATAGTTGTTATACCCTTTTTCATTTTATAAACCATATCCTAATTTCCTTCCTTCCCATTCCTGGCAAGAATTAACTCTCACCTCCCCGGTGGTTCTTGCTGGACAATAAAATATACCTTTAGGTCCAATACTGACAACTAATATAATATTTATCATATATATCATATACATTTCTGCTGATATCTAATGACCCAAAAAAAGTATATTTTGTTGACTAAGAAGAGTGTATTATTTTTCTTCTTTTTTAAAATCATATATGTACATAATATAAACTCCATTTTAATTCAAAACTCTTCGAAAATATTTCAAAAATTTAAAATTTTCTAGCTCTTGGACCAAAGTCCAGTTTTTCTTGTGAATAAATCAATTGTTATCACATTTTGTCACACCTAGAAAATGCAATAGTTCATTTTAATAACATACAAAAAGATTGCTTTAGAGCCCATACACTAACATCATCACTAACTACATTCATAAAAATATTAAAAATCATAATAACAAACCATATCTTGATAAATATTTGTCACAAAAATAAAATTTTCCCCAAAAATAACCCACTTATATATCGTAAGGAGTGATAAAGGGAATGTTACAGTGGCAATGAACAAAATTGATTAAATAACCAAAAGAGAGGATTTATTGCTAGACCGTAAATACTATTCACCACTCAAAAGAAATCCCACTTACATTGACACTGAAACAGAATCCAGTCTTATTACATAGGTACATCACTTTAGCTCCAAGATCTAACACGTTACCTAAAATGCATCAACCTTAACTATCCATGCGTCCCTTATCAAAATACCTTACATTTATCTTGACTAATTGCTATAATTCACAAATTAGCAAGTTCATTATCAATGACTCTTTCGCCTTCAGCACTTTCATTATTTATTATCAACGTCCAGATAATTATGTAATAGTAAGCTTTCATGTAGTCTCGTTTTTCACCAAGAAGTAGTTTTTGCAAGTTTGGAGAGAAAATGGAATGACATTAAAGATTTTTGTAGCCTTGAATGGAATAATTTTAAAAAATTCTTAACCTTAATTTTTGACAGAAATTTTCATATCATAAATTATTCTGGGATAATGCTGATTCTTGTTAAAGCAAGCTCAAACTACAAAACACTATTTTTAGAAATAATACACGTTCATTCAAACAACACTATGAACAAAAAAGTGATAGCCAGATACTCAGCAACATCTACAGTTATATCTTCAATATAATTAAAAATAAAAATAAATTACATACACTCACCTCATTACACACCAATACTTGAAAACACCCTCAACAAACCTTTTTAATTATTGATCTTATTGCAAATGAACACATCAATCATTCTGTCTCAATCAACGCAAATTCATAACGTACCCTTTCACCTTTAAATAATTTAAAATAAAATACACATTTGTAAAATGTTCTTTGAGACAATTAACTTTTAACGAAATGCATTGTATATCGTTTCGACTTCTGGTCATCCCTATATAGTTTATTTCAACGAAGAAGCATTGCACGTCACGGTTGAGGCGGATGCTGTATATTTGCATAATATGTATCATGCATATAACAAGCAAGATATGATGAAGAATAACTTTTTTTGAAAAATCGGTATTAAAAATGTTTTCAAAATGAGAGGGAATTGATTAGAAAGTAGGGGAAATTGATTAGAAAGTAGGGGAAGTTCCAAAAAATTTTCGCCTGCGGCGCATCTTCGTCTGCGGCGCATTTTCGTTTCTGTCCCCCTTATCCCTGGCCTCACTGCTAGCCTCCCCATTTGAAATACTCACGAGCCGCCACTGCCCCCAATCATCCAGAAAATTGGGAAATCGATTGGCCAGTTCCTACAGGGTGGAGGATCACCCTCAAATTTCACTGGCTCTTGGACTATTAAACACGCAAGATCACTTGCTGGAAGGAATTAGAACCGACTCGCGCATGTAATCAAATGGCGATGCGGAGGATGCGAGTGATCATATTTTGATTGTTATAGTATCATGTAAGAACGTTCAGATGTGAAAAAGAAATTTGAAAACAAAAACCGACAAGAACACTGGAGATTTGTCGGTATAGCGGAGTTTTTCAATGTACTTGATACGAGCAGCAATCATGAATTTATTGACTCTTTTTGTAAAATTTTCACTTCGCTCACATTCTGTTTAAAAAAACAGGATCTAGGGGATGACCTTCTTTTGAATTAGCTATGTTAACTATAATCGTTTTTTGTTTCATTGATTAAGTCATCCCAGGGACAGGAAATTACTCAAAAGGCTTGATTTTTGACATTCCATTTAACCATTCTGTATCAGTTTTAGAATCCTGATAGTCGAAATAAAGTCTTGATGTCCAAAATTGCCATCTTCTAGAGATAACCTTTCATGGTTAGTTCATTTCGTCGCTATCAGGGTTAGAAAAAATGTATACACTTATGGAAATTGTGTTGTCTGACATGCAAACAGAGAACTCACCATCTTCAGAGCGCTGAGGTAAATCTGTCGACGATCTCGAGGTAGTGGCCACTTGACGATAAAAGGTGTTTGCTTCATGTGTAGCTCTAGCATTAAAGTCTTTCTCCTCATAAGGTCCTATGACAAATCTGTCAAAAATGAATTTTCCAAAATAAAACATATGTGTTGCTTGAAAACGATTTAAATGGATGATCTTGGGTTCAGAATGTTTTGATAACCCTCTAAAATGGAGCTCCGCTGAACTTACTTCAAAACTTTGAACATTGAATCGGGTACTTGTGTATGATGTCCACTTTTAAAATAAGTCAATAGGACCGCCATGCTTCCACCAAATATAGCCACATCTCCATAAGGAATATTTTTAACCAGTCCTCTTGATAATGCCATTTTCCAAACCTTTGGAAAATACTGAGGTGCATAAAAATTGTCTTGCGAATTGAACAAGTTTATACAGTAGATATTATTATTAATGCAAAGAAATTTTATGATAAATAATGTCTATTTTTTTGTTTTTATTAAAACATCAAGGGGTAATCATAATGTTTTTTGTCTCAACCTCCTGTAGTGAAATTGAGGCGAATAATTTTGTCTACATACTGTTTGTTATGATCTCATTTTATTTTTTATTCCTCCAATTCTGACTGCAACATTTCAAATGGAATGATGATCAAATGATTTTTTTAACAATTATTAATAATTCTCAAAGCGTCTTACCGTTTCTGTTGCTATATTGCTAACATACAAACACAACAATGTTCGCCTGGATGGACGTTCTATGAGTATGGCGAATGCACTTGAAAGAAAAGCTGGCCAAAAGGATACAGTCAACAAATTAAAATGACCCAACATTTTCCTGGAATCAAGATAGAATCCCTCAAACAACAGACAAGCTTATACAGTACAGTCATAATGATACAAGAGATTTTCGAATGCGAAGCGCGATATTTACCTTAACGAACAAAGAAACAAACTGTAACCAAATCCGGTAAAGCTCAAAAATGCTGTAGATTGGATTATTCCAGCCAATGTTCTTTTGATGTCTTCTTTTTTTGGTATTCTGCCCTTCATCAGAAGTGTACACTGTGAGGACAATGAAAAAAGTGTTATGAAACTACAACACATACTTATTGCTTGTTTCATGCAAATTTCAATTGCGAAAGTGCTATCATGAGTTACTGCTAACCCTAAAATTTCAGGGTTGCCACAGTAAAGGTTTAGAAATGATTAAAATTGGAAATTTCAAGTATACTTTGAGACCCTGTATAATTATTTTGACCTTCTCTGTATATTATGTCTTATCATTATGACCACTAGTTTCTGGATACATTGTAAACATCATATAATCAGTTGAAACATTCGAACAAAATACAGGGTCATTTTGAAATGTGTTTCGCAATTTACTGTATGTAATAAACTGGCGTAGAGAGGGAGAAAGGCCAACTAAACAATTATTTTTGTGATATGTTACGCTACTTCATTGTCGCTCGAGCACTGGAAATTCAGTATAATTCAGCCATGTATTTCATCGTAAAAAGGTAAAATTCATAGATACAAAACTAGACAACTAACAAATACATATCACCTACATGAAACTGATTTTTCTACAAAGATTATATCCAGATAAACAGAGTAGACAGATACCGATCCACGGAACCTGGCGAATGTAATATACTCAGTATAAGTGGTTTTGTAGTCTAGAAATCTTTGGCTATTCAGGTGATAATGGACAAAAAAACTGATACTTGATATCTAGTGTACAGGGTTATTGATTATAAACGCCCCTCCCCCCTCCTCTAACTTTTTTATTTGAACGTTTTAGAAAAAAGTGTCTCAAATAAAAGCTTCATGGTTGAAAATGAAATTTTTAAAAAACCTGTTTTCACATACAGGGCTTTTCACTTGAAGCTCCGCACGTCAATATCTCGGAAACAAATAGGAATATTTGATTTCTGTAAAAAGTAGTCAATGTATGGGGTCGAGTAGTTATTTTTCACAGTTAAAAAAATTCGACGCCTACCAAAAGTAAAGCGTCGCGACGAATCAAAAATATTAATCGATTGCAGGGACTTTGAAATTACGCGCATGCTAAAGTACATGTTATTTATAAACTTTTTTGTTATTCAGTCGAACTCATTTATTCTACTCAGTTTTGAGATATACAGTGTGTCCAAGATAAGGATGTCTATCATGGGGATCTTGAAAACCGTGAGAGATACAAGGTCGGTTAAATGGAGGCAAAGTTGTGTATTTTGATGCTTAACAAAATGCCGTTTTAAAAGCCAAGAAATTCCGACTAAGTCCGAAATTATCCAAAAAAAACCAAAATTTTTCAAAATTGTTTTCATTTTTTTCTGACCACATTTGAAGAGATATTTTGAAATGAATGGTACTTCTTCATTGCCACTTTTTGCCCTTTACAAGATAGCGTTAATAAATTGAAGAACCGACGTTTCGTCTATGAGCAGCCATCATCAACTTTGTTTTTTTAAATACGGTCCTGGATTTTTTATTACGGATTTTAAGAGCCTCTTATGTTCCTAAACCAACGAGGTATCGCACCAATCAAAAAAGAGGTGGTTGTTTTTAATCCTATTAAAAATGTATTTTTTGTATCTCTCTCTAACACATGAGTTCTTATGGAAAAATCCATCAACATAATTTTTTTGAATAATTGCGATACATTGTTGATTTAGGAACATAAGAGGTATCTATCTTGTAAAGAGCAACGCTATCTTGTAAAGAGCAAAAAGTGGCAGTGAAAAAGTTCCATTCATTTCAAAATATCTCTTCAAATTTTGAAAAATTTCGGTTTTTTTCGGATAATTTCGGACTTAGGCGGAATTTCTTGGCTTTTAAAACGGCATTTTGTTAAGCATCAAAATACGCAACTTTGCCTATATTTAACCGACCTTGTATCTCTCACGGTTTTCAAGATTCCCATGATAGACATCCTTATCTTGGACACACTGTATATCTCAAAACTGAGTAGAATAAATGAGTTCGACTGAATAACAAAAAAGTTTATAAATAACATGTACTTTAGCATGCGCGTAATTTCAAAGTCCCTGCAATCGATTAATATTTTCGATGCGTCGCGACGCTTTACTCTTGGTAGGCGTCGAATTTTTTTAACTATGAAAAATAATTACTCGACTCCATAAATTGACTAATTTTTACAGAAATCAAATATTCCTATTCGTTTCCGAGTTATTGACGTGCGGAGTTTTAAGTGAAAAGCCTGTATACAGGGTGTTCCGAAAAGTCTAGGCGAGGTCTAACTTTCTCATTTCAAATTGATACCCTATTTTTTTATTTGATATTTGGATTCTCCTTTAAATTCTAAACATTTTCTATCCAGTATATCCTATACCTAAGTTTGATGTATAAAAAGATATTTTATATTTAAAAATTGAATAATACTAATTTATTGTTATTGAAAAGTGAAATATATGCTATGGTTTCCAAGTATTGACGTGAATGCATGTGCAGGATATACCAAAACGTTTCTAATTTTTAATTGATACACGAAACATGAACTGAAAATAAAATAACATCTTATTAAAAAAAAAATCTATTGAATTAAATGCATAATTATCTATACTTTGATACTTGCACACTTTAAAAGTATTTATTGACGTGACATTTTGTCAAACCTTTATGTGAATTTTTTTGTATTCCCCTCTTAATGCAAATTTCGTATTTCATTGGTGTCCTCCTCAAAATATCTTCACAAATAAATTCCAAAAAAACTGACTGAATAAATAATCAAACTCACCATATGCAATATAAAATACTGCTTCAATGATGCAACTACTACTGATGAGAGCATTCCGGAAGTGTATTGGGAACATGTTGAAAATGTATGTAAATCACTGCATGGCAGAAGAATTTTGCTTTGGTTTGTCATTTTATCACACTTTATCCACACATCAAGGCGATAGATGCGATCAAAAATGAACTAAAGTACTTTGACTTCAATAGGCATCATTAAAAATAAGCATAATTGGTTTAATTATAGCCTATTGACAAACTCAGATATCGATAAAACATGTGAAGTGACATGACTTTCGGTTACAAAATACTGAAATACTGAGACTATGTTTCAGTACATTCAGTATGTTGACTATGTTTATCGATAGATAAACCAATAGATTAGGTGCAGGCAGTTACGGTAAGATAAATGTTTGTTTGGTTAATTTATTGCGATTTGTTGAGAAATACTCAAGGAATTGATGCGATTTTGAATAACTTTAGCAAGACGTGTAAGTAAAAAATTAACAAAAGAATATTCTATTGAAATCTAATTTTCAAAATGAGGAATGTACATTATGTATAGTAATTAGTAATTCTCTGGCGAGATTTTCGAGATTTTTCAACTCATACAGGGCATGGTAGAAAGAAACAAGGTATGCCAACACGCATTTCACTGCGACGTCAAATGCAACAAAGATACAGTGTTGCCATATTCGCGATTAATCGCAACTTACTTTGATTTGAGGCAATTTTTCGCTTTATCTATTTTGCCTTAAATCAAACATAATTTTGTATTTAACCTATATTTTGAAACGTCAATTGCGAGGTGTACAGTATTATTTGCAAGTTGGCAACGTTGACTAGAGAGTCGAGGTGACAGGTGTCACTGGAACGAGTCTACATAAAGTCAGTCCAGGTAACGTTGATATTATTGATTTGAATTTTGGATATTTAAAGGAATAATTCGTCTTATCTCTTATTGCTTCCTTCGTAATTTTGTTATCTAGTGACCTTGTCGATTAAAACCGTCTCCAAACCTTATCTGGTTTTGGATTGCTTGATATTATCAAACTCCAACGAAGATGGGAAAGTTGGGGAAATAGTAAATGCCATACAAAGGAATGGGAACAAGAAATTAATTTTTAAGGTATCTGTTCTGATTATTTATAACGTGGGCGTACAAGGAAAATCAAAATCAAGTCCACTTTTTTAGGTAAATCGTTTTCTCGTATAACTAAATCCATTTAGGTCTAATCTCTCATATTAAAAACCCTGTAAGTCCAATACAGGGTGCCACAGATTCGAGTGCATGTATGAGGATCTCAGTTATTATAAGAGATACAGGGTCAGTTAAATGGTTGGAAAGTTGCGCATTTTCATGCTTAACAAAATGCCGTTTTGAAATTTGAAAAATTCCGACTACTTCCGAAGATATTCGGAAAAACCCGAAATTTCGCAAAAAAGCTATTATTATTTTCTGAGATATTGTAAAATGAATAACTTTTCTCATTGCCACTTTTTCTCCTCTACAAAATGGCGGTATCAAATTGAAAATCTGACGTTTCGTCTTTGAGCGGCCATCATCAAGTTCATTTTTTTAAATACGGACCTGGATTTTTTATTCTATTTTAAGCTATCCTTTGACGTCCTTGAGACATTGAGGTAATTAGATGACGGTGTAGAGCAATGGGTTGCTTTAGAAATAAAATAAAAAATCCAGGTCCGTATTTAAAAAAATTAACTGGATGATGGCCGGTCAAAGACGAAAATCAGATTTTCAATTGATACCGCCATCTTGTAGAGGAGAAGAAGTGGCAATGAGAAAGTGTAATTCATTTTACAATATCTTCTCGAATAAACTCAAGAAATAATATTAACGTTTTTGCGAGATTTCGGTTTTTTTCGAATATCTTCGGAAGTAGTCGGAATTTTTCAAATCTCAAAACGTCATTTTGTTGAGTATAAAAATGCGCAATTTTGCAACCATTTAATAGACTTTGTATCTCTCATAATAACTGAGATCCTCATGCATGCACTCGAATCTGTGGCACCCTGTATAGTTCATATATGTATACGAGATATTACTGGCTTCGAAAGAGCTAAGTCCTTAGACGCAAAAAATCGGACAGGAAAAATCTGTTAAGTGTACTTAGTGGATTCATGAATTATTTGACAGTCAACAAAAATCTACTCCAAGTCCAAATATAAGTGCAGTTAAAAACCCCCTTGTTATTTGATAGGTTGTTACACTTGTTACGATCGTACACTTGTTGCATTTAGACTTGTTTAACTTTTATTTATTATTTATTTATTTATTTTTTATCTTTTTATTTATCAAAAAAAAAACTTTTAACTCCAGAAAATACGAATCAATCTAACAAATGAATCCATTAAGTCCTATTATTATAAAGAAAAGCCAATAAACAACTTGTTTCTAAACATCCTGTATTTCAATGTATCCTGGATTAGCCCTAAATGAATGTCATGGCCCAAAATAGTACATTTTGTATCTAGGGCGGAAAGTAGATGATTTTGACGAGGATATACTAAGTAACAGCACGAGCGAAGCGGGGGCAGATATTAGCCGAGTCAAAATCCTCTTTAGTCCGTTGTGCAAACAGTGCTTTTTGTACAACGAATTCGTAATCATTAAAAAAAAATAATTATAAAAATCAAAAATAAATAATCGATACACTGCTGACAAGTCAGACAACTGTCAATCATTGTTACAATAGGTGTGTTCCCGTATTCTTTTGTGGTGCGGATTCATTGTCACCGAGATTGTCACGTGATTAGGTCCTTTTAGTATGCCAGGCTGTCACGTGGTTATTAGATCCAGAGGCGTTGGGATCCAAGGAACCGTTGCTAAGCGACATACTTTTGCGCCCGCGGGCGCGAAAGTACTTTTAGGCCCGGCTGCCAAAATTAGCGGCTTTCCGCCTGCTATGCTTGCATTGAAAAGTGGAGTTTACGTGTAGGTTGTACAAAAAATAGTTTAAATGAACACGAAAATAGAACTGGATTTCATATAGCACTTCAAAGATTAAAATCACTTCTTCTCCCGTTTTTTGTTTTTGGAATTGGAGGGTATTCCTTGTACGCCCACAATATATAAGTATTTATAAATGAAATATTAACCACAGTAAATGAAACAACTTATCTGTTATGCTAGATAGCACTCGTGAAAAGCTACGTTCCTTTGGCACCATGGTTACTATACAGTCACTATATACCAGACGGTAGAGACTTTTTGCACCTCTTCAAATAACATCAATTATTTCATCCGTTATGGTTAACTTTATTAAAAATGACATTTACATACTTCATCCGTTATTAAGAGAGGTTTTGCTCCACTATACGATTTCACTTTATTCGTTATCTTGCGTCTGACCAAAAGGCGAAACTGATGACAGTTTTCGTAATTATTTCTTGTTAATTAATTATTTCGTCAGTATTTATTTTTATATCTATATAATCATTTTTTTTAAACATCGGACATACCTGAACGATACCATACCAATAAAATTGGGGATTGATAAATTTATCTTTAAAAAGCACAGACTTTAAACTACACACAGCACCGGTGTTCAAAAACGAGATCCTCCTCCAACTCTCAACTATTTTTAAATGATCTAGTACAGACAGACACAAATTAGTTAGTGGTACAGAGCATAAACATTAAACAACAATAATATCTATAAGATAAGACGTCAGAAGCAGAGAAGCCGAAAACGGCTTACTTGAGCGAACTTTGACGAAAAGTACCTTAATTACTTGAAATCGTCTCGAGAATCTTTTTATTTAATGAAAGATTGAAAAAAATTACAGAGAAAATAGTTATGGACATTTTAAACCACAAAATGTAAAGTTTAGGGCGCCCTCTAGCGGCCACAGTAAAACGGACTTCATAATCGAATTTCTCATACCACAAAACCCCCATATGCCAATTTTCTAAGCAATATGTGAAAAAGTGTCCAAAATAATGACAAAATTCAATTGTTAATTTTAAACTTGATCACCCCGTATCTCGGAAATGGTGACATTTCGGTCTGAGGTGAATTGCGTTAAATCGGCTTATTTTGACCTCAGCAACATGTGGTAGGATTTTGTGAAGACCTTTTAAAGACACCCTGTATAACTAGATTATTTCGAAAGTTATTCAAATAAATCAAAAATTAAACTTCAACTTTGACAACCTGTATCTCTGTTCATATCAACTTTCGGGATAGACAAGTTCGGGACGATCGCATTATTTTTGTGTAAGAAATCTGCTGCTCACCGTATGTCCCATTCTTTATGGGACACCCTGTATTTACTAGTATTCCCTTGGGAATTTTGTTATCAGATTTTATTTATCAAGTACAGTGTATCGTTTCACTGGTGAAGTTTTGAGCAGTACTTTCCTTCAATAATAATAACAATAGAAAGTGTCTATCGTCCACGAAAATATAAGAAGGTAAAGTTGTGTTCATATAAAAATCATACTGCTGATATAAATATATTGTTTGTATTTTTTTTTTAATAAAATAAGAAAAAGATCCGTCATGTCTTCATCTGTGGCTTGTTTGAATTTCTTTAAAAATTACAATACATGAGGCAGGTCTACAAAGCAAGAGTCGTGTATGACTTTTTTATGAAGACAACTTTACAGTTATGGCATTTGGGACTCTTTTCATATTTTTTTTGTAAAACAACTTTTTGATGAATAGCATCTTTGACGGTCATCAGTTGTAAGAAGTCGAAGTCCAACACTGTGTGTCACATGAATCGCTCGAATATCGAATACAAATATAGAGTTGAACTGCACTTTGCTGTACTCATGTATAAATTATGTAGATATAATACCCCTTTTTATTTATGGGAGTATTTTGTCAAAAGGGCAAACCTACACAATGTAAATTCAAGAAATGTAGATAATTTTCAAGTCGACAATCATTTATATTTTTGGGTACAGAACTAATGAATTGAAATATTTCCATTTCGTTGGTAGATTATTATTTAGTGGGGTTTAAATTAAATCTAGGCAGTATCTTGTGGAAAAAGTATTATAATTAGGAATTGTATTGTAAATATTGTTTAATTTAAGTTTGATTATTTTGGTATAGGTAGGTATGTTGAATATTGTGTGAACTAGAATTATTCAACATACTTGTTTCATTCACCGTGTGATATGGAAGAACGCTCTCTGCGAATATCACTTTTTGTGTAATATTGTTATAATGTAAATATTGTTCAATGTTGCACAATTAATATTATTCTATTCTATTCTATTCTATTCTAATGATAAAACAAAATAAAATTTGCAAAACAGAAACAAAAAGATCCTCAATTTAAAACAAAATTTCGAATAGTGAGGTCAAAACTGGAAGTCAGAGTGATAATTTTAAAACGTTGAAAGGAAATGGGAACGATAAAAAAAGATTCTAATACTATCATAGAATAGAAAAGAGTAGTTGTCCACGTTTAAAGGACTAAGAGATAAAATGGACCAAATATTTTCTTTTCCGGTAATCATTCTTGATAAAAAAATCTGTCGAGAGTATTTTGAGCAAGTTTTTGATTGTACATGACATTGGTGCTACCACCAAGAGTAGACTACTTTCATTTTTTACTCGACAAATAAACAAAACAAATCATAATATGAAGGAAGCTTACATACAAAATTCATTTGGTCCAAAATATCAGAAAAATAAAACTATTTTTCATTGAAATACCCAGTAGAAAAACCCATTTCTCACTTATAGACTAGTGTGACCGTAACTTCTCATCTCAATGGGCCGTATTTCTATAACTGTATTGTTAAAATACATTTTTCTTAGCTGAGAGCTTATCTTATGTGTTCTAAAGGAAAATTACGAAAAATTCTTAACAAGTCCTTTTACAATTACATGTAATTACTGATGGCATTGATGATAAATAACAATCTACGGTCTCCATTTATTTAGTGATGACCGATTAATAAACGCCGAACAACCAGGAACAACATCTAATAGTCATGCTGACGTCACATGATCTAATTTATCTCCGTCTGGTGTATATGACTGCAATGAGAGAGAGTGGGGAAAGATTGCTTCAGCACCGCCCCTTTTGTGGTCATGTTGGGAAATTCGCGTCTTCTTTATTATTTATTTAGAATATTAACATTACTTTCCGTATAGGAAAGGAAGTGGGGATGGCACTCAGCGGAGAATGGCGCTCACTGCATTTTTATCTCACCTAGCCGAGTTTACCATCTCCATCTAGCGTTTGATGTCAACCCGTCTTACTAGTCCACCGAAAAACTTGCTCAACATCCGATAGGCGGTACTGACCGGAAACGTGGCGTAGTCAAGGTAACTACCGTTTATTTCTGCTAACGTGAAAAAAGTGTGTCGTCATTTATGAAAAATAATCAATTTTGTGGCAATGCCACTCAGATGTTTTTGTTATCATTTCCTGAGTTAATTTCGAGTTTATTAGCTCTTGAATATATTATCCCATAAATATCTCAATATGACGTCCTATTCAATTTAGACTACCAGATTTGTTAATTTCTGTTAATACACTGAAACGATCACACCACTGGTGTGGGTAATTGCGCTCAAAGCATCATCAGTTAGTTTTGCTCTAAAAGGCTGTAATTTAGTTACCATTCTTCATCTGAGTCTTGGAACAATAATCAATCTTCGCTAAAATCAATGTTCAGTTTTTTATGATTAAAAAAGTTGAAAAAAAATGTGATTTGGCTTAAGTGAGCGCCCTTCCCTGTTGGTGAACGTTAAAGGATAAAATGAAAATGGCCAATTTCCAACAGAAATCTATTTTTTGCAAGGTTCCCTACTAAGCTTCTAAGTCTTGATTGAAATGCGATATGTGTGGAAAAAGATGATTTTTTACTAGGATGACTAAACTTGACTTCTTTAGATGATTTGAAAATGTTCAGCTTATTACGAGGCTTATTATCATAGGCAACGTCGCCTGAAAACGAAAAAGTTGAACTATGGTTTCTCTCGTCATTAAATCAACTTATAGTTTTTTGTCAGTGATTAGAAACTGTGAGGACGATATCAGTGTACAGGGTGTGCACGTATATTTTGGCCAATAACTATCTTCGTTAATATTAACTCTAGCGAGTTGTTGAAATTAGCAAAGTTGTAGTACTTTTTCTGAATGATCAGAATTTGTTATCTGAAAAAACAATTGAGCATCAGAAGTCAAAAAAATGCAGGGTTCATAATTTTTTTTTAAATGGGACACCCTGTATTTTATCCCATAGTTCGATAGAGAATTTTTTCCTGATTTCAAATATACAGGGTTATTCACGTTATTCGAGACGAAACATTATGGCTGAAGTATCTGATTTTAAAGAAGTTTTTTTTTTGTATGGATAGGGACCCTTCAAGGCTACATTTCAAAAATATTTTCATGTTGTACAGGGTGTCTCCAAAACACGAAACGTCTCAAAGTTATATTATTATTTTAAATAGTACCCCCTGTATATTAATTGATATTTCAATTCTTTCTTCAATTTAAAACAAACATTGTGATACAACTAATTCAACCGTTATCGAGATATCGATCTATAAACTTCTATAAACATCTAGCATTTCAAAGATGCAAAATGACATTTTTAAACCGCGATAACGGTTGAATTTATTTTTATATTTATTTTTACATAATTTAGGAACATAAGCTGTATCACAATTTTTGTTCAAAATTGAAGGAGGTACTGAAATATCAATTAATATACAGGGGGTTCCATTAAAAAAAATACAACTTTGATGCGTTTCGAGTTTTGGGGACACCCTGTAAAACGTGAAAATATTTTTAAAACGTAGCCTTGAAGGGTCCCTATTCATCCAAAAAAAAACTATTTTAAAATCAGGTACTTCAGCCATAATGTTTCGTATCGAATAACGTGAATAACCCTGTATAAGGGTTGGGGCTGTCATCTTCAACGGTTATAAAAATATTAGCGTTTTTCTATTCAAGGAATAATGATAATAAATTGGACAGAAGGTGTTGATTAGTAGAGACCAGCCCACTATTCCATGTATAGAAAAACGTTAATATCTCGATAACCGTTGAAGATTACAACCCCAAACTTTATATATTTGAGATCAGGAAAGAATTCTCCATCGAACTAAGGTTTAGAATACAGGGTGATGCATTCAAAAAAAGAGAAGAAGCCTCTATTTTTTCACACTACACTACTACAACTTTCCTAATTTGAACCGCTGTCTAAGGTTAATATTAACGGGGATAGCTATTGGCCAAAATATACGTGAACACCCTGTACAAGGACTGCAGTTTTGATATCGCGAATAGAAAATAAAAGGTGTCATTGAGTCACAAATACCTTAATTTTGGCAAAATAAACAATCCTGTATCAACAAGTCCTTATCAACCGCAGCTGATCTACGGCATTATCGTGAACCAAGTACAGGACGCTGTTGCCGCTGTGAATCATTCCTCCGCTGAGAAAAATTATTATCACCTGTAATGGCCGAGTCCCAGATCTCCAACGCTGATTTGTATAAATTGATTTTGGACTTGATAGCACAGACTGAAGAAAATTAAAATCAAAACAAAATAGCCACAGAAGAGCTGAAAGACAAAATAAGGAGCACCAAGGAAGACATTTCGCCTGAAATAGGAAAACTGTCACAAGAAAACCAACTCCTCAAAGAAGATAATAAAAGACTAAGAAGTAACATAGCTTCTTTTGAGCAGAAAGCGAAAAAGTACATTATTCTATATGGTATGGAGGAAACTGACAACGATATCCAAGACATATAAATTTTTTAAGTGTACTTAAAAATAAACTCAATAAACCTGGCAAATTTGAGAACCTGCGTGACATTTATGAAGTGGGGAGAAAATCTACTGATAAAGTACGTCAACTTTCCATAGAATTAGTGAGCTGTAAGCTGAAGAGTGAAATCTTGAAAAACTCAACGTCGCTCAAAGGAACAAACATATTCATCAACCCCGAACTCACTCCAGAGCAATATCAGGAACAAAAAATATTGCGGTATTATCCACGAGCTGCAAGAAAAAACAAATACGCGCCAATAATAAAAAAAAAACTCCTTGTATGTTGAAAAAGAGGAATGCACATACGAAGAACTGAAAACTAAATTCGTGAAAGAGAAACTACCTATATCCAAATACCCTGAACAACTTGATCGAGTCAAGAAGTCGGAACAAATTTGCTTTTGTGACCCAAATAAACCTCAAAAGAAAATCAAATTAGGACCCAGAAGAAGCCAAAGAGAATCCTTTTAAACGTGCAACTAGGCAGGGCAATAAAAAGTAAGCTTTTAGTTTGTTGTTCCAAGATCATACCTATATGCCTGTTTTATATTTATTTCATCAGAAATTTTGGATGTACCATTGAGGTGATAAAATTGGTGTATTTTTGTAACCCACGCAAGTCTATGACTTAGTGTTGTCTTCTATTTATTTCCAATATGGAATTTCGCAGTCATCAATCATTTTATTTGAAATTGGAAATAAATATTATCATTATTATCTCCGTAATTATAGAAGCGAGTTTTTCATAAAATAACCGTGGTCATATTCTCATTCATCAATAGCTTTCTTGCACTTTTTTTCCTGAATGCTTTAATTATTAATTCGCGAATTTCATGCTTCGAAACCGTTTTGACAAATCGTTATTCTCAAATCTATTCTTTATTTATACAATTTTAATAAACTTGCTCTTGATTGTATACTGTTATGAGTTTCGCTATAGAAACCACACGTCCAACTTTAACTCGTTTATTGTCTGACAACTATTTATTTACAGTCACTTATTTATGTTTTGAATTGTTCACAATTATTGTTCATCAACCAAAGTCAAAACACTACTAACTACTTTTTTATATACTCCGGTCCCCCTATGCCGAAATTGCATGAATAGTCCAAAATTAACGAGAATTCATTGATAGATGGCGAAGCTTCTAGTATATTAGAGAAGACGCTTGAAAGTTCGATGACAGGCCACAGTGGACCGACTTTGTTCCAAGAAGGACAAGATCCGCTGGACATATTTCGTCACAATACATACATAAAAAAAACGATGTTGTAAGTGCTGCAAATTTCTCATAAAACAAAAGTGTGTGGAAACTCGTAACCGCCAAAGTAAAGGCAGCTATTCCATTATTCAAACCTACTCATAAAAGCATTTCAGAAAAAATCGGAAGTAGCATAATATTTTTTACCTTGAGACTGGAGACAATAGGTTTTCTGTTGAAAATATTTTGATTTAATATAAATTCATATGAAAAAAGATCAGAAATAGATATCTAAATCTCGAGAATATTAGAAGCTGTAAAATACACACTAAAATCAGAATATATTTTTTTTGTCTGCTAAGAATATACATATTTTATATACTACGCAGACTATTCTCTAGACTGGTTAATTGTTAGCGAATATTAAATTACTATAATATACGATTTGAGCATAAATTGTTCAACTGAAAAAAGACTATAACTTACCAAATATACAGTACCATATATTCGAAGAGAGTCAAATATGCAATATAGGTACAGCCCAACAATTGCGGTTCGGCATGATTCGTTCCAGGGATGTACATAGTTAAAGCAGGACACATCGATAGGAGCACTCAATGGTATCTTGCTCAAGACTTGAGTCATTGTGAGCAGATTCTGGAATTGAGTTAATAAATTACAAGTTAAATTTGTTCAACTACTTGTTTTTATTTTATAAATGAAAATGAATCAGCTGAATATAAACAATTTATCATGATAACCTCATTGACTTTCAAATTATTCTTCCCAGTCAACTCCTTACTTAACAAAGCTGATAACAAATCAACTGACGGACACAGAATTGTATTTTATTACGATTTTTTTTTTAATTTAATTGTTGTTTACACGTGAAGAAATCCCGATACCAGCAATTGTGCTGAACAGGGATTAAGCATGTTATCCAAGTGATATTCATATTTTCAATAATTGTTTGAATGTATGTACCAACTTGATGAATTTTACTATTTTTTTTGTATTGATCATTTTCATTGTGAACTGGATAATTATTGTTCATAAAGAACTGAACTGGGTATATGGAAAAAAATGTTTTTATCAAGATAACCATTCATCAAAGATAATAATAATTATTAATATCCTTATGACCAATACTTTTTCAAACTTATAATATCCTATGATTTGATGACGTTCTAAGGACGGGGACGACATGAGTTTTTCAATTATATTTTATACGATGAACATAAAATTGGTACCTATGTTTTATCAGCGAGATGAACTAACCCACTACGTTTATGGCTCCACAAAAAATAACCTCCAATTGTCCTTGCTGGGTTTGCACGAGTTTACACTAAACTCAGAAAATAGAGCTTTTATTTAAAAAAATAGTCAATGATGTCATATCTGAAATTCAACACACCCTGTATAAAATTTTCCTACATGAAAAGAGCGGAAAATTCAAAATACTGATCAACGTTTCCGCACATAAATTAAAAAAAACTTTCATTCATTCTTAGAATTTATTCAAAGTTATAGACCGGCAGCCAGCGACAGATTTTAGGACGTGATTCCTAACAGTATGCCTGTTGGAGGGTATTCTAACATTATTTTGTTATCGAAAAATGATAAATCATATTTAGAACACCCTGTATATCTGTACACGAAATATGACAGAGATGATTACAGCGGGACCGTACCGTAGGTAGTTAAAGTACCTACTGATGGTTGATGAAAAAGAGACAGTTCTTTTAATTTTCTTGTCACTTATAAACTATTCCTTTACTTTAATGAGACATCTAAAAACCGTAACGGGATTGTGAAAACGTTATGCCCTACTTCAAATTTCTGATGCCCGACCTCAAATTCCTTTCTCACTCTGTATACCTAATTTAGCGATAAGGATAAAAAAAAACGTATTGTAAAAATCTTGAAGCCTTGTTCTTTTTTAATGTTTTTATTACTTGTTCAGCTTGATAGCTTCTTTTTTCAAGGAGATACCTACCAAGATTTACCCTAGGACATGTCTCATAGTCTTATTTAGAGGTGGTGCGTCAATTACTTGGAAGAGTGAAGAAATACCTACCCTAAAAGCGTTTTCATTGAGTATGGTATCATGAGACCATTCGAGGTTGGCTTGCCATATTAACGTCACTTTCAGCCAATCGGCTGCAAGTGACGTTAATGACAGACCGAACTGAAATGATCACTTGATACTGATTGAGTCAACTGATTGAGTTCAGAAAGTCAACTAGTTGAGTGTTAAGTCAAAGTTAAACTTTGGTTAAGTCAATCAGATGAGTCTGTAACCCCCATATGCACCGTAGAAATCTAATCCGGATGAAGTTTTTATCGCGATTATCTTCCATACAACCTAATGGAAAATAATCGCGATGAAGTCTTCATCCGGATTAGATTTTTACGGTGCATATGGGGGTTAGTCAACCAGTTGAATTTGAAAAAAAATTACATAGGTACTGGTCCTTTGGCGCTTCCGTAGGTTTGTTTACTGTTTTCTGAATTTTCCATGTAATTACTAACTTTGCAGCCTTGATGAAGACCAAAGAAAATGCGCCAGGAATTCAGCACATCAAACAGTTTGATCTTTGTGTACTGCATCACAAATTCCTCCTTCAAATTGTTCAAACAATGATGATAAAATTATGAGAAAGTGATTAATCATCAAAGATCAACTTTTATCAGAACTGATTACAAAACCGCTAAGATCTGAGGGTTTAATGCCAAAATAATAAAATATGGTCGACTGCACGTAACGTTGCTAAAAAAAATTAAACACGTCTATAGATGCAGGATTTTAATATTATTTTGAATAATAGGTCTGGAAAATCTCCTCATTGGTACCAGACAATAAATAAAAATAATAATAATAATAATAATATAATGATTCCATAAAACCAATGAAAAATATAGTTTTTACCTGATACACAACAGTACACCACACCGTGTTAAAACTGGACGATAATGAAAATTGTTGAAAATTTAATGAGAAATTGTGAAAACCTGTTTGTAAATATAGAATATTAAGAACTTTGAACTCAAATTCACTTTCTCTTTACATGTCAAAAATATTGTTTTCATTTGCGGTCATATGGCCGGATAAATAATGCCTGGTTTACATTTTATTTCACTTCGAATTGAAAGTGACAGATTTTCACAAGACCAATGGAATTCATATTATACCATCTACATTGAACTTGGCATAAGCGTCACTTTGAACACAAATTCATTGTAGTGGGAGTATATGATTCTTGTTTGGCAAGTGGAAATCTGTCACTTTTACTTCGAAGTGAAATTTGTTGTAAACCTTACCGAAAGTTTGACGTGCAGTTCAAACAGCTGATTCCTATCAGTGTTGTCACTGTCACGTGTCACCAGAGTGGAAGACTTGCGAGTGGATGTAGCTCCCATTTACAGTGTTGCCGCACTAATTCAACATTTCCGCGGGATTTTCAAATATCTTGGGTTGTTAATTATTCGATATAATAGGCAACTTTCAACTAGATATTCTTTGCAGCAGAATTCTTCAACATAAGTAGAGGAACGTTTTGACATTATGAGTGAGTTTTGACTTTAAAATTATTCTCTCAAGAAACTATCCCAGCAAACATGCCATGCCGGCAATGTAACTCTATAGTAACGGCATTGCCTGCAATTCTTATTGGCAATGTACAGGCAGTTATCACCTGATGAGTATCAATTTGGCACGCCGGCCGTCATTTGGCCGCAAGGCATTTTGCCATGATGGATAATTGATGGCAAATCACTACACCACCATCAAACGTCAAGGAGTGATAAACAAACACCACCAATTCAGTGCATTATATTTATTGGCATATTTCAGTTCTGGTTCTGATATAAAAAAATGTGGTTAGGTTAGGATAACAATAACCGGGACAATATCTAAAACTAAATGCAATTTATTGTCTTTTTCTGTTTGTGCGTCCTCCTATGCAAGGCCCTTAAAGATAACGTGAAATTGTTGACTGGAAGTGTATTAGCCTTGAGTGAGTCTGCAATCTGCAATAAAAAAAGGAGATTTCATGTTTGAGTGCTTGAATGGCACATTTTAGCAATGTATGTTGAGCTGATAAACGCGATACATTCATATAATAATAGGGTTTATAAAAAGTATTAGGAATTCTGGTAAAAAGGCTTTTAATCGATACTTTTTCAGGAATCGTATCACTTCTGAATTATCAGTTAAACTTTTGGATGTCTTAGGATATTTCACATCTTATTTGTTATCAGTAACATATAGTCTTGGAAGATTATAAATACCTATATAAGGTAAGGAGATATAGAAGGGGCTCGTTTCATGATTGAAATCATATTATTAGTAATAAATTTAAAATTATAAGTTATTAGCCCTATTGGTTTCTGTTCCATAATACAAACGATACACCGGTAATATTAGTGGATTACATGTTAAAACTTCAAATGTCATTTCAAAGGTTTTGAGGCTAGGTTGAAAAATGTCGTTGGTCTTTACTCAAAAATCAATTTTTCAATAATAATTACTCCAATATTTTTTAATTCCTTTACAATTCACAGCATCTATTTCGATATTTGCTGCTGCCTTAGTCTTGCTGCGGAAGCACTTGATACTCTTCTTGATCAAGGTCTTCCAAATGTAAGATTCATCTCTTCATCAGTTTCATTCAGAGGGACAACCCCATGATCGTCCTCACCACTTCTCGCATCATAGCTACAAAAAGTAGCACAGCATTTTGCGCCACATGAGCATTCATTCGCGGGCGAGTTATTGATTTCCCGTATACACAACCAGAGCTGTCGCAATTACTTTTAAAATGTAATTCAATTACAATTTCCAATTACCTTGAGTATGACAAAAGTAATTCAATTACCAATTACTAAAACAACTCACAAAAGTAGTTCAATTACCAATTACGACCAAAAGTAATTGATTCTTTATGAAATTACCACATGCCAATTACTGATTTTAATTCGATTACTTTTAAAAGTAATCGAATTACTTTTTGGTAATCGAATTACTTTTTTAGTGGTTGAATTACCTGAAAAGTAATTGAATTACCCAAATTCTAGGAAAATTATATTTGAGTAATTTGATAAGTATGTACAGGGTGTCCCATTTTGGGTACTTTTGCAGGGTATCTCCATTATTCTTATAGATAGAAAGTTGCAGTTTTCGCGACAGTGTGCTACTTTTTCGTGAAACTGTAGATGTCGTTAACAAAATTTGCATAGCCTTTTTAGTTCTTAAGATACAGGGCTTAACTGAAAATGTTGGATTTTAAGGTACCCCTCGTATGTAAACTATCAGATAAGTTATGGAAAATGTGAAAACTGTTTCTTATATAACTCCCGTAGAACTCGATTCTGCCTTCGGAATTAGTATACAGGGTAAGGTCAAAAAGTTATCGGACCCAACTCTATTTTTTTAATTGGAACACCCTGTATATTAAATGGTACATACATTAAGAAGATTTAGTTGTTTATTATTGTTATTCATGGCCTACTATCAAATTATGCATTTAATTTCAGAAAATTGTCATTTATTGGGGTGTTTATGTGAAAAAGTGCATACTGTTATATATTTCTTCACATTCTCATCATCATCCGTCATCTTTATGTGTAAATAAGGTAGGTTTATCTATGTATGTGGTTTCCCAAATTACAATAAACAATACATACACTATCTAGTGTAATGAAATATGATGAATTATTATATTGATATTTTATGTTTGTCTTTGATCATATAATATACTCAAAGAAAACCGGCGAGCAATGGATGCGGTGATGTTGAATAATTTTGTAATGTAATATGTAATTCCCCCAGGCCCAGGAATATGAAGAAAAATTCCCCCACTATCGTTCTCTCATTCAATATAGACAAAATGAATCCAAATCATGTGACCATCAAACCTTAATCAAACTGGCAGTCACGTGACCAAAAAACAATGGCCGACTATTAAACTACCGCCACACTCACATCAGTTCAAGAGATTCAAGATTCAAGACTTCCACGGAGAACGCCACGGCGTTTACAACGGCAAAAGTCAAACCGAAAACCGAACGTCTCGAGCAAAAAGCGGTTCCACTAACAGATATGAAAGTAGTTCAATTATTCTCCAAGTAATTCAATCACTTTTCAAAGTAATTGAATTACTTTTCAAAGGAATTGAAGCATTCTGAAGGTAATTGAATTACTCTTCGAGTAATTGAATTACTCTTCGTGTAATTGAATTACTTTTCAAAGTAATTGAAGCACTCTGAAGGTAATTGAATTACTCGAAGAGTAATTGAATTACTCTCCAAGTAATTGAATTACTCTTCGAGTAATTACTTTATCTCAGTAATTGAAAAAACAATTACAATTACTCTTTTTGAAAAGTAATTGAATTAAAGTAATTCAATTACCAAAAAGTAATTAAATTACATTTTTCAATTATTGTAATTCAATTACCGACAGCTCTGTATACAACCACATAAGTCTGTGTTCGGGACCGCTCCACTTGTGCACCGAATGACAATGGAACATCTAGGACTAGCAAGTGTTGCTTATAATTATTCATAAATCATAAATTACTTATAGTAAGTGAAAAAAAAGTGATGGGAACGTATACTGAATGGTCTTCACATTATTTATACCTACGAAGAAATCGAGACTGTCATTTGATAGTTTTATTTTTTGTACGACATCGAAATAAGTGACGAGGATAGCAGGTGATTTAAAAATTCCTCTGTTAAATATTGCCACAATTTTCTTCAAAGCATCCTTTTTCTTGAACTTGTCTAAATACTTTAATTTGGCGTCCCACATTCAAAGAATAGGCCTATATTCAAACTCATGAATCAATTGCGAACGCATTTCATGTGAGAAATCAATTTTGTACGGGAACGTTCGGAGCGAAATGAACGGTGCAACCAAAAGCAAGATAATCCTTTGATGGACCAACAACGTTCCGATTGGCCGCCGCACCACAGCGCGTTTGTGCGTCACGTCGACATCTGAATGCTCATGTGGCGCAAAATGCTCATGCGGTGAGTTTGCTCAGATGTGGACGAGGCGTAAGAAGAATTGAATTGCAACTTGACACATGAGCCGCGAATAGAATGGAACCCCTACTGAAAATGAGAAGAAATTAATTATAAAGGAAGAGAAATTC
The DNA here is from genome assembly GCA_958502075.1 of Orchestes rusci. NCBI lineage: Eukaryota > Metazoa > Arthropoda > Insecta > Coleoptera > Curculionidae > Orchestes > Orchestes rusci. The sequence continues at coordinate 6,834,800 of OY293306.1, forward strand.
CATCAAAAATTTCACCTGCGGCGCTAAACTCTTTTTATGTCTCGTATTTCAGAAAATGAAGACTACTATTATACCACTTAGCTATCCTGGTCAGTCCTTCCCCCATGTAGAGTCTATGGCTAAGCTCGTGTCTCTGCTTCCCAAGATCAGTATATAACCTTTGATAAAGTGTATTAGTGTACTGTTGCGGAGGACACGGGAATCGTGGCGGAAACTTTCTGTCCGGAAACCACAAACAAACATGCAGTTTATGAGTGGTTTCCGAGCCGATCCACAAACGGAGCTTCATTTTTAATAGATACATCGATTGGTATGAGCGATCGATCTATCACTCCATATACATATGGGGCAAAATTGCCACTGTATAAAACCGATATTAATTTTAGCCTATATTCACATCGCTTCACTAATGCTAATGGCGTGCGTATCTCCTATTGTATGATACTGACTGGCCCTTCCAAGTTCCAAGCCAATGTTAGGTGTCAGTGCTTTTCTTGTTTGATGAGCAATAAGAAGCCTGATTTTTTGCTATAACAACTCTAATTTACCTGCCGACATCCTTAACTTTTAACCGTTCATTGTATTCATAAGCAGACTCAAAATTAAAATTAATACGGTTTCTGAATATTTTCCTCAGCCGATAAACATTGACGTCCTCTTATTCCTCGTCACTGGATGAATCAGAAATAAGTAAAGGTCAAAATATTTTTTGTTACAAATTCGGCTATAACGTAGCTCTTACTATTAGTTTTGATAATATGGGTGAATACACACTTTCATTTATTATATTAGTGACAATAATAGCTTTCTCAAATTTAATAATAGCCTATACACCCCCCACTTAAACTAGCAATCCTAACCCAACAGACAGAGAAACGGCAACATTGCGGTGCAAACGGGAGCTACATGCTACATCCAACCGCGAGTAACAGTCTTGTTTTTATTTTGGTCTGGTCGATTTTCTTTTTTTATCAATACTTGATTTGATAAATCAAACTAATTTGGTTTTCCTAGACTTTGTTCACTTTCTTCATGAACAAAGAGATGTCCGAGCGTTTGTTAGATACTGAAGGTTGGCATGAAGAAGCTCAAGCAGTAATAAACGACGTGAAGGACCATGTGAAATACATCGAAGTTTCCAAATCATTAGAAAGTTCAGATTCCTGCATTTATCTAAATGTTGAAACACTGGAAGGCGATAAATACACCTTCGAACTGACTGTGCAAGGTTTCAAATTTTGTGGCAAAGAATTTGATCGAAGAGACTGGGAGAATGATAACTATTTTGAAACCCCATATGCCCTTCTCAATTCGGTTAGTGCTAGATTCAAAGAGGCTTTCATGGATGTGTTGTTCAGGAAATTAACTTATTGCAAATAGGTAGCACAAAATGATTCGTCAAATTGTGATATGGTTACGTTACGCTTATTTATCCAAAGACTAGCAGCAGAGCTTTGAATTATTATTCTAGAAATTTATCATCTAGGCATTTAGTATTAAATATTAGTATTCATTGAAAACACTCCTATCGGAAAGCATCAAAGGTCAATGTCAATATTGTTGAGTTTTGGTTTCAATTATTAACGTTGTTTAATTATTGTATAATTTTAAAACACAATTAGAAATAATACAGACATGTATTGATAATAAAATTATTCAAAATATATTTAAAAATTTTACTTTTTTTTAAAGTTAGGTTATCACATAACCATAAAACATTGAACTCGATACTACGTAACTGGAAGGGCCCCTGTCGTGTCGACAACTGAGGCAATTTTAGTCGTGTTTTTTTGGCGCATAGGTATATTTTGATTGGACTAAAAAGGGGATGCTATCTTTGTCACACTCATTGCCCTTATGCGAAGTCGGAGGTTTTCAAATAGTTTGAGGATAAATTGAAAAAGCGGTTGATTTGCTTGGAAAAAATGACTACAATTATGTGCATACTTAGTAGTCTTAATTATCATGATATGATGGATCTATATATTTCAAATAACTATCTGGAAAAATTCAAAATAAGAAACAAATTAGTAAATAATGAAGTATACTTAGATGATCCGTAATTCGATTAAATAGTTGAGAAAATACAGGGTAGGTAGTAGGTGCAGGGTGATTTATATGTTTAACCTGTGTATTGAGTAAAGTAAAGGTATCAAGGTATAAACTTGGAAAACTATAATAGCTTAAAATAAAAATGAAAATACTTTTATTTCTGAGTTCACATTAAAACTAATAAATATGGTGTTTTTTGATAGGGGGCTTGAGGAATGTCCGAATAGAACTTTTGCATTTCTTGGAGTGTTTACCATCGTCAATTCCTAAAGGGCCCTACTCACACGCCTGCAGCAGGGGCAATCTAGGAGGCAAGGCGATTGGGGCAATTTCCTAGATCGCCTTCTAAGCAGGGCGGTAAGGGCCCCTTCATACCTTCCTAGCATTATTTCAAGCAAGATATGAGAAAACAAACTTTGGAAATGATGTTAGTAGTACCAACGAACTCGAACAGGATGTGAAATTGTCACCTTTTCAAAACAAAACGTACTTTACACGGAAGTTTCTCCTGCGGCAGGCCTAGATTGCCCCTGCTGCAGGAGTGTGAGTAGGGCCCTTTTAACTTGGACAATTTCGTGTAGGTATACTTAAGGTGCATGCCCTTGTCCTTAATAATTGGAGTTATATCACTTAGCCAAAAAATGAAATCTGCTTTTCTGGAGTGTATTCATTACCAACTAACCCAAATGCACTGCAGAAATTAACCATTTTGTTTGGCACCCAAACTATAGAATAAGCTAAATATTGATTGAACATAATATTAGCTGCAACACTCAGTGTGGCTTTCTTTGTGAAATATTTGTCTGGTTTTTAGGATAGAATATCTTTACTAAACGTACTATGGGTCCTATGATTGAACGTTTAGGTTAATTTAACATGTCGATTTCACCAAGGTAACGCTGTTAGCAAATGGAACATTTGCATTAGTAAATAACGTGAATGTTCAATCATAAGGCCCATTCTATCCTAAAAAACAGACAAACATTTCACAAAGCCACACTGAGTGTTGCAGTGTGAAAAAGTGTGCACTAGTGGTGCATAACAAACACAGAACACAGCTAATATATTGTCAACAGATATGACAAAGATAGACAACCCTTTCTGTCTCTATCTCTTTCTAGTCGAGAATTTATCTTCAGTCAACTCGATGTAAACAGCACGGATGGGTCCTTTCCAGGTACGGTAGTATCGAGTTCAATGCCATGAAATTGACCAAAAAAATATACATGGTGTTTGAAAAACATTGGGCAAAAATGAAAAGATTGATTCCTCAGGTCATTCTAAAAAAAAGGTCTGATAAACATAGGTCCGAAAACGCATCGTTTCCAATGTTTCCATGATACAGGGTGTCAAAGTTTTTTTAATAATTCAGTTAAATTTTGACCGATTTGTTTGAAATTTGGCAGCGTTGTTGTATGTAAAAAGGGGCTAATTTTGACCCTAATAGATACAAAATATTGTGTCCAGTCGCGTTGAGGGCGAGGGCAAGATACCATCAATTTTTGACACAAAAAAGTATGCGTTTTCGGACCTATGTTTATTGAAACTTTTTTTTCTTAGAATGACCTCAGAAATCACTCCTTTCATTTTTGCGCAATGTTTTTTAAACACCCTGTTTAATAGCCATGGTGACGTCACACTGCTCCTTATCGAGGCCAACATGTAACGAAAAATCGGATTGTCACGTGACCAACTTAGTCCTATTAAATTAAACAGCATATTATCTTTGAACCACATTTAGTTTCTTTGTGTGAAAGAGAAGAAGTTCTACATATAAAATATTTAAAAACACTGTTAAACAAACTGCGTTTGAATTTTCACCAAAGGACAAAATGCATACCTACAGAAAGTCTGCTCCTCAAATGAGGAAACCATGAATATCTACGTTTTTGCTTTTTTTGCCTCTATAATGTGTCAACTTTCTACTCGGGACTCTGGACTAGGACAAACAAAAGACACTATTTAGGTATATATGCTTTGAGTTTTCTATTTTTCTCATATATACTTACATAACTAGGATATAGTCCAATAAAATTAGGTTTTCATTTTGCATTAAATGGCGTAGTTACAATTTTTTCACGACTGAGAGGAGGGTCCCCTCAAGAAAGTCTCAAAAAGTCCCATTGATTTCAGTCGCCACGGTGGGCGGGAGGGGGTCTCAAAGGTAAAACTTTATTGATTTTTGACGTTTTTCTTAGAAACAGTACGTTGCACAGAAAATATTGTGGTATCAAAAATTGAAGCTGATTCAATTTCCATTCAGATGTACCTAAGTCTTACCCTTACCTAGCACACCAACAGTTTAGAGGTCAACGCTAGCCTCCCCCCCTCACCGGTAATTTTTTTCTTCCTAAAAAGCTATCACAAACCAAGGGACACCTAGCACAACCTAGCACACCAGTTTTTAGAGCTAGCACACCAACACAAGAATACCAACTCAATTTATACTCTACGTCTACTTGTTTAAAATCAGACATGCAAATAACTCTACCATAGATCAAAAATATATATCTCTACAATCTCAAAAATTTGAAAAACGTTTCACAAACAAAACACGTTGCTATGGAATGTCAAGAATCTTTGGAAATAGTTTTAATGCCGACAAGCACCATCATCATGAAGAAACCACTAAAAACATCGTTTCTCAGGTTATGGATCTATAATATCGTTATTTTAAGGATACCTTCCCCCACTTACGCCCTTCTTAGACAATATAATATGAGAGTCTGTCAGTAGCACAGTTCGTTTTTGCAACGAGCTTAAATGCACGAATTTCGTGAAAACGTCTTAATTAAGTCCGGTCTTGGCAAAAATTTGAAAGCTTAGTTTTGGAGGAACATCCAAAACATATTTACCAATATCATATCAAATATCCAAAAATCATCAAAATCCATTGACAAACAAAAGAGTTATCAAGGATCAATTTATGCTCCACGCTCTAAACTTGATGTGGCCCACAGTGTACATGTTGTCTTTGGAAAATGAAATCTTGATTAAACGATTAATGGAAAAGTATATGGATACACAAAAAAGTCGCGCTCCAATAAATTTTCAACGACAAAAATATAATCAATAATTTTTTTCGTAGAAACCTTGATCAAAGTGAAGTGAAAAAGTTTTAATGTTGACAAGCACCATCATACTAGAAAAAGACATCGTTTATTATGGTTTTATAAAAAACGTTATTCTCAGGATACGTTTTTCCATAAATGCGCCCTTCTCAAAAAATATATGAGTATGATCTGTCAGTAGCGCAGCTCGTTTCTGTAACGAGCTTGAATGCACGAATTTCATGAAAACGTCGTAAGTCCGGTCCGGTCATGATACAATGAACAAGGTATATATGATTCAAATTCAAATTCAAATTTATTCAACAAAAAACTTTATATACAAGAATCTGTAATTAAGTTAATAACTGTTCTCATGATACCCTCAAGATAATTATTGCACCTAGGTCACAAACGACCTGTATGTGCAAAAAAGTAAATGAAATAAGATCACATTGGTTACTCACATCTAGCAATTTAACTATAAAAACCTATAAAAACCCTAGAAAGTATATTCTACCACCTGCACACACATACAAGAAAACCCATAACAATTAAAATCAAACAGTAACAAAAAGCTGAGAATCATATATTAAACTGAGATAAGTTCTATAGTTTTTAAAAATAACTGGCTTACATTTTTTGGCAAAATTTTTAAAAGTAGATATATTCTTTACATTATTTGGTAGAGAATTGAATATCTTTGGTCCTAAACTTGTCGCAAATCTCTGATTACCATCTTTTCTATAGAAAGGGATTACTAAATTTTGGTTTGATATTTGCCTAGTCCGGTATCTGTGTTCACATTTATTTTGTAAGTTTTCATTTTGGTATACAAAAAGACATATGTTGTAGAAATACATCATTCTAACATTCAGTATGTCTTCATTATAAAGCTGATCAGTGGGAAAACGTTTTTCTTTTTGAAAGATAATCTTCAATATGTAATTTTGCACTGTATTTAGAGGCTCGAGTGCATTGATATACAGTCCACCCCACACAACTATTGCATACTGTAAAATAGATTCAACCAATGCTTTGTAGATTGATAGCAGTAGTTTTTTGTTCATGAATTTCCGTATTTCATAAAATTTGTATACAAGCCTTCTTGTTTTCATCACTAAACCAGTTACATGATTGCCCTATTTCAAATGTTTATCAATTATCACACCCATCAGGTATTTAATATTACTCACTTCATTAACTGTATGCCCTGTTCTAGGTAACTGCAAGGAGTTAAAGTTTGGTCTGTTTACATTTGTGAGGGAGAATCCAATATACTTTGATTTTTCTATATTAAGTGATAACTCGTTAAAATCCAGCCAATCCTTGACCATCCCGATGCCAACTTCGAATTTAGCTTTAACTGCTTCCCAGGTATCATCAGCAAATATTAGAGCTGTGTCATCAGCATATGATATAATTATTCCCTGTATCTGATGACTATTCAATAATGAATTAATGTAGATTATAAAGAGGAGCGGCCCCAAAACAGTGCCCTGTGAGATACCTAGATTGATTTTTTCACCTTCACTTAATGTGTTCTTTATCCTGACTTGCTGAATTCTGTCCTCCAAATAGCTCTGAAATGTCCTCAATACAACGCCTCTAATACCATAGTGCTCCAGCACTTTTAGCAATTTTTTGTGTGACACGGTGTCGAAGGCCTTTGCCTGATCCAAAAAGACACCAACACATTTTTTATAATTGTCCAGATCAGATTTGAGACAATCAACTGGTTTGAATATAGCATGATTTGTACTAACACCTTTTTGAAAGCCAAACTGATTTTCATTTAAAACTTTGTGTTTTACTAAAAAGTTAAAAAGTCTGTCTTTAAGGCACTTTTCAAATAGTTTGGCGAATGTGCTTATAAGACTAATTGGGCGAAAGTTGCCAATTTCAGTTTTGTTGCCGGATTTGTGAATTGGGACTACTATTGATTTTTTTAAATCGTTTGGTACATTCCCTTGTAAAAAGATCAAGTTTATGATATGCATGAGGGGATCAACGATTTGTGAGTGATGATCCTTTATGAGCCTTGTACCGATATCATCATATGATTGATGGACAATTTGCATACATTTTCAAATGACTTGAAATTTTATAAACGTATTCTAGACAATATTAGAAAGTCATCAGCAAAAAACGTTTTCCAAAATACCCAAAAATATACTAAATAAATGAAAGAGAAAACGCAAATTTCACTGAATGATCGAAAACGGGGAGGGACCATATATTAGCCTTCCGAGAGAGAGAGAGAGTCATCTCAGTCAATACGTCAGACGAAGATAGATAATGTATTCTGTGAAGTGGTGGATGTTGATTGGCTCTCTTTAACCGGTGATTACTACATTAATTTCGAACGGAAGCACGCATTACGTCATGTGGAGACCACCATGACTGAACCAATGTAGGACATACGTTGCATTGATGAAATAGCATGATAGTGTTGAAACGGAGGTCCAGCCAACATACTAGCCTAGTTTACACCGACAACTTGGTCCGCGGACCAAGTACTAAATTCGAACTATATCAGAACCAAATATTTGGTTCGAACGATGTCAACTGTGACGGACTAACCTGGTCCACTCTTGGTTCGGTATTCGTCAGCAGGTGTACCGAACTAAATTTGGTTCGATCTGGATCAAAATTATGAGGTTATGTTGATTGTTATTAGTGTGAATTGTGTTGGTTCTGAGTTTCTAAGGCAATCTGAGCGTACTTGATTATGTTTTTTTTGGTTACGAATTGTTTTGATAAATAATTTCGACTTGTTTTTGACATTTGACGAATTGCGCGCGTTCTCATTTAGTTCCCGCGTTGCAAGACGGTGTAAACGGGCGAGAAGCAAGCATTGGTCCTACCGTACTATCCGCACCCACTTGGTCCTATCGGACCGAACTTAACGAGTTATCGGTGTAAACTATAGGCTACTGACTTCAGCCGGCTCCGGCTTCTTCACCGAATTTACTGACTCTGGCACTCCGGCTTGCTTGGTCGACAGTAGGTGAATCACAAGATAAAAAACATACATCTTCATCATTTCTTTTGAATTCTTACAAAATATGAAAATCAACTTTTTTGTGCATTTCTCGGAGTCAATCTATTCTGTTTGTCTTCATATATGTTTCCAGCTTCAGAACAAGTTCTCTCGCTATAGCTTTTATAGGAGGCAAGAGATTTGGGAATCCATTTTTTTGTTCTTTTCAAAACATTTGGTTCTCTCTCTTTAATTTAATTAAGGACATCTTCAAATATAAGATACCTTGCTGGGAGATCAATGCTTTAGATCTTCATAAGAAGTGTCATCGTTTTGTTGTAGGTTAGATGTCAAACTTTACCACTGAACTTCTTCCATAGAGAAATCAAAAATTGTCAATTTTTGTCGTTTTTGATGAGGAGCGAGCGTCTACTATTTTAACAAATTGACTCTTCCGGCCGGAGGCAGTATGTTTGGCTCCGGTTTTCAAGCCGAAGTTTCTGACTCCGGCCTCCGGCCAAATCATACCTCCGTAATGGAGTTATGGACGAAATTCATTCAAGACTAGTTACGAAATACACGAGCCTATAGCTGAAACTTTTTTCATGCCAAATATATCATATAGGATGATCCTGTGATCCGATCCATCAGTTAAACTATACACAATTTCATTAATTTTTTTTGAGTTTTCTTCGATATATAGAAGAAGCGAATAAATCTTAATTCACTGTAGTAGTATGATCTATGGTTCTACCATGCTATATATGATCTACGTTTTCATAAAGCAGACTCCCAAAAGCTGACTGCAACATTCTCACTGACTCTCCACAAGATAAAAAAGTTAAATAAAACACACAAAAATGCGCACGGTACTTCAGGTGCCACAGATTCGAGTGCATGCATGGGGATCTCAGTTATTATAAGAGATACAGGTTCGGTTAAATAGTTGCAAAGTTGCGCATTTTTATGATTTAGAAAATGCCATTTTGAAAATTCCGACTACTTCCAAAGATATTCGAAAAAAAACCGAAATTTCGCAAAAACCTTTTTGTTATTTCCTGAGTTTGTTTGGAAAGACATTTCAAAATGAATTACACTTTGTCATTGCCACTTATTCTCCTCTATAACATGGTGGTATAAAATTGAAATTTTGACTAAATTAATTAAAAAATCCAGGTCCGTATTTGAAAAAATTAAGTTGATGATGGCAGCTCGAAGACGAAACGTCAGATTTTCAAATTTGACACCACCATCTTGTAGAGGAGAAAAAGTGACAATGACAAAGTGTATTTTATTTTTAAATGTCTTTTCGAACAAACGCAGGAAATGATGAAAACGTTTTTGCGAAATTTCGGTTTCTTTTGAATATCTTCGGAAATAGTCGGTATTTTTCAAATTTCAAAATGGCATTTTCTTGAGAATAAAAATGCGCAACTTTGCAACCATTTAACCGACCCTGTATCTCTTATAGTAACTGAGATCCCCATTCATGCACTCGGATCTGTGGCACCCTGTATAGAGGAAAATGACAATAATAATCGATAAAGATTAAGAAGGCGTTGAGAAAATTTTTCAATCCATTCAGTCTATTTCCCTTGAAATTATTGACATTCTGGCAACGTAGAGAATTTCGCGACTGCGTGAACGATTTTCTGGTGCGTTCTTTCTTTATGTTGGCAAGTGACAATTCACCTTCTCCTTCTAACTTCACTCGGGTTGGATATTTAATAATAAAATGACATTGACAAACCAGCTAAATCCAAAGAGTATTTTTATTCCCTGTTTCTGTGGTTTAGTTATTATGATTATGAGTCAATTTACTCAATTTTCCCGATAATTGCTCATTGAAAAAGTTGAAACTCACTGTTCATCATTGATATGACGTTCAGTTTGAATGGAATTTGTGAAATTGATTCTCTTGAGTGGAAGTGACCTTTAGTTTCGTTCCAGTAAAGGGTTTAGCGAACTTTCTCATCAGTGTGTGAACCGTAATTAGCAGTGGAAATGGTTTATTAATTATTTATCATCTTTCGGTAAGTGAATTTCACTTTTATATTGATTTATAATATATTGATGAATGTAGTCATATCACCACTATCATTTTTTATGAATAATTGTCTTTGTTTTCATCAACGATCGAATGGAGTTAAACCGAGAGTTAAACATTATACAGGGTGTAACAGAGTAACTGTTACAACGTGAGAATGTAGATTCTTTATCAAAAAAGAAAAATATTTTTCCTTAGAAAAAAATTTCCGCGGACTTTCGATTTCGATATATTATAACTACGCCACTGGCTAATTTTTTTAATCGATTTTTAAGAAAATTATCCTAACTAGTGAGTTTTGACACTGTACCAAAGCTGATAAAAATATTCCAAGTGGTTTAGAAGTAATTAAAGAAAAATCTTTTTTTTTTCATAACTATGACACCCTGTATATCGAAAACGAAAGCCCGCGGAAAATTTTCGTTGAGGAAAAATCTTTTTCTTTTTTGATAAAGAATCTACAGTTTCACGTTGTAACACTTACTCTGTTACACCCTGTATACACCTCCTTATACTTTAAACCCTTAATAGAGAAAACATCACAAACTTTTATTCTATGATTCTTACAAAGTAGCGAAGCTAAAAGATTACCCTACTGGACTGTTTCACCCTTGGTTTCACCCTTCCTGATGAGATTTTTTTTTCTCATAAAGATCACTTGCGACCCCGCTTGCGACGTATTTTTGAGTATCATTATTTTAAATCTTAAAGTTTAAATTGTAAATTGCCTAAACTTATAGGAAGGCCTCCTATTATATGGTGATTCTTGTAAACATTAGGCATCCACGTATTTTTTACTTTTTAAAGGCGAATTTGGAAAATTATCCTTCGTTTAACTATTCTAAAGAGAAAAAATGCTAGATGAATAAGATGAATCACTTTTTTATAGAAAAAACACTATTTTAGGCACATTGTTTCATACGAACATTTTCCAAAAATCTCGATTTGTTCCAGTTGTGGGTCATTGAAATGGACAATTTCTGTTGTTCTCATGTACTACAGTTCCTCACGTAACCACTAAAGAAGTTAAAACATATAGTTGAGCAGGAAAAATAAATTTTAAAAATCTGATTCACAGAACATCGCGGCGAACTCGATATTATCAATAACTGTCAAGATTGTCAAGACACTACTCGCTAAATAACGACCGAGAGTGAAAAATACGCGCGGTATTGCGAAGTTTTCCTTTTTCATTTATTTTGCTTTTTCGTTTTGGCGCCATTTTATTGACGGTCGGCTTGAGAATCGCGAAAGCTACCAAGGGGAGTGTGCGCAATACATTGTGATTTTTTCTATGCACATAGCGACGAATCCGTGTGATGTTGTAAATTCGCGGGTTCCATTTGCTGACATTTTGTTGTGTTTTTGAAAAAATCATTCAGTTTTATTGGTCGTTCAAAATAGATGCTGTGTTTTCCATCTGATGACCTCCTTGTCTGTAGGGGATGAGGTTTTGCTCGGATGTTTGCAGGACTGTGGTTTGGTGCGTCGAGATTGAGATGTCCCGCAGTTCGGTGTCGTCGGCAATGTACACTCCAGAGGAGGAAAACTTCATTAATGGGGTGTATATTCAGATGTTCATCATGCCGCCATATCGAAAATATCGTTTAAAAAGTAACGCTCCTGCCCGAGTAAAAAGGTACGCTCCTGCCCAGCGTAGCCTGTGGATGTTCCCTCAAATACCGTTTAAAAAGTAACGCTCCTGCCCATATGGATGCTCCTGCCCGAGTAAAAAGGTACGCTCCTGCCCAGCGTAGCCGGTGGATGTTCTCTTGAATATTGTTTAAAAAATAATGCTCCTGCCCATATGGCTGCTTCTGCCCGAGTAAAAAGGTACGCTCCTGCCCAGCGTAGCCGGTGGATGTTCTCTCAAATATCGTTTAAAAAGTAATGCTCCTGCCCATATGGCTGCTCCAGCCCGAGTAAAATGGTACGCTCCTGCCCAGCGTAGCCGGTGGATGTTCTCTCAAATATCGTTTAAAAAGTAACGCTCCTGCCCATATGGCTGCTTCTGTCCGAGTAAAAAGGTACGCTCCTGCCCAGCGTAGCCGGTGGATGTTCTCTCAAATATCGTTTAAAAAGTAACGCTCCTGCCCATATGGCTGCTCCTGCCCGAGTAAAAAGGTACGCTCCTGCCCAGCGTAGCCGGTGGATGTTCTCTTAAATATTGTTTAAAAAATAATGCTCCTGCCCATATGGCTGCTTCTGCCCGAGTAAAAAGGTACGCTCCTGCCCAGCGTAGCCGGTGGATGTTCTCTCAAATATCGTTTAAAAAGTAATGCTCCTGCCCATATGGCTGCTCCAGCCCGAGTAAAAAGGTACGCTCCTGCCCAGCGTAGCCGGTGGATGTTCTCTCAAATGTCGTTTAAAAAGTAACGCTCCTGCCCATATGGCTGCTCCTGCCCGAGTAAAAACTTATGTTCCTGCCCAGCGTAGCCTGTGAATGTTCCCTAAAATACCGTTTAAAAAGTAACGCTCCTGCCCATATGGCTGCTCCTGCCCGAGTAAAAAGGTACGCTCCTGTCCAGCGTAGCCGGTGGATGTTCTCTTAAATATCGTTTAAAAAGTAACGCTCTTGCCCATATGGCTGCTCCTGCCCGAGTAAAACGGTACGCTCCTGCCCAGCGTAGCCGGTGGATGTTCTCTTAAATATCGTTTAAAAAGTAACGCTCCTGCCCATATGGCTGCTCCTGTCCGAGTAAAAAGGTACGCTCCTGCCCAGCGTAGCCGGTGGATGTTCTCTCAAATGTCGTTTAAAAAGTAACGCTCCTGCCCATATGGCTGCTCCCGCCCGAGTAAAAAGGTACGCTCCTGCCCAGCGTAGCCGGTGGATGTTCTCTCAAATATCGTTTAAAAAGTAACGCTCCTGCCCATATGGCTGCTCCTGCCCGAGTAAAAAGGTACGCTCCTGCCCAGCGTAGCCGGTGGATGTTCTTTCAAATATCGTTTAAAAAGTAACGCTCCTGCCCATATGGCTGCTCCTGTCCGAGTAAAAAGGTACGCTCCTGCCCAGCGTAGCCGGTGGATGTTCTCTCAAATGTCGTTTAAAAAGTAACGCTCCTGCCCATATGGCTGCTCCTGCCCGAGTAAAAAGGTACGCTCCTGCACAGCGTAGCCGGTGGATGTTCTCTCAAATATCGTTTAAAAAGTAACGCTCCTGCCCATATGGCTGCTCCTGCCCGAGTAAAAAGGTACGCTCCTGCCCAGCGTAGCCGGTGGATTTTCTTTCAAATATCGTTTAAAAAGTAACGCTCCTGCCCATATGGCTGCTCCTGTCCGAGTAAAAAGGTACGCTCCTGCCCAGCGTAGCCGGTGGATGTTCTCTCAAATGTCGTTTAAAAAGTAACGCTCCTGCCCATATGGCTGCTCCTGCCCGAGTAAAAAGGTACGCTCCTGCCCAGCGTAGCCGGTGGATGTTCTCTCAAATATCGTTTAAAAAGTAACGCTCCTGCCCATATGGCTGCTCCTGCCCGAGTAAAACGGTACGCTCCTGCCCAGCGTAGCCGGTGGATGTTCTCTCAAATGTCGTTTAAAAAGTAACGCTCCTGCCCATATGGCTGCTCCTGCCCGAGTAAAAAGGTACGCTCCTGCCCAGCGTAGCCGGTGGATGTTCTCTCAAATGTCGTTTAAAAAGTAACGCTCCTGCCCATATGGCTGCTCCTGCCCGAGTAAAAAGGTACGCTCCTGCCCAGCGTAGCCGGTGGATGTTCTCTCAAATATCGTTTAAAAAGTAACGCTCCTGCCCATATGGCTGCTCCTGCCCGAGTAAAAAGGTACGCTCCTGCCCAGCGTAGCCGGTGGATGTTCTTTCAAATATCGTTTAAAAAGTAACGCTCCTGCCCATATGGCTGCTCCTGTCCGAGTAAAAAGGTACGCTCCTGCCCAGCGTAGCCGGTGGATGTTCTCTCAAATGTCGTTTAAAAAGTAAAGCTCCTGCCCATATGGCTGCTCCTGCCCGAGTAAAAACTTACGCTCCTGCCCAGCGTAGCCGGTGGATGTTCTCTTGAATATCGTTTAAAAAGTAACGCATCTGCCCATATGGTTGTTTTTTTTCACTTTTTTATTATGTTTGTCATAGTGTATTAAAATATACAAACAAAAACGATTGCATTCATTGTTTTTAAGAAGTTCGGGTAAGTTTGGCAACATTGCCTGTTTGTTCTATAGTATGTAACTAGTCCTTCACCAGAGCACGGATACAATTCTAAAATCATAAGGCACGTCATGCTGTGTTGCCAAGTCACCGAGTAGAGATTTTCGTGTATTAGAATGAACTGATCGAAATAAATCAAGGATATTTTGGTTTATCTGAAAAGAATGAAAAGTTGAACACAAATAATATGCTCCTTGATATTTTTAGAAATGGAAAATGTTGATTATAAACATTTTACCTCTACCAGTGAAACAATAAGTTACCAATAATAAGCAAAAAGGTGTAATCAGAGTAACCTCAATAATATAATATTTCGATCAGTTGATATAAGCTAAATAATGGAATGTGAAGATAAGTGAGTGAGTAGATAGGTAGGGGGGTAGGACGTAACAGACAAAATCGCTACAAGTCGTCGAGATTTTTTTAGATATCTTGCTTTGTGGATCAGTGTGTATATTATGAACAGTTTTTTTTTATACTGTATTGACACTCCTAAATTAATTAAAATCAGTTTTATCAGAAAATAGTTGCGAAGTTGCACGGGATCATTGTAAACTTTTTGAAAAATAATATAGGTAGGTGTGTTTCTCGTACCTATATTATAAAAGTGCATGAAAGTGTGTCAGACAAAAATGTACTTTTTTATGGAATACCCTATAAGTAATAATACCTATATCATTTTGATTTTAATATACTCAGTGACATTAGAAGTGTTACACCCGTCTAATTTCCCATAAAACTCTATGTGATCATGAGCTAATAGAAAAGCTTCATATCTTCTTTGAAAAGAAAAATATCAAATTAATCAAAAAAAAACTAAATGTTCAGAATGAATGAATGAAACTTAACAATATTTCAGAATAGGAGAAAATCCATTTCTATACTAGGAAAGTCCATAGTGTTTCTTTTTGGTTAATTTGATATCCTTTTTTTTTCAAAGGAGATATGAAGCTTTGTATTAGGTCATGTTTACATTGAGTCTCATGGGAAATAGGTCGGTGTAACACTTCTAATGTCACTGGTTGGGTGATTTATTATACTTGTTTTAATCGATTTCTCAGTTTATCATGCATCTCACTTACTAGAATCTTGCCAAACATAATTATATTAACAGTAGGTATTGCTATTCATGAGAAAAAGATAGGAGGATACTAATATAACTCTAGACAATCGCACTAGTCAGAACAATAATTAATAGTTCTGTACGTTTTATAAGTATTTTGTAAATAAATAAATAAATAAATAAATGAAAGAGATAGATTAAATGGCACGTTTTCGTAAAAGTCTAGTGGGTGGAACCTCCAAGTTGTAAATTCACTTACCTCAAATGCGGCCAAATTTAGCAAAAATGTTAAGGAAATTTGAGGGATGCTGAGGGAAGTAAATCAAACACCAATAATAAATTAATAATCAAAGATTTCATTCCGAAGTGACTTTAATACCACTCAATAATTGAATTGCATTTTTATTCAATTCATGAGCGGAATTTTGTTTTTTAATATTCTTTTTTGGTTTCTTCCTCGTTGAATAAAACCTTCTCTGGGGCACTAGATTTTGGTTCGCCGCAACAACCCTTTTTGATTTAAGTTGGGTTATTTTAACAGTGCTTGCATCTCTGTCTCTGATAGCAGCCAAAGTTGGATCTATTGGTTGGAAAAGGCGTTCCATATATTCCAACTGTTCAGGATGTGTGATGGATTTTAACGATTCCAAATAACGTTGCGTTAGTTGCTCCTTTCTTCGCAAAAAGTCCAATGCCGTAGTGGTTTTGCTCAATTCTTGAACAATTTCTTTACACTGGTTGTTACTTCCTTCATCAATCACCAAGGCATTGATATTCTCTGTCGTCTCTAAAATAATCACAATCAAATTAAAAAGATGGATTTACTGTACTTTGAAATAATTATACATTGCTTTTCCTCAATGCTCCCCCTCACTAAACTTCACAATCATTTCGGGATCTCAAAATATGACGATTTAATCATATTATACCTTATTATTTAAGTACCTACATCTTATTCTAGATTAGAAAATCTTCCAATTTATTTCAAAAACGGCAGCTTCAAAAATGTTCAGTCTTGTTCAGGCTTGAAACTTTGACTGATTTCTATGCCTGAGAATACATAGTAAGTACAGGGTGATCAGTTAAGGATAGCGAGCGGCCATATCCCTGAAACTATTCATCGTAGAGGCTTGCGGCAAAACATGTATTACTAAAACGGACAAGAGAAAATCCTGGAAAATATTTTCAAGTTTCTGAAATGGTCGCTAGGGGGCGTAACAACCAACAGCAAGTTACAGTGTCTATATACAAGACAGTGACGACAATCAGCCGCCATGTTTTTGCAAAATTATCACGTGAGTATTATGGTTTTAGATGGAATTTTAGGGGTATTTACATCATAAATTGAAAAATGTAAAAGTCAAAATAACTTTGCAAAAACATTGTCGGCCATGTTTTTCCAAAACACGATTGATCAATCAAAAATGATGCACTCTATTGTCGTCAATGTCTTGTATAGAGTCACTGTACTACTGTACAGCAAGTAGAAAAATAGGATTTTTATAGAATTTTGCCCGATGAAAACATATCGATAAGATTTTTATATTTACTGACTATGTACCTACAGTTTTTGTCTAAAACATTTTTTATATCTATCAAAATAGAGCGGTGGGAGAAGTTCAATTATTGTTTTTTGAAATAATCTGAGATTTCTCCCGTTTTGCTTGACCGATTTTATCGAACTTGTTGGGCTCATATGGAAGAGCATAATCTGTACTATAAAATTTTGATAGAAAAAAACGTTTTAGTTAAAAACTGTAGGTAAATAGTCAGTAAATATGAAAATGATATCATCGATGTATTTTCATTGGGCAAAATTCTATAAAAACCCTATTTTTCCACTTGGTGTTGGTTGTTATGCCCCCTGGCGACCATGTTAGAAACTTGAAAATATTTTTTAGGTTTTTCTTTTGGTCGTTTTAGTAATAATTTTTTTTAGCGCAAGCCTCTGCGATGAATAAATTCCGGGATATGGTCGCTCGCTATCATTAACCGATTACCCTGTACTTCAAAAGTAAGAACAAAATTTGTATGTGATCCCGTTGTGCATTTTCTGAAATATTAGTGACAGCTGAAAATGTTAAAATGCGTCCTTTTCGAGAAAAATTGTCAGAATAAGGGGGTTGAGAACATGATAACATTGAAGAAACGCACTGTATATATAGTAACATTCACTCCACTATACCAATTTAATCATGTTAGATATTCCAACACCGTATAGATGCATCGTAGTATGTATTTTAAATCCTGAATACTGTATTTTTAAGAATGTATATTTTGCAAGTCTTGCTATATTATATTTTTTTTTTAATACGATAGTTACCTGCCCTACCTACCTTTTAGCTCTACAACCGCTTTCATGAGAGTCAAAATAATACAAATTTGATTCTGTATCATGAAATCGGGTGTAAGCTAAAAGCATCCCCAATAAAAGCTGTTGCTACATGCTTTAAAATATTTTTCCCATCCCCTCTCCACCAACAAATTTGACCACGAATAATAACCAACCCAAAGTCACAACCTACCTACACATACATAATATGTACACTAACTTGCACAAAAAATGCGTACACAGACAGTGAAATCATGTTTTTTTTGAGCAGTATAATAGGCTGTCAAAATATTTACATGACATGCACTTGAACTTTTTATTTTTTTTTCCAATGAAAACGATATATTGTGGGTACGACTTTGAATTTATTCACTCAGTTCGCTAAGAAAAAAGTGGATTATTTTTCTTAAAATCCGGTAGCAGAACCATTGAAGTCGTCGAACCATGGATTTTGATAAATTTTGACAATATTGAACACCATTGGCGAGCTCATTCCACGCATTATGAATGGCATCTAATAGTTCTGCCTGATTCTGAGCTGAGGCCTCCAGTTTCTTTGATAAATAATTTTTACCAATGGTCCCCACTCATTCTCCATCGGATGTGGATCTGGTTATTTAGTTATTTTTAGTTCTTCTCACCGACCTTAGGTCTTGAACTCTTCACTGAAGCGTGTAAGAATTTGTGTTTTTACAAAAGTGGATTATTATTGCAACTGACAAAACTTGACGTTTACTTGTTACCTTCATACACTGCTCAAACCCAAGCAATTTCACCATTTCAATGTACGCATTTTTTGTGCAAGTTAGTGTACTTCTTTTCTTTATTTAATAATAAGTCAATCACAAACCAGTCAGAGCCAATAAGCATTCAGCATTTGCAGTTTGCAAACAATTTCTGATTATTTTGACAAGAATCGATGAAGCGCTGATCGATTTGTGATTGTTCTACGAACAGACCTAATAATACCAATCTCAATTAACTGGATATTTCTTTTACAAATACCTGCATACAGAGTTTCGTCCTGCATTAAGAAAACTGAACCAAAGACCTGACCAAAAAAAAACATTATGTATTATAAGCCAATTCTGGGCCCGCCTGTAAACAAATCTGTAACTTTCTATAAGCTAATAGACACTGCGCTTCCTAAAGCTTACATAAAGTCTTATAGAATCGTATCTATTTACGATCGGATGTTTGCCAATCGTGATCCAAGAATCTCCCCATGAGCTTATAGAAGTTACAG
Source organism: Orchestes rusci (assembly GCA_958502075.1). Lineage (NCBI taxonomy): Eukaryota > Metazoa > Arthropoda > Insecta > Coleoptera > Curculionidae > Orchestes > Orchestes rusci. The sequence goes on from OY293306.1 coordinate 6,853,723, forward strand.
ATTCGCTTACAGACGTGCACAGAATTGACACATTAATAATTATAGTATACATTCGAGTATACATTAGCCTTGAGTAAGATAGATTTGTTGCTTACCCACAGACGATGAATTCTGATTTTTGGCATCTTCTTCCTTATTGAGTGTGGCAATCAAGTGAATATGTTTACATAAGTTGTATTTGATTGCTGAATCCAAACAGGAGCAGTGGAATTGGTGAATGCATATCTGGCAGTTTGAACACACAAGCTTGCAATTGTTGCAGGTCGTAATTTTTTTTTGTATTGTATACATTTCAAAGCCACTCTCTGATGAAACTGTCCATCCTTGATCTATCTTAATAACTTTACTTGGATCCATTTTTTCCATATTTTTATGCCTAGATCTGATATTGGCAATTTTACTGCACAATTTTCCTTTATTTATCACTATCAGTTTATTGATCAATTTATCCCTGATAAAATTCATTATAGCAGCAATTCCTTTATCCAGTCTCTTGACATTTTTTCTTTTGAGATAAATATACTTTATAGTTCTATGCATCCGTTCTAAATGCATATTGGTGTTTATTCCAGCATGAAGACGGTAGCAATAGGCCCATTGCTCACATTTGTTTGCAAAATATTGTATAAAGTATTGTAGAAATTTGGCATAATCAGGATTGTCTATACTGCAAAACTCGGTCAACATTCTTTGGAATGCATTAACATCACGCTCCATTAGAAGAGTTCTTAGATGCTTGTTGATTTCATTCTATAAGAAAAAAATCTATATCTATAACAATGTATCGAGAAATGTATACTTTGAATTCCTACCTGAGCTTCTTTACCCTTGATTTTTGAAAAATTTTTCGTCCAAGATCGAACAACATGCCATGTACAATAGAGTCTGGAAAAAAAAGATAATTCATTCAATCACACAGATGGTAACCTTATTTAAAAACTACATATCCTAAGCCTGGAACCCACATGCATCCATGATCCTGTCTTTGTATCCCTTGTGACCACGTAATTGTACAGAACAAATAAGTGAACAAATACATATTATTGGCTCTGTGCGATTACAATTATCACGATAGGTACAACTGCAGGCGTAGGTACATAGGTAGTCTTATCTATTTGAAAATATATTTTCGAAATTTTCAAAAAAAAAAGATCAACTCACCTTTTTTCAGGCAAACCCATTTCTAAGACCCATGCATTATAAAATGTATCTGCTAAGTCTGACATGAATACATTTGGTTTGATGAAACCAGCTCTATCTTTGATTTTCGAAAAGAAAAGCTGAAGAACTTGAGTATCAGACCTATTTGAAATTAAAAATGCACATGGGAATCCTTCTCTAATGTCATCTATGACTAACAAGGTGTTTAATTCAAAATCATAATTATTCATGCCATGAGTTCCATCCAGACAAATGCAGTCACTTCCATACTCTTTTAAAATATCCAACTGGGCAGATGTCATTATCATCAGAATGAAGTCATCAGACTTAAAATTTGGTATCTCTTCTAAAAAGATACCCTGTGGTTTATAGAGCATAACACAGCCTTGGTCAGCGGCTTGCATCTGTTTAACCCATGAATCTACACTTAACGCATCATCTTTATGTCTCACAGCTTTGGAAGTTAAATTAAAAGATGCTTCAATATTGTACAAATCTTGGCGAGTAAGCATGTGAATTCTTTGTACATTGGAATCATAAATTGAGTCCCTTATTTCATCTAAGATACCATCAAATGGAATCTTTAGAGACATTTTCTTGGCAATATTCTCTCTATCTGCAGAGGTAAGTGTTAGATGTTTAAATTCATTGATATGTCCTATATGTGTAGGGGTATACAATACATGACATCGACCACCATTTTTTATTTTCAGGGTAATTGCCGCAGGACAAAAACCATTTATTTTAGCGCTTCCCTGGATTTTTAAATGTCTGATGCCTTTTCCGACAGGGGTATAATATCCAGATCTATGACATGTATATCTTTTTATAACATGTGTTTTAAATTTTGCGCCTGATCTTTGGCGAACAAATCTAGATAAAGTTTCAGACTCAATTTTATTCTTCCACGTCAAAAATTGGTCTTCGGAATCAAATTCATGCTTTTCTTGAACAGTAGACAGATCATGCCTAGTTTGGAAATGTTTAATTAATTCTGGCCTGGTATTTGATTTGAAAACACATAAAGGACATTTTTTTTCTGAAGATAGGGGTCCTGAAGTACTTGTTTCTCCATGGATTCTTTTTTTGTGAGCCCTATAATTTTTCTCCGAACTAAAATTTTTTCCACAGGCACAATTAAAGGGATAATTATTCGGGTTTTTGTAAAGATTAGGTTTACATCCCTTTCCAGAGTTTTCCTGGGAGTTTTCCATCTTCCAATAATCTGTAACAACAAAGGTTACATTGAAACTGTAGTACTCACTGTTTACTGTTATTAAACTTGCAGCGAAGTACGGGGTCTTTGATTTTATTTACGTGGCTCATAGAGTGTTTATTTTTGAAGATGGAAAAAAAGTTTTGTATAAAAGTTGTAGGTTTTTTCCTATGTTATCTTGCAGTTTTCAAGAGAAAATGTGGCATCGATAAATGGAAAAATATAGACTTCAATATTTTTTAAATTGAACACCGTGTATATCATGCGCAAATATGATATTTCCTGTCCTTGTCCTGATTCCAAATAAACACTGTGTTCCCGGATAGGTGTTACCAGAGGACAAATGGACTAAGATTGATTTTGATCAATTTATGAATGTGTTCAAGGTGAATATTGAAATTGAATTGAATTTTTTAAATAAGGGTACTTTACTCTTAAACAATTTTCATATTTTTCGACCCACCGTGTATGATGTTCAACTTGCACCTAATAAGTCTATCGAACGTCCAACCTGTACAGGGTGACCTATTTTGGGTACTTTTGCGGGGTATCTCCGTTATTTTTATAGATAGAAAGATGCGGTTTTCGCAACAGTGTGCTACTTTCTCGTAAGACCAAAGATGCCGTTAACAAAATTTTCATAGCCTTTTTAGTTTTCAAGATACAAGACTTAATTGAAAATGTTGCATTTTGAGGTACCCCCCGTATCTAAACTAACGAGTGTTCAATAAAAAATACAATCAAGTCACCTCTGGATTTCTTTTTCTGTCATGAACGTAGGTCGTGGCTAGTTTGTATGGTTTGTCATCATGGCATCTGTGACGGTTAGAAAGTGGATGTCATGTCATAATTGCGATGTTAGCCAAGACATACGTTTATTGAAACAATTGCAATCCATAGGTGACTTGATCGTATTTTTTATTGAACACTCTTTATCAGATAACTTATGAAAAATGTGAAAACTTTTTCTTATATAACTTTTTCCGTAGATCTTAATTCTGCATCTGGAATTATCGTACAGGGTCAGGTCAAAAAGTTATCGGACCTTACTTTATTTTTTTAAATTGAACAACCTGTATATTTATAGGCTATAAAATTTGCCTTTTTTTACCTTTTCAGAAATATATAAATGCACTTTTTCTCATGAACATTTTTCTCATAAACACCCAAATAAATGAAAATTTTCTGAAAAAAAAACCACAGTCAAAAATAAAAATTGACGTTTCAAAGCGTTTTCTACTGAAACAAACCTTTGAATTTTAAATGAATTTGTTCCAACCATAGACGTATATCGGTTTTACGTCTATGGTTCCAACCTTTACGGTCGCACTGAATTCATTATTTAATTGTTTTTTGGGAATTTACTAACTTTAATCGACAAGATAAATGCGAAAGATAACCACATCGCACGATAACCGGACGATTCTTCACGCGAGGTTAAGTTTCTTTCTCAATGATAGCTTTTTTTTATAATGAGACTATTTATAATATGATAACAGTTTATATCATTGCCCTTCACTGTGTCCACTAATAAACTTAATTGTTGATAATAATATGCTCTGTAGTTTAGTGGCGCATCCATGATTTGAAAGATTTTTTTGTGTATTTCGCCACACCCTCAAATAACAATCAAACTAGTGTTTATAAACCTGATGTTCTGTATTACCTGAAAAAAAGTCTATTAGTAAATAATAAAACCTATCAATATCAAACGTTTCAGAAACGAATCTGCTTCCGTCGTCAGTGAAACCGAAACCTAAAAAAGGAACAATTAATTCAAGTTCAAAAAATATAGTACGTTTTTTTGTGATTTTGCAGTAAAATTGGCTTCTTTGTGTTCATGTCTGATACCCCCACTAATACCTTAAGCAGAAAATTACCAATCAAAAGCAATATCATAAAAAAAAGAGAACCTTGAACCACATTACCTTTTTTTAAAGTAAACCAGTCAACCACTTTGCTTTTTTACGAAATTTTAGCCTACTCCGAGTACCTACTTGAGGTAATGGAAGAAAAATGTTCCCAGGGACTAAAAAACACAAAAAACGAACTATATTTTTTGAACTTGAATCAATTAATTGTTCCTTTTTTAGGTTTCACTGACGACGGAAGCAGATTCGTTTCCGAAACGTTTGATATTGATAGGTTTTATTATTCACTAATAGACTATTTTGCAGGTAATATAGAAGATCGGGTTTATAAACACTAGTTTGATTGTTATTTGATAGGGTGTGGCGAAATACACAAAAGAATCTTGTAAAACTTAATTGTGTTTTAGTATCATTTCAATGTTTTTTCTCACATTAAATGCCTTTATTGTAACCAGCCAGCATTATTATTCGCTCCACAGTCCCGTAAAATTGTTGATCAAAACGACATCTAATAAAAATAGTAACAATACCTAAGTACTAACTTGATTCTGTACCTACCATAAAAAAAAAACTGTACAAATTGCATCGTTTCGAAAATATGGTAACATATCACTTAATGACAACTGAAAATAACAAATGTTCTATAAAAAGGTCTTCTGTGCATTGAAAACATACTTTTCGATAGAATAAGGTGAGGATTATTTGAGATTTTCAATCGGTATTTTCAAAAAAAGCTATTTAATTCGGTGTTATTTTACGCATCTGGGCGAATGGAATGTTTCATATCCTCACTTTATTCTATAGAAAAATATGATTTCATAGCAAATAGGTATGAGGAGATCTTACTAGGAAATTTCTTATTTTCAGTTGCCATAAAGTGATATAAAGCAAAAAATTACCAATCAAAAGCAATATCATAAAAAAGATAACCTTGAACCACATTAACCGAGACAATTAACTATTTTAAAGTCAACCATCAGTCAACCCCTTTGCTTTTTTACGAAATTTTAGCCTACTTCGAGTGCCTACCTAGTTGAGGTAATGGAAGAAAAATGTTCCCAGAGACTAAATTTTGTAGTGTTATCTTGTTATTGCTGTTGTTTAAAAAAAGATTATGGCACAGGAGAACAATAAGAAGGAGAACCAAACCAATTCTAGGTACTTACCTGTATAAATATCGATTCACTCCAAAACTTTAAACTGCTTTTGTACAATATGGAAATTAACTTACAAGTTACAAGCAGAGATAAACAGAATCTCTGTTACAAGGCAAGTTAAGCATATAATATGGCATAAACAAGCGACATAACCTCAACTCGTTTTGTAGTTTTGTCGTTTTCGACTGTCGATGCAAAAATGGCAACGTTGCAAATAAATTATATCCGTGCTTTCGCCAGGGATAAGTTAATATGTAGCTTATATGGATTGTAACAATGTGACAAAGCTGTCATTTGAGAGAGTTTTTCTCACTGAATCCTGATAAAATTTCAATTTGTTATGGGATTATTTTTTTTGGTAAAAGCTGTTCATCCAGCATTTTTTTTAGTTGAAATTGTTCTATAAACCCAAAACTATGCTCAAAAATTTAAAAAAATCATTAATGTGTGGATGCCTGATCTTTACAAGACCCGGAAGGCCTCCCATCATATGGTATTTCAGGCTCTGGCACACAAGGCCTATTTTTGAAACAGTTGGGCCCCAAGCAAAATTTCGGGTCCTCCAATATCCTATATGAATTTTCACCAAGAATTTTCCTACTCTCCTTACCTTCGGGTTTGTGATTAAAACAAACAAAAATTCTTGAAGACTGTTCATAGAAAGAATTTTTTCTTAAAAAGTAGTCATTCAATTTCGAATAAAAAAGTTCTCTTCAGTTTTTTCGCTACGACAAGAAAACCGACTGTTCTCAATTTAATTTTTTCAATCGAAAACCGTGCGTTGGGCAGAAAAAACTCAAGACACACTCTTTGTTGAAAACGAGTATTTCGAAAAAATATTATTTTTTTGGGAAAAACGGGTGGCGTACCATTTTTTTCATTAGAAATACAACACATACCTATATTCTCCAAGTCCGGGACTGTAGAGCTTAATCCGTTCTTAAAGTTTCCTCAATACGTTAACTATTATCGAGACTATTATAGTCTCCAAAAATCTGATCAAAATTGGTAAAAGCGTTTTGAAAACTTGAGGAAAAATTAGTATTTTTTTTCAAAAACTTCACCCCAACACCTTGTTTTTATTTTGCAAAAAAAAAAATCGCTTCATTTCTAATGGTAGCCTCAGAGATTTGTGTTACCTACTTAACCCCTATTTATCAAGCACGGAATCTTGACTTTAACTTCGCTGCTCATTTTGGAAACAGCTACTTTGATTTTTAAAAATTACAAAAACATGTGAAGCTTTGATCCCAGCACTGATCATTCTCACACTAGGCAACAATTTAGCATTCGTTTGTCTATTCCAAGAACTTTCACGCAAAAAGCCGAGCAAAAAGCTTTTATTTAGGAAAAAATTAAGATTTTTAATCATTTGCCTATGTTCATTAAACGCGCTACCCCTGTCAGGCAATTCAGAAAAAGTCTAAAGAATAAACTTTCGGATAGACCATTTTATTCGCTTTCTGAATTTCATCAGAACCAATTTTTTTATATTGGTTTTACGTCGCTACTTTTTATCTTAGCCTTGTAAGCCTCAACTTAGATAAATATCTATTTTTTTTTCCATTTCATTCCTAGGTTTCCCTTAATTAATTAATGTATGATTTTTCTGGTTGTATTGGTTTTAGATTATTGCAATAGTGATTGTCCTGCTTGTGTCCATTCCTTTTGTAAACCTTAGTGTTGTTGAATATTTATTTGTCACTTGGTTTTAGCCTCCTTTTAAAATATTTTTTGATTGATTTGAATGATTGTATTTTAGAAACGACGCAGCTCCAGCTTGTCATATCTGAAATTACTTTATGCTTCATCAATATACCTACCTACTTATACTCTAGAAGTGTTGATCCCTTGAGCGAGTACACCCTGTATAATTTGCCTTTGAATGGACTTTATTATACTTCCCACCTGTTCACCCTGTATGATATCCCAAAATTTGGGTATCGGAATGGTCTAACGATAAGCAAAACTTTTTATAACAAATTATTATTACTGTTTTGATAAATTGCAAAATAAGAAAGTTGAAGTGTCATTATCCAATGTATTTTTCAATTCTAATTTTTAAATTCATTCAATTGACCAAAAAAACTATGAGCGGTCAAATCCACAACCCTGAATATAATAATAATAATCATAACTGAAAACTTATCCTAAGTTAAATTTGGATTGTGGAAAGAAAATTATCATGCATTCACAATATCACAATCACTTTCGATTGATGCTTTTTGAGCTTGTCAAGTTGTCTTCTCAATTAAATACTGGAAATAGGATATCTAAATAAATGATACCATCCCACCATAATGCTGTCGGTATTCCTATGTTTTTTAACCTTCAAAGATAGGCCTCGTTCGATTGGTAAAAACGCCCAAAACGCGCAAAAAATTGTACCGTCCAGAAAAGTCTGAGAATGTCTGTTATCGTCGGTATACCTAGATAAAGACTTGAGTAGGTACTGTGCTGAAATGCATATTTTTGAAGCTAATTAAATTTGTTTATAATATCAATCAATAATATGGTTATTTTACCAATCTAAGTCTAATTTTATTTAATGGTTATTTCTGGCTGTGTAAATTTAAATTGAAATGGTTTATACAGTATGTCCCAGATTCGGTTCTCTATACAGGGATCTTGGCTCCTATTATACCTACAGCAAAGGTTAAATGGAGAAAGTTTAGAGGAAACTTAGTGCATTCGGTATTTGGTTCCAGATTTGCGATCGGTCAATTGGTTTTGGAAATATCGGCGAGAAACCGAAAATGGCGGATTTTGTTTTTTGCCAGTAAATCCGAAACGGCTAATTGGACATCTATGAAAATGTGACATTATCGGGACACTTTTTTAAGACGAATAAAGTGGTGTGTATGACATGTCTCAATCGTCTTTTGTTTTCCCGCAACCCGCCTCAACTTTCATTTTTCTTATGGCCGCCATATTGGATTTTTCGATTTTTGGAAAGAGTGTAAAATTTCCAGTTTACTTGTGATGTCTCACAAGTGCATAAAGTGCATAAAAGTGCATAAAAGATTTAAGAATCTTCGGAATATCACATTTCGTAGTTAGGACTCAATCTTTTCTAAGGAGGCCATGATTAATTTGACAGAAAACTGGTTTAAAAGCAAAATCCTAGGAGGCTCTGATATGTCGTTCAATAATTCTGCCGAAAGATGGCGTTGTGGTCTATAACACCCCGCAAATAATGATTCAGTATGAAAGTTGTGGTAACTTAAATAGTAGTACGCTTCTCTAAAATTAAAATAATAAAAGTTGATCAAATTAACAACCATTTTTCTGAATTGGGTTTAATGATGCTGCCGTCGTTCTGGGTACATCTCCAAATACCTTGCTGAGGTAATGTCGGCATTTCTCTGTGACTGCAAGTAGGTACAGCGCTAACATATCGAACTTTTCATCATTCGAATAGGGAATACCGGGCATTTTTAATAGGTTTCGACAATTTGTTTATCAGATTTATTATTTTAATGACAGAGAAGCCAACTACTATTCACGTAAACACAACTTCCATACTGAATTATTATTTGCGGGGTGTTATAGACCACAACGCCATCTTTCGCCCGAATTATTGAACGACATATCAGAGCCTCCTAGGATTTTGCTTATAAACCAGTTTTCTGTCAAATAAATCATGGCCTCCTTAGAAAAGATTGAATCCTAACTACGAAATGTGATATTCCGAAGATACTAAAATATTTTATGCACTTGTGAGACATCAATAGACTGGAAATTTTACACTCTTTCCAAAAATCGAAAAATCCAATATGGCGGCCATAAGAAAAATGAAAGTTGAGGCGGGTTGCGGAAAAACAAAAATCGATTGTTACATGTCATACACACCATTTTATTGGTCTTGAAAAAGTGTCCCGATAATGTCACATTTTCATAGCTGTCCAATTAGCTGTTTCGGATTTACTGGCAAAAAACAAAATCCGCCATTTTCGGTTCTTCGCCGATTTTTCCAAAACCAATTGACCGATAGTAAATCTTAAGCCTGATATCGAATGCACTAAGATTCCTCTAAAACTTTATCCATTTAACCTTTGCTGTAGGTATAATATGAGCCAAGATCCCTGTATAGAGAATCGAATCTGGGACACACTGTATAATTTTGTTCCGAGAGCTTTTTCCGGGGATGAGCCATGCTGGTACACTTCAGGACATCTCGAATTTCGCACTTCTAATGAATTTATAAGAAAGATAACGTGAAATCTTGAAGCTTTGTGCAAAAAATTTCATGGAATATTCATAATAATCAACAAAAAAAAACGCAAACAATGTTGTTTCAATTACCTTTGTAAAGCAAGCAGGATCCTACATTGTCTAGTAATTTCTGTTATGGAGTGATGCGGTGTTGCCAGCGACATCAGCTCTAGATGATATAATATAATCTACTTTTGGATTAGATTGGGTTAGTTTGGCAAAAATAAATAATGTCGCGTTAGCGATATCATCTCTCTATATGACATGGTAGGTAAGTATAGTATTTTACTTTTGGGTTTGATTCGGCAAAAATAGATGTGTCAACATGGTATTGCATGTGTCATTTTATGTGTCACTCAGAGATGACTTTAGTAGTAGTTTTCGCATTAACTGTTTTGGAAAATCATCGAATTTGTAGACTTTTGAAGTATTGGATTTTTTTCCAAACCTCATATTCCATAATTTTTTTTAGTCACATGTCTCTATTGTCTGTTCATTCTATCACAAAAACAGTTCAAATTCGAGGGGTCCTAATATGTGCCAGACCAGGTATTTCAATATCACAAGAACACTTTTTGATTTTGAGCAATTAGGGGTGCTGGATTGGTAAAGAAAAGCGCAAAAAATCGTAAAGAAAACGCCAATTTTTGATTAACTTATTGTGAACTACTATCCCAACCTAACCCAAACTCACATTTCACTGTCTTTTTTGACTAACCATTGCTTTTACGCTTTTCTGCTATTTTCTCGCCTACTTTTTTATGTTTTTCAAATTTTCTTATACAGGGTGCCACAATCCGAGTGCATGCATGGGGATCTCAGTTATTATAAGAGATAATGGGTCGACTGAATCGATGCAAAGTTGCGCATTTTTATGCTCAACAAAATGTCATAATATTGACATTGGAAAAATTCCCACCACTTCCGAAGATATTCGAAAAAAACCAAAATTTCATAAAAATATTTTTATTATTTCCTTAATTTTTTCTCATTGTCGTTTTTTCTCCTCTATAATATGGAGGTATCAAATTAAAAATATGACGTTTCGTCGTTGAGCGGCCATCATCAAGTTAATTTTTTTAAATACGGACCTGGATTTTTTATTTTATTTTCAGTTATCTTTTGATGTCCTTAATGCATTGAGGTATCGCAACCGTCGAAAAAAATACTCATCTAAAAAATAATAACAGAGAAAATTAGTTAGGCAACCCTTGTCTCCCTAACACATAGTTTGGTTCATGAACCCATCTTTATTCGAAAAGATATTCTTATGAGAAAAACTGCACAACTGAACAAAACCAATTGGCTGAACCAAAACCGAAATAAGACACACCTCATTTCTTTCAAGGGGTCTGTTGATGCGGCTTTTATTGACTCTTGTCCATTGGCTCAGAGTAGCTGTTCCAGGTTCTTGGGTGTGATGGTCGACAGAGATTTGAAGTTTGATCAGCATATTGCCAAGGTCTGTGGGCGTGTGGCATCTGGGTGCTATGCTGTTGGTGTTGCTGATGGGTATTACTCTTTGGTGGAGTCACAGAGTTGCATTTTGAGCCAATGCTAGTCAATGCTTATTGAATCCATTGTTTGTCCTGCAGAAGCGGGCGGTTCGTTCCTTGTATGGTGTTCCTCCTCGCGAATCGTGCACACCATTGCTTTGTCAACAAATGACGTTCATTTATGACAATAATGTATTTTATCAATCAATCCTATAACGATACATTCAATGAAATTACATGAAATCCACGAATGACATGGAAAATAAAAAAATTGAATAATAAAAACTGAATCAATTTCTGCGAAAGTGTTCAAAATTATTGCCAATGGGTGAATAATAATCGAAAATATTGAGGTTGCCAAGGCAACCCATTATTCTTTACCCACATCTTATCACCTTAATGCCTCAAGAATGTCAAAAGATAACTAAAAATAAAATAAAAAATCCAGGTCCGTATTTAAAAAAAAGTTTGTTTCGTCTTTGAGCGGCCATCATCAAGTTCATTTTTTTTAAATACGGACCTGGATTTTTTATTTTATTTTTAATTATCTTTTGACGTTCTTGATGTATTGAGGTATCGCAATCGTCGAAAAAAATACTCATTTAGAAAATAATACCAGAGAAAATTAGTTAGGCAACCCTTTTCTCCCTAGCTCATAGTTTGGTTCAATAATCCATCTTTATTCGACACGTTATTCTTATGAGAGAACATGCACAACGAAACAAGCCTAATTGACCGAACCAAAATCGAAATAACATCCAATAACGATATACATTTGGTGAAATTTAATTTAATCCACAAATGATATGGAAAATGAAAAAAAACATATAAAAATCTGGATTGATTTCTGCAAGTGTTCAAGAATATTGCCATCTTAACAAAATTTTGAAAATAACAATAATAGGTGAAAAATAATTGAAAATATTGAAGTTGCTAAGGCAACCCATTGCTCTACACCCCCATCTAACTACCTCAATGCCTCAGGGACGTCAAAAAATAACTAAAAATAAAATACAAAATCCAGGTCCGTATTTAAAAAAATGACCTTGATGATGGCCGCTCAAAGACGAAACGTCAGATTTTCAATTTGATACCGCCGTCTTGTAGAGGAGAAAAAGTGGCAATGAGAAAGTGTGATTCATTTTACAATATCTTCTCAAATAAACTCAGGAAATAATAATAAAGTTTTTGCGAAATTTCGTTTTTTTTTCGGATATCTTCGGAAGTAGTCGGAATTTTTCAAATTTCAAAACGGCATTTTGTTGAGTATAAAAATGCGCAACTTTGCAACCATTTAATCGACCCTGTATCTCTCATAATAACTGAGATTCCCATGCATGCACTCGAATCTGTGGCACCCTGTATATCAATATCTATAGGTAGTTATTAAAAAATGAAAATATAAATCGGTACAATAAAAATATTTGAAGATTTTTGAAGATATTATTATGTTTCTATCTTTTGAAAAAATTAGTGTCAAGTTCGTATAATATGTTTTACTGATGAAGGGTCTTTCTTTTATTTTATTATACAGGGTGTTTTAAGTTTTAATTGTAAGGTAAAAGAGGTATTTTTTGGGTATTTTCTGTGCGAATTTTTAACTCGAATTCGAACGCGTGTAGATTTTGTTTTCAAGGCGACACTTTTTGGCACAGGGGGTGATTCTCATGACACTTGGTTAAATAAGGATGAGTGGAACCTTGTTTGAAATTTAAAAGCGCTTTCAATTCTCTTCACTTCAGAATATTTTTCAAAATTCGTACGACATTGGTTTTCGAGATTTCCATTGTTGAACTGGGCTTTCTCTTTTCGAATTTCATCTCTATTTTTCGCAGCCGTCAGTTTAATTTTTTCAAGTAGGTGCACATATAGGTAGTCTATTTTGACAATTTTAGTTACCTTGCATTTATCGCCTAGTTGAAACATCTTGTATTTCTATAAGTTGAGAATCCGCTTTCGTTTATTTTATTCTTTTTATATTTGGATACTCGAATATAAATAGCGTATGAATTATGTATATTTATTGTTAAAAAAACTACAATATATATGATTTGTATTCTTTATTAAGATAAATTAAGTGATATAAAAACACCAAAAATAATGAATATAAAATATATCAATAAAAAAACCTGATAAAATGTGGATTTTTTCTCTTGTCTCGAGGATAAGGGAAATCTCATTATCTTCCAAGGCACTTTTTTCTGGCATTTTTTCATCCATGCAGCTTTGTGGGAAAAATGGAAGGAATGGCATTGGGAAACAGGCGTTTCTTTTAATTTTCTTTGGAAATGAACAAGAAATGAATTTTTCTTCGAAATGAAGTTTGCATAGCCTCTAATATGAAATCTGCAAGGCACCTGCCTTGGAAAGCAAGTCGTCCCGATAACAAGCCTTCAATCATATTTCAGCCCTATGATGAATGAAAAAAAAAAACTATAGATCACTATACCTTTTCAACATCAAATTGGGACTAAACAACTTCAATTTGGGAATTAACAAAATCAAATTGGGATTACCTAATCAATTTCAAATTGGTCAAGTCAACTTTGATTTGGGAATAAACAAATTCAAATTGGGAATAGACGAATTCAATAATATACCTAAGTCCCTAACATTAATGAAAGACTGCTGGATGCTAGTGAACTAGTGTGTAAGTGGCGCCCCCTACAAGTAAGAGCCAAATCAGGGTCATATTTGAATTTCGCATGTCAAACAATTCTCATGTACTAAATTTCATCAGAATAACTTGATTATTTCAAAAGTTATTAAAAAAAAAACAAAAACTAAAATTCAACTGTGACACCCTGTATCTCTTTTGGTATCAACTTTCGGACTGGAAAATTTGGGGTCTATCGGAATGTTTTTGTGGTTTTATAACCCCTTAAAGTTTGGCAACATGTTTTTGAAACACCCTGTATACATATTATTATATTATCATATTATTATAAAAATATGATAAAATGATATTTGGTATAAAAACATACTAAGACCTATTTTATTACTAATTATGTTCTCTTTTTCATCAATATATTATATAATTTGATTTTGTTAATTCCCAACAGTTGTTTAATCCTAATTTGAAGTTGAAAAGACCAGACACATTAGGCCAAATGAATAAAATATAAGCAGATGCTTTCACTTGAATTTCTTGAAAAAGACACTTTATAAGCAACTGAAAAAACATTAATCCAAATAAACCAAGGATATGCAAGAAACATAACAATAAATAATATTGACAGAGTGGGAATTATTATTCCATGTCCAGTACCTGCTAGAATAAAAAAGATGATCTGGACTGTTTTAAACTGGGTTTTAAACATACAAAGTGGGTAGTGTGAAGGTGGAGATATATTTTATTAAAGATAAAAATATGTTCTCTCGAATCTATTGCCTGTGGAGGAACTTATAATATCTATATATTCCAGAGATTTTTGTGAAAATAAAAACTGTCAAAAGTGAGGTTTCCGCAAGAACAAACACTGTCGATTATTTTGTATTGACACTATTTGAGAACATGGTACATCCACACCCAACTATAACATCGTTTTGAGGAATGTTACACTGAATTACCACAAAACGTAATTACACGTTCAATAGGATAATTTTGCCGAAGGCTGCAAGCTGTTATTAATATTAGCGGCAGACACATTCACAAACAATGTTTGTAGTATTCTTTTGCAATGTTTGTAGTATTCTTTTGCAATGTTGTATTGATTCCAAGATGATTATTTTTCTAGTAGGTTTGAAGTTTTATTTTCGCTGTAACAAGTCTTCCGCTAAAATCGAGTGAAACAGATGCAAATAAATAATTTTAGAAAAAATGACTTTACTCCAGCACTAACTGTCTAAAACTCTAATCAAAACTGGAGAGTTCATACTAAACGAAAATTTTTGATCTTTAATTTGCACCCGAATTTGTGAGTACAAGTTTTTGATTTCCAAATTGATGACAAGTACAGCAAATACAGGGTGTTTCCTAACCTCTGTGACAAAATCAAAGGGGTGATTCTTCGCTTAATTTTAAGACGAAAATGTGTCATAACTTTTTTTCGAATTTCGCTTTGTTTCCAAAATACAGGGTGTTTAATTTTTTTTTTATTAGTTTTTTATTATTAATTAATTTATCTTTTACTCGATTTTGTTGAAGTTTGGAAACGGTATTAAAAGTGATAACGAGCTCATTTTGCCATGAACAAATAAAAATTATCGAATACAGTGGCGTCCCGAGCGGCACATCAACCAATATTATTGGGAAAAAAATGTACGCCACTGACTTTTTGTTTCATTTTCATTTTTTTCTCAGGTTATTCAACTAAAAACGCAACTTTTTCATCTCTTGAATTTTTATCGTATCTTGCCTAATTTTTGAGATAAAAAATTAAATCTAGTTGAGTGAGTTTTGACGCAAAAAGTAATTTTATCGCTGATGTTGAATTTTCTAACAAATACAGCAATCAATTATAATCATTTTAATGGAGAATTCAGAAACACTAAATAAAAAAAAAAGTTAAATAAACTGCTGAAAATGTCCTCCACGAGCCAGTAAACATCCATGTACACGACGTGCTAAGTTATCTCTCACCACACGGAAAATTTCGGGACTGGCGGAAATCGTATTGAATCCATTAATAATACGCATTCGTAGGTCTTCTTCGGATTGAATGGGAGTGCTATAAACAAGTTGCTTAAGATGGCCCCAAAAGTAAAAATCTAATGGATTCAGATCCGGTGAACGTGGTGGCCATGGGTGAGGTCCTCCTCTGCCGATCCAACGATCAGGATATTGCTGATCTAAATAATTTAATAATAATAATAATTTCCTACTTTGCATCATATTGTTATTTTTGTGTAGTCCAGAGACATGCAATAAAGTGGTTTATCTCAAAAATTAGGCAAGATACGATAAAAATTCAAGAGATCAAAAAGTAGCGTTTTCAGTTGAATAACCTGAGAAAAAATGAAAATGACACAAAAAGTCAGTGGCGTACATTTTTTTCCCAATAATATTGGTTGAAGTGCCGCTCGGGACGCCACTGTATTCGATAATTTTTATTTGTTCATGGCAAAATGAGCCCGTTATCACTAAAAATACCGTTACCAAACTTCAACCAAATCGAGTAAAAGATAAATTAATTAAAAATAAAAAACTGATCCAAAAAAAAAAATTAAACACCCTGTATTTTGGAAACAAAGCGAAATTCGAAAAAAAGTTATACCACATTTTCGTCTTAAAATTAAGAAGCGAAGAATCACCCCTTTCATTTTGTCACAGAGGTTAGGAAACACCCTGTATAAGAAGAATTAATCAAAGAATCACAAACTTGGGGCTTAAGATCTGATAATAAAACAACCTGTACAGTGTGTCCCATTTTCATTGTCTTTGCGGGGTATCTCCCTTATGAGTGAGGAAAGAGAGATGCGGTTTTCTTTATCCCATCTTTAACTCGACGTATTATTTCGAAAAATGTATCTCTTCAAGGATGATTGAGATCGATGTTACTGGTGCTCGATGAGTCTGAAAAAAATTGGCATAACTGAACGTTTGGCATGGTATGATACTTTCTGGAGCCAAATGTTGTTGACACATTCTCAAATGTGTATCTACTGTTCACGTCTTTCCACCATGATCAACTTAGAAATTCAGCAAATCAATCTTTCAATTTCATGCTCAAGTATAGTGAATGTTAATTCTTCTTTTGAAAATCGTTATTTCCGCAACATTTCATACACCATTGATATTTAATTATGTCAAACATAAACTAATTAAGTAGCTCTCTTCCCATGCTTATTGAATTTAATGGCTAACTATTGTCTGGTCGATTTTTTATACCTGAACTATGGGGTCAAGGTACTCGAACCTTCAATGTTTTACGTATCACGTCATGATTGTCGTTGTACAAAATCCCATCAACTTCATGACTGTTTTTAAATTGTTTTACTCGATTCAACCTTTTGATTATAATACAGGGTGTCTCATAACTCATCCGCCATAGAGCAACAGGTGATTATTAGAATTTAACTAGGTGTAAACAATAAGGTTTTTGTGACGTAATTCTAAGTTACTCTAGAGAAGTAAATAGATGTATTCGAAAACTAATTCTATTTTGATTATCGGTCGATGCGATAAATAGTTATATCTATTTAAGTAGTTTTCCGAGCATATTTCTGAATCAGCTTATTTTCGTTAATCAACTAACAGTGTTGATTCATTAAATAAATCTTGCTCATTCTATAGCGTCATTGTTTTTTTTAAATAATCGCACTTGTTGACGTACAAAGAGTCTGTACTGTGAACAGTTTTGTTTTTTTGCAATTTGCATAATTGTTTCATTATATTTTCAATAAACTAACCTGAACAGTAGTTTACAGAAAATAACTCCAGACTAAAATACCTATAACTAAAAAGTGAATAGATAATTTGCACAATGTTTGGAGAAAACATCAAAATTATGGCGTAATAATGCCATAAACTTTAAAAAAATTATCTTGCGGCCTTAAATGATGTAGTAATTATCTATTGAAAATTTTCTACCAGCCAATTCTAACCAATCATAGGCTTGCATTTTATTATGTTGCTATGGCAACGACCTAATTTTATCGGAAATCACCCTGCTCATAATCACGTGACTGAAAGATTAATAAGTGGAAATCTCCCTGATGGCTTTGCATCTGGATGTAGCTCCCATATGATTACAGTGTTGCCGTCCCCACTCTCCTTAACAATCCCAACCCAGCCCAACTTTCACAGACAGAGATAAGGCAAACGGCAACACTGTGGTTGGTGCATGGGAGCTACATCCAGCCGCGAGTGCTTGACAGCTGTTTAAAACACTGACAAATATTTTTGATGAATGATTTATTTTCAACTTCCAATACAAAGTTGCAATGTTATCAATTATGGACAAGATTGGTTATAACTTCCAAATGTTTTATAAAATCCTGATTCCTTTCTTTCTTCCTCAATGGCGAGTAGAGTAAGGAGCCGTTGGTTTCTTCCACTAAATGCGAGGTAAGTCCTGGGTTATGTTTTTTCCAATGATCAGTTTTGGCATGAGATTTTCACTTATAATCTCCCTAGAGCTCGAATTATTTCCGGAAATTTTGTCGAGTCGCGAATTTTCTTGAAAAATTCGCAACTAGAACAAATTTCCGGATTTTTAATTCGAGCTCGCGGGAGATTATAAGTGAAAATTTCATGCCAAAACTATTTGAGAAGATTTAATAGTAGCGGCTGGATGTAGCTCCCATGCACCAAACACAGTGTGGGATTGTTGGGGAAAGTGGGGACGGCAACACTGTAATCATATGGGAGCTACATTCAGATGCAAAACCAGGGAGATTTCCACTTATTAATCTTCAAGTCACGTGATTATGAGTAGGGTGTTTTCCGATAAAATTAGGTCGTTGCCATAGCAACATGTTAAAATGCAAGCCTATGATTGGTTAGAATTGACTGGCAGGAAATTTTCTTGCCAAATCTCCCTAGAGCTCGAATTATAAATCCGGAAATTTGTTCTCGTTGTGAATTTTTCAAGAAAATTCGCAACTCGACAAAATTTCCGGAAATAATTCGAGCTCTAGGGAGATTATAAGTGAAAATTGCATCTGGCTCCGCCTATCAGAAACGCGAGTATACCGTCGTGATACCCGTGACGTCACAGTAGAAGACTTCATACATTCACACGTCTACATTCCAATTCACACGATCAACAAGCGGAGAGAAGAATAAACCTTTCCGGCCTGAATCTTGAATGGAATACCTGTATTCAACTCAAACCAAACAACAAAACAAAACTAACTTGAACAATCCTCAATTTTATTGATCTGTTCTCTGCCATCACTGTCAATAGTATCAATCGATCAAAATAATGTAGATGTCACGCTCTGTAGCTAAGCTCCACCCCTTTTTTGGGTATTTTGAAAAAATGTTTTTGCTGATAACTCAAATATTTGGTGGAACAATTTGTCCATTCTTATATTTAATGCAGTAGATCCTTTTTGTGATAGGTACTGAGTACTTATATTTATGTGTGTCCATTTGAAATCAAACCGATTGAACCGAATCTTGAAAAATCTGGCAGCTCATCATCACCTTCGCCACCGGTTAAGCGAACGATTATTTTTTGGAGGGAAAATGAAACGAATGAAGAAATTCAATATTGTTTCAATTTCACTTTTAATATGACGTACCTAACTATCAAAATAACCACTGTAACCTGCAAATAATAGTGTGCTATAAATCAGTTCACACACACCTATTATCTTATTCGTTTTCTGACAATTGAATCTATGGTGTGCGTGAAAGTATTGGGTGTGTTAGGCAATGGCCGCGAGTCACGAATTTATTTTTAATAACTTATTCTTTCACGACATTTCATTGAACTTTACACATAGTCCTCTTAACAATGATTTTATCCATATTTCATATTACAAAATCATTTTATCGTAAAGTATCATTTACCGGACACAAAACCAGTTCGGTGAATGATACTTTACATCATCAGAGACTGTAAAAAAAAATTACTTGATCACTCCAAAAATGACATTTTGCATCATCAAAGACTGTGAAATTGCATTGGTAACACGGTTTGGCTGGCGCCATCTCTTTATTTTAATTAATAACTTGACATAAAATGATGGTAACATATAATTAACCTATCTATTACCCAAGTGGTGACGTGGTTTGCGCCATCTCATAGTAAGAATGTGAGGCGGACTGCCACTCTAAGTGTATGGTTTGACAAGAATGCATATTAAATCGATTAAAAAATTATCACAGTATGAAACAAAATAATGTACGATACACAGCCGTTAAATTTCATTAAACTACTCGTCTAGAAATTCCAAACTCGGCTCCTTCGTCGCCTCGTCCATAAACATCTCGACTCGTAATTTAAAAAGTCATTTACCGCCTTTGTAACGTACATTACTATTATCGAGGATATTTTGAATAGTAAATATACCTAAATATTTCCATCTATCGGCAGATTCATCAACCACTCTATGCAACTTTAGCTATGCTGATGATGCCTAGTAGGCAGAAACGTTCATAGATTGGTCTGTGTGAGGAAATAGTTCCAAATTGATTTTTACTCAATTAGGTGACTAAAGATAAATTGATTATGCGGTCAAATAATATGTAAGATAGAGAAAACATGAGGTGAGAAATGAAGAATGAGCAAAAAAAAATACTCCTTTAGTTTTGTATCTCAGCACTGTTTGGATAGAATCCAATTATTTATTATTCAAGTTTATGTATGGCAAGTAGAAAATGAAAAAGCTGGATTCTTCACAACCTCTAGCCACAAAATTTAGTTTTTAATTCTGTGCTCTAGCAGTCGCCATTATTTATCGGTATGTCACTACGTATGCCACCGCGTGTGAAGATTATTAATTCAGATTTATATTGATTAGTTTTTAATGTTTTCATGGGTGAATAGAAGGTCGCAGTATGATGGTTTTTGATAGTAAAATGGAGAAAAGCAACGATTGTCGTTTAATAAAATAGCTTCTAAAATAATCGTTTATTTTAATTTATTTTGATAACTAGCCAGTACTTTGAGCTACTTCATAAATTGGCCAATCAAAAACGGGTCATATTCTCAAATGAGTTATTATTATTTTGTTGTTTTGTGATTTCTTTTGTATTCCGGAAATCAATTATTCGTTTGAAACTGAAAATATCAAGTCCAGGGACTACAAATTGGGAGGTATTTTTACTATTTTTCTATGAAAAAATGAATCCAAATGTCTTGATGATGAGTACAGTACAGAAAACACACAAGTCGTTTTTATATTATACATACATATACAGGGTGTCCCAGCAAGGGTGGCCACCGGCCATATCTCGGAAACTACTGGACCTAAAAGTTCAGGAAAAAAAAAATTATCACTTAAGTGGCCACGAGAAAATGCTGGGAAATATTTATAACTTCGAAATTTTTCCGCTAGGGTGCGCAATCAAAGCTTAAATATTAAAATTCGAAATTTTTCCGGAAATTCTCAGATTGAGGTATATCTTTATCAACATGGTTAGAAAACCTAGACAATTTCACGTCTTTTTGGTACAGGGCTCATTGGCGTACCGATCTTCGTGTGAGTAGGGGAAGGTAGTGAAAGTGTAATTGTTCAAGGGGCTGTAACTTATAAACGACTTTTTTTTCGACCGATTTTGTTGTGTATAGGCTTGTTTGGAAGATAAATGTGAGTACTTTCGTATATCGTATCCAGTGATGCGTGATTGTCTCCAGGAAAGTTGCTAGAAGGCGTAATTTGAATTAAAAAATGTTATTTTCGTTTCACCGCAAAAATTTAAATGGTACGGTATAATTCTGATAACAGAATCGAAATGAAGATTAAATTTACAAGAAAAAACCTTAAAAAAAAAAAAAAAAACTTAAAAACCTTAAAACATTAAATTTTACATAATTTGGACTAGTTATTATTATCAGAATTATACCATACCATTTAAATTTTTGCGGTGAAACGAAAATAACAGTTTTTAATTCAAATTACGCCTTCTAGCAACTTTTCTGGAGACAATCACGCATCACTGGATACGATATACGAAAGTACTCACATTTATCTTCCAAACAAGCCTATACGCAACAAAATCGGACAAGTCGTTTATAAGTTACAGCCACTTGAACAATTACTCTTTCACTACCTTCCCCTACTCACACGAAGATCGGTACGCCAATGAGCCCTGTACCAAATAGACGTGAAATTGTCTAGGTTTTCTAACCATGTTGATAAAGATATACCTCAATCTGAGAATTTCCGGAGAAATTTCGAATTTTAATATTTAAGCTTTGATTGCGCCCCCTAGCGGAAAAATTACGAAGTTATAAATATTTCCCAGCATTTTCTCGTGGCCACTTTAGTGATCATATTTTTTTTCCTGAACTTTTAGGTCCAGTAGTTTCCGAGATATGGCCGGTGGCCACCCTTGCTGGGACACCCATATTTATGAAATATAAATATTCAAATACTTTTCATCAGTATCCTCGAGTGTCACCTGACATAAGAGCCAATCAGACAATTCGGTAAAGCGGGGTCATAATAGGTGTTTTTCTTTATGTTACACTTTTTACACTCCTGGTGTAAAATTTGACAGACGTCAATTCCGTCCATATGAAACCATATTGGCCATATGTTCGCCTGTCAAATTTTACACCAGAAAGTGTGAGAAGTGTAAAAGTCGTAGCATAAAGAACAAGACTTAATATGTACAGGGTGATTCATTTTTAGCGACAGGGGGATACCTAGTTCTCGTACACTATTCATCATAGTGATCCAGAAAAAAAAATCTTCAGAGTAATGAGCACAAGACAAAATGCTAAAAATATATTTCCAGTTCCTAGGATCGCCGCAAGGGGGCGTAACGGTACTGTGAAAACAGAAAATATTTTCCCCATTGAACTACTAAAAAAGAATATGGAAACGGATTTGGGACGATATTCTCTACAAAACTGCCCCCCGACACTTCTCTCGAAGTTGTCAAATAAGACAGCTACCAACCAGACTTGATGTCACCAACTTGCCAACAAGTTTGGAATCCCTAGAGCGATTTGACTGTTCTTTGGTTAGTTTTAAAAAGGAAAATCTGCTTTTTCTGGAGCAGGTACTTGAGATCAATTTTATTCGCCTAAGCCCACCACACAACATAAATTGTCCACCTCAAAACTGCTTTTGAGGTTTTTTCGAAAATTTCAAATGCAAAAAATAGATGCATGTATCGTGTTATTTGGAAAATTTCCTACCACCTTCATACAGATCATTTTTCCATATCTCTTGAAATAGAAGAGTTAAAGAAACTTCAACAAGAATCCCTCGAAAAATACTTTTGAAACTGACCTTGTAAATTTGAATATTATGTATGTCAAAAAAAATTGCCTCCAGATTTGTTCTGATTCGTGTAAGATAACGTGTTCTTGAGTTAATGTTGTGAAGAAAAACTTTTAAGTGAGGATGCCTACTATTTTTCGTTTTATTTTCTACGAGCAGCTGTCAAGTCGAATAAAGTGCGTCACATCACAAATAAAACGATTGACCAGTAGACATCTTATTCCAAGAATACTTTTCAAAAATGAAATTAACACAAAAAAACAAAAAAAAATCAGTGCAAATGCTCAAAATTCCCACCGCACTCTTGGCGTCGGGTTGTTGGCAAAGCACTCCTATCTTTTTGACACTTGCAAGATTATAGGGGCTGTTTGGAAAGTATACCTCGTGGGGTTCCTGAAGCCCTCATAACTCTTCCATATCAAAAGATGTGTGTTCGAAATGTGAATCGTTTTTAAGAAAAACACCAATTATCGTCAAATTATCCAGCTAGTTACTTTGACAACCTGACAATAACCCAGATCGATCGGAAAAACCGAAGTTTGTGTATGTTCAATGAATAATAACATTGTGTTTTTAATGAACATTTCAATAAATTGGCGTTTTTCCAGAAAACGATTAATTTTTTCGATGTAAATAAAGAGTAGGTACCTTATATATTATAAATTGATTGTCGAACCTAAATCAAAAATTGCAACTGAAAAAAAAAGATTGAGTATCAAAGTTTAGGGGCATTTTATGGAAGGGGTGGTCCCCCAGGCTCCCAAGAGTAGATTGAAATATTGCTACATTCTCAAATTATCAGTCCTTAGGAACTGTGTATACTGTCCAAGTTTCATTGGAATTGATTACACCGTTTTGGAGCTATCTCGGAATAACCTTTTTCAGGGTGTAGCTTCAAGGTACGGATAACTCCGAATGGAAGGGTCACACTGATATTTTTTATAGCAACATTTTAGACTTATTTTTGTCACAACTAGCTGCCCCTCAAATATCTCCCACAACTTCTGTGACACCCTGTATAGTGTGTCCCGCTTTTCATGACTTCACCCTCTGATTTCTCGATATTGGAAGAGTGATTTTTTTCAAATTTTTTATGGTGATATTAGAAAAACTAGTTTTTTGGTTGTGTTGAGAAAAAAATCGTTGTTTTTTTGGGAGAAAAATATTAGGGCTTTCTCATATTTACAAAATAACCAATTAATAATTGATAATGATATTAACGAATGTCCAGTTTTCACTTATTAATTTTGCGATTTTCTTCAAATTTGGGCGATGATTGTATGTTTTTAAGTAAAAAAAAGCAAGGCAACTTAAGAAAGTACATAAATACTGGAAAAGTACGAAACAATGAATTTTAATTCAAAAAAATAATCAATTTTCAATTACTTTTCCAATCACTTTCCCAGAAATTGTGAAATTACCCATTACAATTATACATTTTCTACTGATGTAGGTAATCCAATTACAATTACTTTCCAAGATAATGAAATTTGATTAGAAATTGATTACTTTTGTAATCATTACTGCCCAGCTCTGAATACAGTTCAATTGAATTCCAACGATCTTAATTTTGCTGTTCACAATATCTTGTAATACATCTATTACACTAAAATACGTCCGTTTCAAAACATTTTCCGTATAAAGTTGTTAATAAACTAATCACTTCATACTTTTCGAATAAAAATAAATTTCAAACATTATTTTTAGATTTCTCCAAAAGTATTCACATACTGCATGAACCAAACCCACACACATAATAATCCAATCTTAGATTCGCTGTCCATGAAAATTTGACTATGTCCAATATCCCAGAGATAGTTTAATGTCAGTCATTCATTACTGTTACATATGTGCTTTTTTTGCATAAAAATTGAAACTGTTCATTAGGCTTGAATAGTGTCGTCTGTGTTTCGTATTCAACCATGAATACAATTAATAGTTATTATTGAATACGGTGAATCCATGTAGAAAATGTATGAAGTAATACAACCTTCCAATATTAATTAATTTCCATTTACCAATGTTGATGGTCTTGACAGGTGTACAGGGTGATTCATTTTCAGCGACAGGGTGCCAGTTCTCGTAAACTACTCATCATAGGAAAAAAAATCTGTATAGTAATGTGCCCAAGAGAAAATGCTGGAAATATATTTCAAGCTTCTAGGATCGCAGCAAGGGGGGCGTAACGGTACTGTGAGAACAGAAAATCGATACATTTTCGAATTTTTTCCCGGTGAACTACCAAATAAGAATATGAAAACAGATTTTGGACGATATTCTCACTTATAATCCTCCTGGAGCTCGAATTATTTCCGGAAATTTTGTCAAGTTGCGAATTTTTTGAAAATTTTCTTGAAAAATTCGCAACGAGAACAAATTTCCGGATTTTTAATTCGAGCTCGCGGGATATTCGTCAAGAAAATTTCATGCCAAAACTGATCATTGGAAAAAACATAACCCAGGACTCACCTCGCATTTAGTGGAAGAAACCAACGGCTCCTTACTCTACTCGCCATTGAGGAAGAAAGAAGGGAATCAGGATTTTATAAAACATTTGGAAGTTATAACCAATCTTGTCCATAATTGATAACATTGCAACTTTGTATTGGAAGTTGAAAATAAATCATTTATCAAAAATATTTGTCATTGTTTTTAACCGCTGTCAATCACTCGCGGCTGGATGTAGCTCCCATGCACCAACCACAGTGTTGCCGTTTGCCTTATCTCTGTCTGTGAAAGTTGGGTTGGGTTGGGATTGTTAGGGAGAGTGGGGACGGCAACACTGTAATCATATGGGAGCTACATGCAAAAATGCAAAGCCAGGGAGATTTCCACTTATTAATCTTTCAGTCACGTGATTATGAGCAGGGTGATTTCCGATAAAATTAGGTCGTTGCCATAGATTGGTTAGAATTGACTGGTAGAAAATTTTCTACAAAATTGCCCCCCGACACTTCTCTCTAAGTTGTGAAATAAGACATCTACAAGCCGTCAAATTTATTGTCACTAATTTGCCTATAACTTCGAAATTACTTAACCGATTTGACTGTTCTTAAGCTCATTTTGAAGAGGAAATACTGCTTTTTCAGGTGCATTCACTGGGGGCCATTTCAATCTCTTTAGCCGACCACAAAACATGAATTGTGAAAGTCAAACATGAATTCGAGGTTTTTTCGAAATTTTCAAATTTTTGGAATAAGGTATTCGCTAGTCCACTGTATTATTTTTGGCAAGTGCAGCACTGCATTCTACTTGTAAGCTGCTCGTAGAAAAAAAAACAAAAAATAGTTGGCATTCTGACTTATAGGCTTTTTTTTCAACATCAACTAGAGAAAATGTTAAACTCGAATCTAAACGAATCTTATGTGTATCTGTTTCAAATTTCTAGGGGCTGTTTCAAAAGTATTCCTCGCGTGATTCCTGATGAAGTTTCCGTAACTCTTCTATTTCAAAAAATATAGAAAGATGATCTGTATGAAAGTGATAGGAAATTATCCAAATAACACGATGGAGGCATCTATTTAGTGGGTTCGCATTTGAAAATTTAGAAAAAAACGCAAATACAGGTTTGACTTCTACAATTCATGTTGTGTGGTCGGCTAAAGCAAATAAAGTCGACCTCGAGTACATGCACCAGGAAGAGCAGATTTTCTTCTTTAAAACGAGCTAAAGAACAGTAAAATCGATGTTATAGGCAATTTAGTGACATCAAGTTTGACGGCTTGTAGATGTCTTATTTGACAACTTAGAGAGAAGTGTCGGAGGGCAATTTTGTAGAGAATATCGTCTTGAATCCGTTTCCATATTCTTTTTTGGTAGTTCAAAGGAGAAAATTTCGGAAATGTGTTTATTTTCTGTTTTCACAGTACCGTTACGCCCCCTTGCGGCGATCCTAGAAGCTTGAAATATATTTCAGAAAATTGTCATTTATTTGGGTGTTTATGAGAAAAAGTGCATAGTGTTATATATTTTTGAAAAGGTAAAAAAAGACAAATCTTATGGAGTATAAATATACAGGGTGTTCCATTTAAGAAAATAAAGTTGGGGCCGATAACTTTTTGACCTGATCCTGTATACTTATTCCGAAGGCAGAATCGAGTTCTACGAGAAAAGCTATATAAGAAACAGTTTCCACATTTTCCATAACTTAACTGATAGTTTAGATACGAGGGGTACCTTAAAATGCAACATTTTCCGTTTATCCCTGTACCTTAAATACTAAAAGGGCTATGATTTTTTTTACCGGCATCTTTAGTTTCACGAAAAAGTAGCACACTGTCGCGAAAACCGCAACTTTCTATCTATAAGAATAACGGAGATACCCCGCAAAAGTACCCAACATGGGACACCCTGTACAAGGTGGCCAAATAAGCGAAGGAAGTGACTGTATCTCAGAAACCACAAATTGTAGATTCTTGCGGTAAAAAACTTTATCACTAAAGTGGCCGAAAGAAAACACTGGAAATAGTTTTTGAGTTCATACCTCCACCGCTAGGGGGCGTAATAGCTATGGTCGGGTAGAAATATCGACTTTAATCAAAAATGTTCAATTACAAGTTGCCAAAAGAATATCACCACCGTAATCCTCGTGAAAATCTGCATCGTTTTGGTTTGCCATTTTTGAATGTACGACATAGGGAGGGTGAAGTGATTTGTCTATAACTTTAGTTGGACTCAACATTTTTGAACGAATAAGGGCTCGTTTGAGAGAGGAGGCCTTGTTTATTAAGAGCAAATATAGCCATGAGAGATTGGTTTACGCTGCTCCCTTTAAGGGGCGCCAATGCAAAAATCTATAGTTTTTTCAATTTTATTCCGAAATTTCAAATAGAAATCTCAACAGAAACGGAAAGTAGATCAAATTTGTATGAAAAAACCTGAAATCCGCATCTTGATAACTTCACGCGTTCAGGAGTTATTGCCTTTTTCTGATGAACACGTATGTTTTAATAATTTTATTTCTTACTGTACTGTAATATATCATTTGTCGGACTCAAAACATCAGAGCCGATAAAATTGGATAAGAAGAATATATAATTTTAACTAACTTTGGAGTTTGTATTATGGTTTCGCTGACGCCATCTCATGGTAATAAGTAATAACTTGACATAAAATGTGGGTAATATAAGTATGTACCCATCTATATAATCTGATGGTATGAATGTGAGAAGGACTGCTACCACAACCTTCTCAATGTGTGGTTTGATAGGAGAGTACTATCTCTTTTGAGCCGATTGAGATAAATTGTCACAGTATGGAATAAGACAATATAAAATACACAGCCCTGAAATGTCATCAAACTACTCATCTAGAAATTCAGATAATAAAAAAACATGTCGACCGTACTTTAATAAGTCATTTTCCGGCCTGGTTGCGTAAATACTATTTCACTTGGGTAGTCCAATTTAATTATTGATTTTGTTTGTATATTATGGTGTCTTCTTTTCTCTTCTGGCAATAACTTTTGAACGAGTCAAGTTATCAAGATCCGGTAAAGAGTTTTCTTTTTGTAATTTTTATCCAATTTCTGTTTCCGTTTAAATAATTGTATCATTCTATTTGAAATTCCGGAAAAAAACTATAAACTTTCGCATTGGCGCCCCCTACAGGATTCAGCGTAGACCAATCTCTCCTGACTATATTTCGCTCTTGTTAAACTCTCTCAAACAAGACTTTAAATATATTGAGTCTAACCTGAGTTATAGGCATTTCAATAAGTCAGAATTCACTCTTCTCCCACGACTTTATTTGATGTCCGACAATCAAAAATGGTTAACCAAAAAGGTACGGAATTTGACGATGATTACAGTGGTGGTATTCTTTTAGCAACTTATAATGAAACATTTTTGAGTAAAATCTATTACGTCATCTAGCGGTGGAGGTATGGAACTGGAAGATTGTATCCAGTGTTTTCTTTTGGACACTTTGGTCATACATTTTTTTCCGCAAGTCTCTACAATGTGTGGTTTCTGAGATACAGCCGCTTACCTCGATTATTTGGCCACCCTGTACATAATCTTAATATATAAAAATGAGTACCGATTTATTCTGGAAGATCAATAACTTGAGAACGGCTGGGGCAATTTGAGTCATCATTGAATTGTTCCATTAAGTCTTGGGATTGTTTTTATGGCGAGAAAAGCTGGAAAATCCCCCGAAAAAACCTGAAAACACAACTTTTCATTCGGGATGTCACATGTCACCTTTCCGTGACAAAACAAAATAATGTCAATGTCAATGAGTAGATTCAATAAGCGCGTTCGAGTTTCCGCTCTAAACATTCTGAGCACGAAGAGCGGAAACTCGAACTCACCCAATGATATTGATGTCAATCCAAATCATAGACCTGAGATACGAAAGAGACTAAACTATACAGCATAGCAGTGGCGGCCATTTTCAATATCAAGACAAAAATGACATTATGAGAGAAGAGTATTTCTATTTTTTCCCATACAGGGATGTTGTTTGCGTCTGTTAGAATATCTACCCGGTAATGCGAGTTACAGACAAAGTCCAGATTCATTTTCAGAGTTGATACTACGTCCATACAAAAATTAAAACTAAAACAGAATCATAGGTCATAGGTCAGGACTGATAAAGCAACGTTGCCATAATGTTAAAATAGGTGCATTCAGTGACGTAAACATAAAACTAAACGCTAAACGCTTGAGAACGGCTGAAGCGATTTAGATGTTTTTTTTTCAATGTTCATTGAAATATGAGGAGTGATGTTATGAAAAGAAAAATTGGAAAATTTCCCTTAAGAACCCGAAAACACAACTTCTCTTTCTTTGACATAGTGAGGTTATGTTTGCAAAGTTTTATTATTTGCCAATGGATTTTTTTCAAATAATTATGTAGGTTCTAATTTGGTGTTTGATCAAAAATTGACCAAGTGCGGTTAAGTTTGCCTAATTTTGTTATTTTCCAAAAGATTTTGTTCAAATTTAATACTAATATCGTAGGTTCTATTTTTGATTTGATCAAAACATTTTTAAAAAAATGACATGGGAGTTATGTTTGCATAAAGTTTTGTTATTTTCCAAACGATTTTTTTCAAATCAGATATGTAGGCTCTATTTGGTATATGATCAAAACATTTTTTGAAACATTACATACATAGTGAGGTTATGTTTGCATGTAGGCTCTAATTTGAGGTTTGGTCAAGAAGTTTAACAAAAATTGACCAAGTGAGGTTATGTTTGCCTAATTTTGTCATTTTACAAAGGATTTTGTTCAAACAAGATATTAAGGTCTTAATTCGAGGTTTGATTTTATAAATTTACCAAAAATCGTCCAAGTGAGGTTATGTTTGCATAATTTTGTAATTTTCCGAAGGATTTTGTTCAAATTAGATTATAGAGGTTCTATTTGGGATTTGGTCAATTTTTTTTTTTCAAAAATGTGAGGTTATATTTGCCTAATTTCGTTATTTTCAAAGGATTTTGTCCAAATTGGATATGTAAGTTCTATTTGGGATTTGAAGTGTTGTAACAATAGATACGTTTTCAGTTCAAACATTTCAAAAAAAGTACGCTAGAAATGTTGTCAGATATTTAACATATCATCCTAACTGGAAAATCGCTGAGCGGATTCTTATTATTTTTTATATGTTTGTTATGTCTGCGCCCCGAATAACAGAATAATTATTGAAAAATCGGAAAAACTAAAAAAAAAGAAAGTTGTGAAACAAATTAATTTAGCACAACATTAATTAATTATTGATTATGAGGCAGTATGGAATTTGCCAGGTCAGCTAGTATGTACATAATATTAAGCATAATATGCCAAAAACTAGCTTGATTTTCTGGCTTTCTGGCATATTATGTGCAAGTTTTTTTAATCTGCAGTCATTCGAATGGTATAATGATTATTTTATCACGATTGTTATCGATATAACTAATTTGCATAATTTTGCGACCTTAAATAATTGTTGTTATTATTCATTTCACATAATTCTGTGGTCAAATGGAGAGGTCGTGTTTTTTTTTTCAGAAATGTAGAACGTGGATGATAATAATCTCAATGATATGTTTAGTAACTGAATAAAAATGAGATACACTGCTTCAGCATAATGAAAATAATCTAAGTATATTCAAAAATATTATCTCTAGATAGAAATTACTAATTAATTAAGCAGAATAATAATTTTGTGTAAATCACTATCTCGTATAATGCTTGCCTAAATTATGAACATTTAATTATTGATTTACAGTTATTGAAAGACAGGGTTATATTATACAGTGAGAACATGAAGTCCATCGCTCCCCCTCTAACTTTTGAATAACTAGATACAGGGCTTTTCACTTGAAACTCCCCACGTCAATATCTCGGAAACGAATAGGAATATTTGATTTCTGTAAAAAGTAGTCAATGTATGGGGTCGAGTAGTTATTTTTCACAGTTAAAAAAATTCGACGCCTACCAAGAGTAAAGCGTCGCGACGCATCGAAAATATTAATCGATTGCAGGGACGTTGAAATTACGCGCATGCTAAAGTACATGTTATTTATAAACTTTTTTGTTATTCAGTCGAACTCATTTATTCTACTCAGTTTTGAGATATACAGTGTGTCCAAGGTAAGGATGTCTATCATGGGGATCTTGAAAACCGTGAGAGATACAAGGTCGGTTAAATGGAGGCAAAGTTGCGCATTTTGATGCTTAATAAAATGCCGTTTTAAAAGCCAAGAAATTCCGACTAAGTCCGAAATTATCCGAAAAAAACCGAAATTTTTCAAAATTGTTTTCATTTTTTTCTGACCACATTTGAAGAGATATTTTGAAATGAATGGAACTTCTTCATTGCCACTTTTTGCCCTTTATAAGATAGCGTTATTGAATTGAAGAACCGACGTTTCGTCTATGAGCAGCCATCATCAACTTTGTTTTTTTAAATACGGTCCTAGATTTTTTATGACGGATTTTAAGGGCCTCTCATGTTCCCAAACCAACAATGTATCGCAATTATTCAAAAAAATTATGTTTGTGGATTTTTGCATAAGAACTCATGTGTTAGAGGGAGACAAAAAATACATTTTTAATAGGATCAAAAACAAACAACTTTTTTTAATAAGTGCGATACATCGTTGGTTTAGGAACATAAGAGGCTCTCAAAATCCGTGATAAAAAATCCAGGACCGTATTTGAAAAAACAAAGTTGATGATGGCTGCTAATAGACGAAACGTCGGTTCTTCAATTTGATAACGCTATCTTGTGAAGGGCAAAAAGTGGCAATGAAGAAGTTCCATTCATTTCAAAATATCTCTTCAAATGTGGTCAGAAAAAAATGAAATCAATTTTGAAAAATTTCGTTTTTTTTCGGATAATTTTGGACTCAGTCGGAATTTCTTGGCTTTTAAAACGGCATTTCATTAAGCATCAAAATACGTAACTTTGCCTCCATTTAACCGACCTTGTATCTCTCACGGTTTTCAAGATCCCCATGATAGACATCCTTATCTTGGACACACTGTATATCTCAAAACTGAGTAGAATAAATGAGTTCGACTGAATTACAAAAAAGTTTATAAATAACTCGTACTTTTGCATGCGCGTTATTTCAAAGTCCCTGCAATCGATTGATATTTTCGATGCGTCGCGACGCCTTACTCTTGGTAGGCGTCGAATTTTTTTAACTGTGAAAAATAACTACTCGACCCCATACATTGACTACTTTTTACAGAAATCAAATATTCCTATTCGTTTCCGAGATATTGACGTGGGGAGTTTTAAGTGAAAAGCCCTGTATATTACAACGAAAATTGGAATGACAATAGCCGAGCAAATTTTCCATTTTTTGATAAAGAAATGACAGCTTCATATGTCAAAATGATAGCTCGGCGCAGTTTTGGAACATTTTAAAATTGAAAGTGGGGTCGGGTGATTCATTGTTTTGAAGGTCTCTTTATTTCTGATTTAACCCCCGTATCTGGAAACATTTGGTTTGGCGGTTTTCACATGATAACGAAAAAACATAAGTATGTATTAGTCATAATTTTTTTTTCGTGGTTGAATCTTTATTTATATATTTTTTTTTAGGTTGCGAATGTCATTGATTCATTATTAATTACAAAAATAAATTTAACCATAATTAATGAGAACTGATAAAACATTAACAAATTAAGTCATTTAACAACAACGAACAAAAAACTTCAAAACATCTTTCCGAAATGTCAAATTTCAGAAAACCACAACTAATTGTTGCACGGGGGGAAAAACCTTCATCAAAAAATAATCACATTCAAAATAATATTATTTGATAACCAATTTAAAAAAAAGTTTCAAAACTGCGCTGAGCTGTCATTTTGACATCTGAAGCTGTCATTTCTCAAAAAACGGAAAATTTGCTCAGCTAATGGGCCCTATGATTGAACATTCACGTTAAGTTAACGTTTACGTTGAGATTGTTTACTAATGCAAATGTTCCATTTGCTAACAGCGTTACCATGGTGAAATGGACATGTTAAATTAACGTTAACTTAACGCATCCATTTCACCATAGTAACGATGTAAAGCAAATGGAAACTTTGCATTGGTAAAAAATCCTAACAGATACGTTAAGTTAACGTAAACGTTCAATCATAGGCCTCAATGGGGGCTATGATTGAACGTTCACATTAACTTGACTTATCTGTTATGATTGTTTACTAATGCAAAATTTTGTTGTAATATACCTAGAGGTTCAAAAGTTAGAGGAGCTGCGACGGACTTTATGTCCTCACTGTATTTGCTTGAAAATATGGCACACCATTCAATCATGAATAATTTTTTTTTGTCACAATAATTTGTATCCAAATATATCTGATGACTTAAGAAATAAATAAGTCAAGCAGTGTATTGCACTCGATTATCAAAAGGTCTCTAAGTCATCCTAGACCGCATTATCGCTAGTAGTAAATTAAATAACCTTATCAGTCAAAAACTGTCGCTTCTTCTTTATTGTTAGACGTTCGACGTTCAGTCCCAAACTCCGGCCTTATCGGCAAGTTGATCCGAAGGTGGTTCAAGTCTATTTGTAATCCATATTTGACTTTTTTTTAAACCAGTAAGACAGTGATAGAGTGATCTTTGAACCGAGCTTGGTGTCATGTTGTGAATCGTTCGTAAACTATATCGAGTGATAATGCAACTCACAATAATGAGTTTATGGAGGTATGTTATATACATTATGCATAGTAAAATAAACACAATCCATCAGAATGTTGTGTATTAATAATTGTTGAATCTCATTTCTATGTATAACACGGTAACAATAACAATGCAACGCTATTAGTGTTACCACAGGGTCAGTCCACTACCGTATTAAGTAGTATCAACTCAGGCAATGAAATAATTTTATTTATAGGCAGGGGTGAGTCACGTTGAAATTATTCCATGTATGCTGCTTGAGGAAACGTATAGGTGTTGAAAACAGTAATGTTGCAGGAATTTATGCTTGAATTAAACAAATTGGGATCTCTTTTTCTCAAAAAAATCTTCAATAATCTTGACTCCATATTTTAAACTAAATAAGTCGGAGAATATCATAATTATTGATATAAGTTCCAAGGATTCTAGCGTGGAATTCACCTGCATCATATCGTTGGCGGGGAATAAATCACGAAAATAAAATAGATATCGAGCAAAAATAGCCACACTTTTGGAATGCAAAACTAGCATAAATCGCAAAATATTTTTTTTAAACGGAGAGCATAATATTTTCATTTTTTAAAAAAAGTTGGTGTTTTCACATTCATATGAACATTTTTTTCAAATCATCCAAGGATCCACATCATAAAGGATCAGCATCTCACTACAATTTTTTTTTAACTTCAAATTTAAAAATTAAGGTATGATGGATGTCTCGGTATCATTATGCGTACAGGAGAATATACATATAAAGCTTGGAATGTGTACATGTGTGTTTGAAGGATACGACAGTTTCTTTCCCAGTGAAAACTTCTAACCTTTAAAATCTCTTGAAAAATGAAGGGAAGGATCCATAGTCTCAAAGAGGTCCTTTAATCAAATGTATCTGTATCTGAGGCCTCCCTTTCTTCATCTCTTGAGAAAGTTCTAGATTATACTGTTGAAACGTCGAAAATTCAAAGAAAAATGTCTTTGTCCTATCCCCACTATTATTGACAAATGAAAAAAAAACAGAAACCGTCCACTTACGGAGATATCGGACCCCAAAGGGAAACTCCAAACTATTTTGATAAAGGGTGAACAGAGGGGTGAACTTGATATTGCTAGTTAGTATAACAAATCAATATTTTCCTGTAGTCAATGTGTTCGTTCAGGTAAAAATGATGTTTGGTCAAAGAGCACAAAAAAAGTGTAACAGCAACACAACAGTCAAACAGTCTTTTCAGCGACGATATTACTAGCAATACAATAATTTGGAAACTTCCCAAGAACTTTGATAAATGTGTGGTTCTTGTGGCTTGAACTCTAACGACGTTAATGTTGTGTAGTTTGTAAACTCTACGATATTTAATAAGATGATTTCTTCAAAATAACAAAAAACTTGGATAGTTTATATTTGACTTAGCTAGTTTATAAACAAGTGAAGTAAACAGTTTAACCGTAAGATATACAAAAATAAGAAAAAGAAGAGGCCCTAGTACAGTACAAATCTTTGTCAACAATCCACGCCCTATCGGCATGCTGCATGCTTAGTGATTTTCGAAGTTGATCTTTCGAGACTTATTGGAAAGGTATGATATTATTCATCATTTAATCATAATATTTTGATTTTTTCACAAGAAGAGCGTGATTTGCAACCACATTGCGTTCCAAGGGAATGTAGGCGGAGTTTCGCAAATCATGCGATGATTTAAATAATCATATTCTTGAAATAAATGATTTCTCACTTCGTCTTATTCTGTGTGATGTGAGCTTCGCTTGGTTAAAATCGAACGAAGTCGTTACGCAAATAGGCTAAGTGTTGAAACTTAATAAATTTCGAATACATCATACATCTTGATGAGCTTTTTTGTCTTAATTGCAATATTTTTGTCTATTATTTATTGTTCATTGATCGTTGCAAAAAACATTTATGTACCTGTTACCTGTTAATTACCCAATTTTTATTTCTGATTGTTGTTAATAGACGATGTTATTTTTGACAGGACATTTCTTGGAGGTCATTTTGTTGTAGGTATCCGTATGTCACGTGCAAGGAAATAATAACATGATTGGTTGATAGGTCTGACAACGTTGCAATTTGAACCAAACGAATGGACACATCGCATGCATTTCAGAATAAATCTTTTTCGCACCATACTATGGGTGTGATGTGATTTTCCGAACAAGCGAAGTGACTTCTACTTCCCACGATAACCAGTATAAGCGTCCAGAAACTATAGGCATAGGCGGATTTTGGCGTTAACCAGGTTACAAATTTCCTAACCTGACTTTTCTTCGCAGTGGGGCATATCTCTTGGGAGGTACCTAATACCTAATTAAGTAGTTACGTTATACCATGAATGATACTTTTAGTAACAAGAACGTTTTGCGGTTTGATCCCTAGCTGGTGATACAGTAACCAATTATTCCAATTACTAACCAAACCTGGTAACGACAAATCGTTACCTGGTTGACGCCAAAATCCGCCTTATGTTGTTTTATGTTTTTGATAACATCAGCCATATACAGTGTGTCCAAGATAAGGATTTCTTATCATGGGAATCTTGGAAACTGTAAGAGATACAAGGTCGGTTAGATGGAGGCAAAGCTGCGTATTTTGATGATTAACAAAATGACGTTTTAAAAGCCAATAAATTCCGACTACGTCCGAAATTATCCGAAAAAAAAACCGACAGTTTTCAAAATTGTTTTCATTTTTTTCTGACCACATTTGAAGAGATATTTCAAAATGAATGGAACTTCTTCATTACCACTTTTTGCCCTTTACAAGATAGCGTTAATAAATTGAAGAACCGACGTTTCGTCTATGAGCAGCCATCATCAACTTTGTTTTTTTAAATATGGTCCTGGATTTTTATTACGGATTTTAAGAGCCTCTTATGTTTCCAAACCAACGATGTATCGCAGTTATTGAAAAAGAGGTGTTTGTTTTTAATCCTATTAAAAATGTATTTTTTGTCTCTCTCTATCACATGAGTTCTTATGGAAAAATCCATCAATATAATTTTTTTGAATAATAACGATACATTGTTGGTTTAGGAACATAAGAGGCTCTTGAAATCCGTCATAAAAAATCCAGGACCGTATTAAAAAAAAACAAAGTTAATGTTGGTTTCTCCGGAACGAAACGTCGGCGTCGTACGGAAAATCTCTCGACGCTGTTTTGTAGAGCTTGAAAAGTGGCCATGAGAAAGTGTCTTTTGTTTTTGCATATTTCTCTAAATAACGTTAGAAAAAAAATAAAAACGAAATCGGCAAGTCTCTTTTTTTTAGGCATATCTCCGAAACTACTCGGAATATTAAAACTTTTCAAACGGCATATTGTTAGGCTGGAAAATGCGCAACTTTTCTCTGATTTAACCATCTTCGTATCTCTTACGGTTTCCAAGATCCCCATGATAGACATCCTTATCTTGGACACACTGTATAATAAGTGGAATAACTCTTGAACGGTTCAAGCGAATTGCAAAAACTAAACGGATTTGGGATGCCCGAAATAGTGCAAATTCAAATGTTTAAAGATAAACAGGGGTTGCCATTAAAAAAAAAATGTTGATGCCTGCTCTGCAGAAATTTCACACCCTGTAAATTGAAAAACATTTTCACCAACAGAACTGGGACATTCCTTATTCAAATCCATTTCGCTCATTTCGATATCTTTAACGGTCTAGACACAATTTAGTTCCATTTCAAATGACTCAACCTGTATTCACTTATGAAGAATCTTTCGTAAATTATTGAACGTCAAGGGTCAATAACAAGGTCAATAAAAAGTGTTTAATGGTTTTTATCTCTTGGTCGATATCCTATACAGGGTGTCCGGTAATGACGTCCGAATAATTGAAGGGGTGATTATACATGACAAAATAATATTTTTTCTCAAATTAATAATGGTAGAGAAATTCATTGTTCTCAAGATACAGGGTGTCAAAGTTTAATTTCTATTTCTGTTTTATTCAAATAAATTTCATATTATTTCTGATAATCCAACAAAAATCGGTATACAGGGTATTTTTAACATAAGAAATCCAAATTTGATATTGTTTTGACTATACCTTGTATGTGGCGCCATATACAAGTTTTTTTACTGTTTAAAATATTCATAACTTTTTTGCCCAACCCTGTATGTTTGTTTTGGGTAAAAAAATTATTATAACATTATTTTCACATATAAATGATACTCTTGCTGGAAGTTGCCAGGAGCATCCGTTTTCGATATATTTGCACTCAAATTAATTCATGCAAGGTGGTTTTATATGGCAAATTTTGAAAATAAAAATAGATGGCTTTGAAAACGGTGTTATCATGATAATTTTGACAGTTGTTTCATTGTTCGATGTTTCTTAAAAAAAATACAAATAAAAAATTTAAAAAAACGAAAAAAAAACAAAACAAAAATAAAAATCTCAAATTAATTTTTTTTCCTATAAGGAACATTGACAAAATTGTCAAAATAATTATGATAACGCCGTTTTCAACGCCACATAATATGTGTATCTTGAAAAAATTTCATTCAAAACCACATTGCATGGAATACTTTTAGTGCAAATATCTCGGGTTCTAGCAACTTCCAAGTATCATTTCCACGTGAAAATGATGTTTAATCTTTTTTTTTTAGTCAAAACCAAGATACAGGATTGGGCAAAAAAGTTATGACTACTTGAAACAGCTAAAAAGATTGTAGATGGCTCCTCATACAAGATAGAGTCATAGTAATATTAAATTTGGATTTCTTATGTTGAAAATTATTATGGGATTAGAAAATAGAAATTGAACTTTGACACCCTCTATCTTGAAAACTATGCATTTCCGGACCTTTTTTTCTATGAAAAAAGTTTCTTATTTCCTAATGTATAGAATCACCCCTTAAATTATTCGAATGTTATTTCCAGACATCCTGTATATCATCTAGTACGCCACTATTCTCACTCAAACAATCTGTACGTTAAAATCGTTATGATTTTAGCTCGTACCATAAATAAAGCATTCGAATAATAATTATTGATTTACTTGATTAATCATTTGAATAATCGCACTTGTTCGGTTCCTGACTACAATTTACAAATGAAGTCAAGCTTCTTTAAGGTGCACGATTGTATTGATTGTTTACATGGAAATGACTGTACCTATTGGGAAATTTGTTGTCGTTTATAGAGGAAGTTTTTACAATGTTTATAAATTGACGATAGAATTATAATAAACAATGACTCAATATGTGTGATATTCATGATTCTACAGTTTGCAATAAACTAGAAACACTACTCGAGTTATGGTTATTTCAAAAGTTTTACAACCATTCTGAATCAAAATAAAGCTTGAGTCCGAGTCCAATCTGCTATATTCGTTGTTTTTACAACTTATAAAAAGTAATACATTTTCTCGATTATCAGGGACTATCATGTAGATTCATGTAGAATTTCTTTTTCAGCCTTGGTGCCATGGATAATCTCCATGTCACTCCTGTTCAACAGACTACTGGTAGTAAGACGTCCAGCAGAAGCACATCTCCTTCAAGGCATAGACCTACGGATGGTGGCTCTCAGGAGAGGGAACGTCCGTTTCATCCTCATCATGCAAAAACGCTGAGTCATGGCTCTGTTGATAGCGCCAAGGTAGGTTTTGTCGGAGAATAATTTCATTATTTGAATATATCGCTAGAACTGTAAATGATAATCCATAATATTGTTTTATTATTTATTTGTAGCCTTTGTGCCTGGTTGGTATAGTTAACTGTAGTCAATATTGGTAGCCAATTAGTAGAATATTCCTTGATAGGGGAACAAAGAAAGTTGAGCTAATGTCAAAATCGGGGCTCAAATTGATAGCGTATCTTCCGCTATCATGAATATACCTGATAAAGTTTCTTCAAAATTGATTATAATGACACCATTCATTTCACTGTCGTTGAGGCATTATGTACAGGGTGTCTCTAAAAGGTCTTTACAAAATCCTACCACATGTTGCTGAGGTCAAAATAAGCCGATTTAACGCAACTCACCTCAGACCGAAATGACACCATTTCCGAGATGATCAAGTTTAAAATTAACAATTGAATTTTGTCATTATTTTGGTCAGTTCTTGACATATCGCTTTGAATATTGGTATGCGAGGGTTTTGTTATGTGTGAAAATCGATTATGTATTCGTTTTACTGTGGCCGCTAGAGGGCGCTCAACTCTTTACATTTTGTGGTTTAAAATGTCCATAACTATTTTCTTATTTATTTTTTTCAATCTTTCATTGAATAAAACGATTCTCCAGACGATTTCAAGTATGTAAGGTACTCTTGTCAAAGTTCGCTGAAGTAAGCCGTTTTCGAGATATTTCCATTCAAAGAGTTCCATGCCACACCGGAAAATTCCTAATATTTTCCTTCTTTACACGAGCCTCTCAAAATGTGATTTACAAAATCATCACATATTCCTGAAGTCAAAATAT